>WOXC01003638.1:0-483047 GCA_011680675.1 Gymnobelideus leadbeateri | reverse complement strand
GCCGGCCTCCGACACTTAATCCGCACAAACAAAACCTAGCCGTGTAACCTTGGGCAAGTTACTTAACCCCAATTGCCCTAAAGGGGCGGCTAGGTGGCGCAGTGAGTAAGAGCGCCGGCCTCGGAGTTTGGATGACCCGAGATCAGATCCGGCCTCAGAAAATGAGCACCCACGCATAAATAATGACTAGCCGTGTAACCTTGAGCAAGTTACTTAACCCCAGTTGCTTTAAAAAAAAAAAAAAAAAAAATCAAATAAGAGAAGTGGAGGAAAAATTGGAAAGAGAAATGAGAAGGATGCAGGAAAAGTATGAAATGAGGGTCAACAGCCTGACTGAGGAAAACAACACCTTAAAAAAATAGACTAACTCAAATGGCAAAGGAGGCCCAAAAGGGCAATGAGGAGAAGAATGCCTTAAAAGTCAAATTTGCCAGATGGAAAAAGAATCTCAAAAGTTCACTGAGGAGATTCATTCCTTCAGAGTTAGACTGGAGCAAATGGAAGCTAATGACTTTATGAGAAATCAAGATGCTGTTAAGCAGATACAAACAAACGAAAGATTAGAAGGCAAAGTGAAATATCTCATGGGAAAAACCACTGGCCTGGAGAATAGATCCAGGAGAGACAATTTAAAAATTATTGGACTACCTGAAAGCCATGATCAAGGAAAGAACCTAGAAATCACCCTTCAAGAAATTCTCAAGGAAAACTGCCCTGATATTTTAGATCCAGAGGGCAAAATAGAGGTTGAAAGAATCCACTGATCACCTCCTGAAAAGATCCCAAAAAGAAAACTCCCAGGAATATTATAGCCAGGTTCCAGAATCCCCAGATCAAAGAGAAAATACTACAAGCAGCCAGGAAGAAACAATTTCAATATTGTGGAAAAACAATCATAACAGCACAAGACCTGGCAGCTTCTACACTGAGGGACCAAAGGCCACGGAATATGATATTCCAGAGGGCAAAAGAGCTGGGACTGAACCCAAGGGTCACCTAACCAGCAAAACTGAGTATTTTGTTTCAGGGAAAATATGGTCATTCAGTGGAATAGAGGACTTTCAAGCATTCTTGAGGAAAAAACCAGAGTTGAATAGAAAATTTGACATCCAGACACAAGAAGAAGAGATGCCTGAGAAGGTAATCAGGGAAAAGAAATCAAAAGGAACTTATCAAAGTTGAACTATTTACATTCCTATATGGAAAAGCAATAATTGTGACTGATGATATCCTTCTCACTATGAAAATAATGAAAGAAGGGGGTGTGGTCATATGAATACATATGTGAATGTGTGTGTATATGGTTACAGTTATATATGGATAGAGGGCATAAGTTGAATTTGTTGGGAAGGGAGAATACTCAAGGGATGAAATTATGAGGTGAGAGAGGAAAGTGGCAAGAGGAGATGGGGAGAGACAGGGTAGGGTAAACTATCTCATGTAGAAGAAGCAAGGGGAAGTGGTTGCAAGGGAGGGGGAGAATAGGAAGGCAAAAAGGCAAAACCACATTCACATTGAATTTGGTTCAGGGAGAAAATGACATACAAACTAAATGGGATATCTCAACCTGCAGCAGGATAGGGGGAAGGGGGATGAGAGGAGGGATGATGGATGGGAGGGCATCCTTGGGGTGAGGGGAGGTTGGAAGTACCCACTATAGAAGAGGGACAGGATCATGTAGGGAATGGACCAGGTGGGGGGTGGAATGAGTGGGAGGGAATTATAAGCAGCCTTGTACAATATATCTACTATGATAATGTTTTGCATAGCTAGACATGTACAACATATACTGAATTACTTATCTCCCAAGAGGGAATGGGTGACAAGGGAGGAAGGAAATGGATCTGAAATTCGAGGTCCTAACATTAAATGTTTCAAATATATATAAATACTATTATTAATACTCTTTTGCTTGTAATAGGGAGATAAGATGTGCAGGCATTGGGACACAAAGACTCACTTTCCTCTAATGGAAAAGTCGATGGGGGTATGGGAGAAGGTATGGGAGAGAGCAGATTGGAGGAAGTGATATCTTGTGGGATTACTATTCTGGGAGGTTGGGTAGGGGAATAATGGGGGGGAAATGATTGTAACTCAAAATCTGGCGGAAATGAATGATGTAAAACAGAAGTTAATAAAGCATTTGTTTAAAGAAGAACTTCTGGAATGTTCCACAAATAGAAAAAAAAGGCCTTTCAGAAACCAAAAAAAAAAAAAAAAAAGCATGTCATGAGTACATTTCCCCCCAGAGAGCCAGAGTATACCACCCCTCTTTCCCTCCATCCCCATTCAGTGCTTGGAAAAAGAGGGGAGGAGCTGGATGCTGCAGGGTTTCAAGTGTTCCTGAGGCAACAGTTGTCTATCTCTTATGTATATTAAGATGTTTTCCTTGCCCTGTGAGGGATTCCTGGGAAAAGAGAAGGGCAGACTGTGGGGAAGTCTGTGTCTGGTGAATCCAGCTGTACTGCTGGGCTCATGGCATCACTGGGGAATGAATTTGCATGGAGATGATGCTACAAAGTCAACAGAAGCTAGTTTTCTGATGAATACCTTCTGAAATCACTTCCTCCTTCCCCATAGGACAAGCTTAGGAAGCTTTTGAAGATTGAGTCACAGTTGACAAAGGTGAAGAACCTTTAATATTTTGTTTTAAGAAGCAAAGAAAAGAGATTAGAAACCTGGAGGTTTGAACCTGATTTAGTAGATGTCTTCTGTATGCAGTTCAGGGCAGCTAGGTGGTACCAGAGAACACAGAGCATTGGGCCTGGAGTCAGGAGTTCAAATCCAGCCTCAGACACTTGCTAGCTATTTGACCCTGGGCAAGTCACAACCCCATTTGCCCTATTTCCTCCTAAAATGAACTGGAGAAGGAAATGGCAAACCTCTCTGGCATCCCAAATGGGGTCATGAAGAATTGGACGTGACTGAAATGACTGAAGAACAAACAAAAATGAAGTGCATTGTGGCAAGAGGTGCCCTTAAGATGATGATAGTGTAGAAATTGGAATATTGTGGTCGACACAGACAAATATAACACTTGATGCTAAGGGGTCCAAAGTTCTAAGTTCAACAATAATCCCCTCACAACACAGCTGGAAAGTGGTGCTCCAGTCTCTGCTCAAAGGGGGCAGCCCACAATCTCCTGAAGCAAGGTGTTCATTCCACTTTTGGAGAAGTCTAATTCTTGGAAAGTTTTCCATTTCTTTGAATCTAATGCTGTCTCTGCAACTTCTGCTGTTGTCCACAGTCTTTCCAAGATCATGGATTGGACTCAGCAGTCACACCTGGCAGTATCCCAATACTGTGGGACAAAGTTCATCGGGACCATATGACGTGAATTCATCAAAGGCATCAAGATATTTTCATATTCTCTCCCTACTTATCTTATGTATCAATTCTCTATGAGTCACTTTTTATTCTATCCTTTTCAGGCCAAAGGTCACTTTACTTGGCAGAGAAAACAGTAACAGAAGAAGATGTGTAGATCTGTGCCTTTCATTACCATCATCCCACCCACCATGAGCTGTGGGCCTAGAGTTCTCTGTGATCCTCTTCTTTGCCTCAATTATAGCTAAAATTACAACCACTGAGAATTTTTTGACCCTTAGTTTTCCTTGAAAACCTCAGTTCATTCAACTTTCACATTTCTGACCTTTGTTTTACAGAATGGCTTTGAGCAGTACAATAGCTTTAGATCCGGAAGCATCTTATCTCATTCAATCTTCATAAATAACCCTAGGTCAGGTGATGCAGATCCTGATTTTACAGAGGAAGAAACTACAGATCAGAGAAGCAACTTGTTCAAGATTACTCCAGTAGGGAGGGGCAGGATTGAAATCAGACCAAGTCTTTGGAGTAGAAATCTGGTGTGTTAGGTGTTGAGGATATTAGGGGACCATGCCGGAAAGGAGGGACCTATAGGTGCATCCAAGTCTGGAGGAATATGTAACTTCTTATGACTTTGGGGGACTATTTACAGACTTTGGGAAGTAACCTCCCAATTACTGCTGCTTGTGGGATGGGAATTAGCCTAGGTGTGGAAGAGGAAGCATTGGTGCTGGCTTAATTAAGGGTCATGTGGTAGAGAGGTTTGATTGTAGACATTTGGAAAGAGGAGAAAGAGAGTGATTGAGAAGATTATGAAGCACTTACAATGTGCCAGGCACTTTACAAATATTATCGTTTTCAATCCTAACAATAACCCTGGGAGGTGGATGCCATTATTATCCCCATTTTACAGTTGAGGAAACTGAGGTAGTCAGAGGTTAAGTGACTTACCTGGGGTCACATAACTAGTAAGTGTCTGAGACCAGATATGAACTCAGATCTTCCTGACTGTAGAGGCCTGGGCCTCTCAGTCCACTCTGCCATCTTGCTGCCTGTATAGGGAGAGTACCAGGAAGAGATAAAGAAAGACTGAGAGTTATAAAACACTCATGCAAGTGTGGAACTGGTATCTTCAGCTGAATATTGAGTCATAGTCTAAGGAAATGTGGTGGGAATAGGCCTCCTAACGTCCTCCCTACAGTAATGCATACCAGTTTTTGGCGTTCATTTATTTCAGTCATGTCTGTTTCTGGCCGCCCAATTTATACCAGGAAAAGAGAATAAAATAAAAGTGTGTTAATCGTGTTTGATCTTGTCCTCCTTCTCTGAATCCTGCATTTCTGAACTCTTGGTAGTCTCTTTGGGGAACAGTGATAAGAGGGCATGGAGTGTGTATGGCTACGAATGATATTTTTTATCCTGTGGTTTCTTTTACATTACCCCCGTGGAATATGAAGAAAAACACCATGACTCACGAGGACTTGTCTGGTGGGCATTGTAGGATCTCAAATACAGCCCCAGGAAAGGCCAATATCCATTGTATATATAGTCACAAAATGCTGATCTGGTCTGTCAGGTACTTTCAGAGACACATTTGATTGCTACTTTAAAGAAAAAACCTCCACTGAAGAGGTTACCCATTAAGAGGGTTAGGGTTGCTCTGGGGACCCCAAAATACCAACATGCCGGGTCCTGCCAAATGAATTCAACTCAAGTCTTCTCAACCAAAGAAAAGTAAAATTTATTAAAAATTCCCTTGCATTAGACACAGAGTAAGTCTGTGGTAGGTCATTCTATGGCACTCTCACTATTCTGTGGCATTCTCAGGCACTCTCACCACAAAGTGTGAGATGGGGTCTTATATACAGAAGGTTGTGGGAGGAATCTAGGAGTGGTCTAGAGGAGGAGTTTGGGGAGGGTCTTCAGAAGGAGTTAATGAGGTCAATGAGTGATTAAGGGTGGGAAGTAGCTGGAGGCTACAATCAATGGTGGGCTAGTCCAGTTCAAGGGTGGATTGATATTTTGACAGGCTCAGGGGTGAGAAGTAGATGAACAATGGAGGGCTAGGCTAGTAGTTAGCAGTTTGTAACTAGGCTAGAGGTCTGGGCCCAGCCACAATGTAAGGCTTATTGCCTCTGCAAATGCCTTATCAAATGGGATGATTTAATCTAGAGTCCAAGGGAGGTTCCCAGAGCCTATACCTCAAAGACTCAGGGAGAGCTCAAGGGGACTCCCAGAGCCCATACCTCATCAATTATCAAGTAGACTGGGTGAATTTGTCTCAAATGTGTGGTATGGATGAGAATTCTAGCTAACCTACTTCAATTACTTGAAGGTTTATTGAGGAATGCCTTGACTAGGAATACTTATGACAACCAAGTCAAATCTCTTCACCAAAGTAGAATGAGGTTTATCATTTCACTATTGTTTTGAATGGTGGCAAGGATATTGATCTGAGTTCTTAATATAAAGGCAAATATATTAACAGCTTTGATTCTCGGATCCTGTATTTTCTGGGAGAGATTTGGGGGCAGGGCTATCTTCTCTGTGATTACTGAGGCCAGTCCTTCATAACAGAACTTTTCAAAATGTCCATGATTAACCCTTGGTCATGCCCCTATATGTTTTTTCTTAACATGCAGACAAATAATACAGATAGGTTTTGTTTACTCAAGATGGTTCCTGGAACTATGCACGAAAGAGAAAAAGTTATGTCCTTGCCTGGCAGAGCAGGGCTGCCACCACAAGTTTTCCACTCCCCAATGTTGCATTGGTTTCTGGGAGTCCCCTCAAACTCTCCTTGAGTCCTTGAGGTACAGGCTCTGGGAACCTCCCTTGGACTCTTGATTAAATTGTCTCATTTGATGAGGCATTTTACTAACTGCTAACCACTAGCCTAGTTACTAGCCTAGCCCTCCATTGTTCATCTACTTTTACCCCCCTTAAACACTCATTGACCTCATTAACTCCTCCTGAAGACCCTCCCCAAACTTCTCCTCTAGACCAACCCCAAATTCCTCTCACAACCTTCTGTATATAAGACCCCATCTCACACACAATGTGGGTGAGAGCGCCATAGAATGACCTAGCACAGACTTACACTGTGTCTAACACAAGCGAACTTTTAATAAATTTTACTTTTCTTTGGCTGAGAAGACTTGAGTCAAATTCATTTGGCAGGACCCTGCATGTTCGTATTTTGAGATCTCCAGAGCAACCCTAACCCTCTTAGTGGGTAACCTCTTCACTAGCTGTGGAAATAGAGCATTGGTTCTTAAACCTAGTGTTCAGGGTTCCATGGATAGATTTCAAGGGGTCTGGAAACTTGTAGCTGACCAAAAAAATCTTTATTTTAATATAATTCATTTCCTTTGTAATCCTATGTATTATATTTTATGGTTTTCAAAATATTACACTAAGAAGGGCTCTCTATAGGCTTCATCAGATTGCCAAAAGGATCCATGACACAAAGTTTAGAATTCTGAAATAGGGAGTATACTTTATAATCTCCACTTAATAACTCATCCATGTTACTCCTGAATGGATCATGATTCTCCCATTTTAGTTGTTTAAAAAAAGGACTTTAAAAAATACTAAAAGGGGCAGCTAGGTGGCACAGTGAGTAGAGAATCAGCCCTGGAGTCAGAAGGACCTGAGTTCGGATCCAACCTCGGACACGTAACGCATACACAAATAAAAACCTAGCCGTGTGACCTTGGGCAAGTTACTTAACCCCAATTGCCCTCCAAAAAGCAAAAAGCAAAAAAATGCTAAAAATATGAGGGTATTTCATAGAGCTCAACCAAGCAGTGTGTAAGCTTGTTCTCTTGATTTAGTCATAGGAGATGAGTGGTTTACTATAGCTACTACTTTAGGCTTGTAGGAAACTCATCTGAGCCTAGCAGTTGTGTGGAATTTTATAACAAGGAATAGAAGTCACATTACTTCACAGACTTGCATTTTGTTCCCCAACAAGCTTTCAAGCCAGTGCTGTCCTTGCTTTTACAAAGCACTACCTATATTTCTCCTTTGTTTGGAGAGGGACCTGGGAGATATTTGGGAGGTAAATGTAAGCCCTCCACAGCACCTGCTTCAGCTACCTTCATAGCATTTGGAACAAATTGTTCTCATCCACCCATTCTACCTGGGAAAATCTTCACATGCTTAGAGTAGACATCTGTCTAACTCAATGACAGGTTTGAGGCCTTGTGGTTACCCTCAACTTGGTTTAACCCTGGTTTAGCCCTTCTGCCAAGACAGTTTTACTGGGGTGTGGCCACTGTGCATACTACAGCTTTTGGGAGTCACAGGTGAGAGTCAGCTGAGAGGTGGATACCAAAGGCAGATAACAGCCCTAAAAAGGGCTTAGCAAGTTCTCACACCAGAGGGATAGCTAGGTGGCACAGTAGATAGAGTGCTGGGCCTGGAATTAGGAAGATTTGAGTTCAAATCTAACCTCAGATGCTTACTAACTATGTGACCCTGGGCAAGTCACTTAACCCCATTTGCCTCAGTTTCCTTATCTGTAAAATGAGCTGGAGAAGGAAATGGCAAACTCCTCTACTATCTTTGCCAAGAAAACCCCATATGAGGTCATGAAGAGTCAGCTATGACTGAAACAACTTAACAACAAGGATTAGAATGTAGGAAAATCCAAGCATTATAAAACAGCACAGGAGATGGCTTGGAGGTAAGAGTGGGATAATTGGACAATAGGGACACTGAGCAGATTTCGTAGAATCACATAATTTCAGAGTTGGAAAGGAACTCATGGACATCAAGTCTAACTCATACCCCAAAATGAATCCTTTCTGTCACATTCCTGATATTGGTCATTCAGCCTTTGCGTAAAGATCCTCAAATGAAGGGGGAACCTATTACCTCCCATGGCAATAATTTCACACTGAGATAGCTCTAAGTATAAGGACAATTTTCCTTACATCATGCCTCAGTCTGCTTCTTCCTGTCTTCCAACCACAGCTCCTAATTTGTCCACTAGAGCCAAGTAGAAAAACGCTTCTCCCACACAGCAATCCTTCAGATACTTGAAAAGGTTCTCATGCCTGCTGAGTCTTCTCCTTTCTATTTGACCTGAAAAAGGTGATAGGAATGTAGGAACAGGAAAATGAAAGTCATATTGGAAAGAGCATGGGACTTAGTTGGAATCTGGCGACCCAGGCACAAATCATGGCTCTGACACTTACTAGCTATGTGACCATTAGCAAGTGACTCAACTTCTTAGCCTCTGTTTCCTTATCTGTAAAATGGTCATAATACTTGAGTCATCTAGCCCATAGATTTCTTGTGAGGAAATTGCTATTTTAAAATGAAGTGCTACATGAGTGTGAATTCCTACTTATAATAATATTGTTATTATAATCACCTCATCATTACAATAATAATAAAGGAAGTAAGGCAGTCTGGAATGGCTTGGTGAGGTGACTTTGACAAATCTAGTTTCTTAAGCCTTAGCTGCATGATACAATATGCCAGAGAACTGTGTAGAGGCAAGTGGTTTGTTGATATTATAGGAAGCAACTTCAACAAAAGTGAAGACTGATTTAGAGAGGTCAGTCCTGGAAATGAGGGAGTCTAATCAGGAAGAAGAAGCTATTGGACAAGTGAGAGATGACCAGGATTTGGACCAATCAGAGAGATGAAAAGCTGGGATGTAAAGCTGTTAGGACAGAATGGTATTGGCAGCAGAGAAGAAAGGATGATGAGTCAAAAATTATTCTAAATTTCTTGCTTGAGAGGTTAGTGATTGTGGGATTGATCAGGGAGATAGGAGAAGCTGGATATATGATTATGCCCAGAAGCCAAGCAGCATAGGGTGTGATTTCTATAAATTTATGGAGAGGAATATAAAAATGCAGGTTTCTACTGAAATAATAGGGCATACAACATAATCTCATTGCTAATGAATGGTTGGTGTTAATTGCCACAAATTTGGAAGTATCACAGTGACTGCTGCTCGAGATAGTCAGGAAAGTACCTGATTTAAAAGAAAAATGGGAGATTCCAGACTCGTGATACTCATCAGTTCCAATTCTCTTTAAAGTCTTGTGGTTCTAAGCTGAAAATCCTATGTGAGCAGTCTTTCCAGTTTTTCTTATCTAATTGATTCTGATAAGCTATCAACAAAGTTCATTATAAAGCCTGAATTTAATTAAAAGGTACTTTCTAAAGTGGCTATACAAAGCTTTGATGGCTATGGCTCAACTCCTTTGCTAATTTCAGAAATAACTAGCCTATGTGTAAATGCCAAGTATGCACATATTAAGTAAATAAACTGTGCAAAATAGGGTGTGTCTTGACAGGAATAGGTAATGCCTCAGTCATGCAGCATATTTTTCGACATAGCTCCTCTGGGAGAGTCCTATGCTATTGCCTCATTATAGTATGGGGTGACCCTGAACTCCTGAAAAGAATAGAGCAGAGCACAAGGTCAGGGAGGTGCTATAAAACTGGAGGGGTTTCGGTTTTAGGTCCCACAAAAGATCAGCCTAGCAAAGTTTGGAGAGGCTTCTCACCAGGAGCTAAGTGCTCAACTTTAATCACCACAAGATTGACCATCAATGATGACATTTTTCTGATTATGGCAACTTACAAAGATAAGATACACCAAAATGTGAAGGGACTGCAATTTCTTTACACGTATATGATGCATAAATATTTTGAATTATTGAAACGTATGCCCATGGCCTTTCTTTAGTTTTCTTTACTTGTCTGATGACCTATCTCATAGATTCAGGAAAGACAGCTTGCTACATTTTAAAGTCTAAAAGTTTAACATCTTAGATGCTGTGCCACAATGTAGTAAAAATGGATCTGTGATCTGATTATTAATCGTTATGCCATTAAAAAATTAGAAGAGATGCAGATTATATACTTTTAATAGCTATGGAAGGCTATAGAGTGAACTCTTAACCAAAGAAGGAATAGAGGTGACATATTAAACACTAAAACAAATCTTTCTGTAATTTTATTGGGAAAGTAGCTGGGAAGGAAGCAATATCCTAAGCCCTGCCCCCATGAAAGTTAGACTAGTTTTTCCTTAAAAAGGCATTATTGAGACCATCCTAGGGATGTGGTTAGCTCAAGAGACTAAAGACTAAGACTGTTAACACTTACTTCCTGGATTCCTGAATACAAAACAACCCAAGGAGCCCCAGACATAATCTCTGATGCTTGGTTAGTGGATCATCTTGGACAACTCAGAAAAGGGAGCTTCATTCAACTGAATCAGTTGGAGGTATTCTCAATACCTATGCCTATTAAATAGCCTTCTTGTTATGGCTAAATATATCTCCTTTTATTAACTAACTTATTTAACTGTCTTTTATTAAATTTGGTAAGATGACAAAAGATAAAAAGAATCAATATTGGAGGGGTTGTGGAAAGATAGGTACACTAATATGCCTGAGTTCTAGTATCTTTCCTACCATTTAACTTTGTGTGGTGGAGCTGTGAATTATTCTAACTATTCTGGAAGGTAATTTGGAATTCTCTCAAGGTGACAAAAATGTCTACATGGATTTGATCCAGAGATCCTACTGCTGGGCATACATCACGAAGAGGTCAATGATAACATATACACCCAAATACATACAGCAGCTCTTTTTCTGATGGCAAAGATCTGGTCGGGGGGAAATTGGCTAGCATATTGTAGTGTATGAAAATACTAGAATATTATGGTACTGCAGTAAATGATGAAAATGATAAATACAGAGAAATAGAAAATAAGTAGAACCAGGATGTCAAGTCAAAAGGATTTATTAAGTACTTACTATATACCAGGCATATCAGAAAACAATATACAGAATGACTATAATAATGTAATTAGAAAGAACAACAGGGGCGGCTAGGTGACGCAGTGAGTAGAGTGTCGGCTCTGGAGTAAGAAGGACCTGGGTTCGGATCTAGCCTCAGACACTTAAGGCACACAAACAAAAACCTAGCCGTGTGACCTTAGGCAAGTTACTTAACCCCAATTGCCCTCCAAAAAGCAAAAAAAAGAAAGAACAACAAAACAACCAAAATTGAACAACAGTAAAACAACCAAAAATGAACAACAAATATAATCAAAATTGAATGCTCTGAAATTATAATGCCCAAGTTTCAAAGAAGAGAAATAAGCAGGCACTTCTGCTTCCTCGCAGAAAGGAAGGCACTATGTAGGAGCGCTACGGGGTGGAACATTCACTGCATGTAATATCATGCTTTCTTGATATATTTTTTTTGCTCATTTATTCTTTGTTATAAAGAACTGGTTTCAGGGACAAGGAAGCAGGGAATGAAAACAGTGAGGAATGTATGGAAAATAGAAAAAAGATATCAATGAATGTATTTCTTTTTTAAAATTTCCACATTAGTCATGTTGTGAAAAAAGGATAAGAAAAAATGGGGAAAACCACGAGAAAGAGGAAAAAGAGAGAAATAGTATGCTTCAATCTGTATTCAAACTCCATAGTTCTTCTGGATGGAGATAACATTTTGCATCATTAGTCTTTTGGAATTGTTTTAGATTATTGCATTGCTGAGTTGGTCATCTCACAATGTTACTGTTACCACGTATAATATTCTCCTGGTTCTACTCACTTCACTCAGCCTCAGTATATGTAAGTCTTTCCAGGTTTATCTGAAGTCGGCCTGCTCATCATTTCTTATGGAACAATAGTATTCCATTACATTCATTTGCCACAACTTGTTCAGCCATTCTCCAGTTGTTGGGCATCCTCTCAATTTCCAATTCTTTGTTACCACAAAAAAGAGCTGCTATAAATATTTTTATACATGTGAATCCTTTTCCCTTTTTTATGATCTCTTTGGAATACAGACCTAGTAGTGGTATTGATGGATCAAAGTGTATGCACAGTTTTATAGCTCTTTGGGCATAGTAATGAATATGTTTCTTTTTAAAAATTGCTAAGGGAAACATTTGTTCAATAAGAAATAAACAGGGATATTTATTTGACACATTTGACTACAGTTGTCTAACTTTTATAAATTAATAATGATGTTACACATAGATATAGAGTACACACATATATAAACACCCATAGATATATGCACATGTGTATCTGCTTATATGTTTATATTTATGCATATGTATATTTATGTGACTTTCCATGCTCTCTTACTCTCATGTAATTTGCAGAAAAGGTATAGATCTCTATGGGTATAGGAAGTCTCCTTATTGGGAGTTCTATCAATAAAATCATAAATCTAGTCTTAAATTTTATAGCTAGATATAGATCTATGTATATGTGTATGTTTACCCACATATACATAATATATATTATCTATAAGTAGGCACAAACATGTATACACACATATCATATTTTTTCCTAGGTGAGAGAAATGATTATTAATAACCAATTATGGGGAAGATTCAGACTTTTTCCCTGTCCTATAGAAGAGGGTCATCATAAAATGATGAGCTATAGGTTAGGGGTGCTCGAGACCCCAAAGTACCACATGCCGGGTCCTGCCAAATGAATTTGACTCACATCTTCTCTCAGCCAAAGGAAAGCAAAGTTTATTAAAAGCTCGCCATAATGAGTAGACCCTTAGGAAGCCTCAGTAACTGTGACGCTTGTACTAGACAAGCAGGCCAGAATAATCTGACACAGACTGAGTCTGCCCTAGAAAATTCATGGCCTTCTCTCTCTCAGGGAGGCAAGATGGGGTTTTATATACAGAAAGGTTGTGGAAGGAATCTAGAGGAGGAGTTTGGGGAGGAGTCAAATGAGGTCAGACTCCAGTGATGAGGAATTAAGGATGGGAAGTAGCTGGAGGCTACCTGGAGATGAAATAATGGAGGACTAGGCTAGTTTAAGGGTGTATAGATATTTTGGGAGGATCAAGAGTGGGAAATAGCTGGATAAAGGAGTGCTAGGCTAGTAACAGAGGTTTGGGCCCAGGCACAATTAAAGGCTTATAGCCTCAGCAAATACCTCATCAAATGGGAAGATTCAATTAGAGTTCAAGGGGGTTTCCAGAGCCTGTACCTCATCACTATTTCCTTTCTTGAAGCCCAACCTTTGAAGGACATTACTAACCTCTACCAAAAATTTACCCCACCTAGACCATCTTATCTAGGTGAATTCCTGCTGCTTGTGTTCTACTCAGGTTTGGATGGGAATAAATTCTTTGATTAAATTGCCCAAAGAGGGTGGGTGATTTGGAAGTAAAGGATATGATCAATGTTACATTTCCCCCAGCCCCTCATTAGAATAGGTCTACCTCTCATTATAATATTCACTCTTTGTCATTTCTTGTTAACCAATCACAGTCAATCACCACTCTCAGAACAGTTCTTCTAAGGGCATATAAGTGTTGAGTGAGTTCCATGAGGGGTCTTTGGCATTCAAGGGTATCACTAACCCCTTTTATTATTGCTAGCATGATTAATAAAATGATTAATTACGCAGAAATTGTTTCTTGAACATTTCATATATCACACAGGCCATCTTCCCTGCACTAGTCACTCTTCTTATCCTCATCTGGACTCCTTGGTGAACTAATGCATCTCTACACTGTCCTCCTCTCTTGAATCCCTACTCCCCTTATCATATCACCAGTTACTCCCAGCTAAACCTCAACCTTAAATACCCTCACCATTTGATGCCTTTACTCCTAAACATATGCTACTGAAAGATGGTGAAGAAAATCAATCATTCTAACTGGGATGACTACAAATTTATGTTACACAACCTTGAGTGGCCCTCACTGTGACTTTTTCAAAACTTTCTACCCCTTCTCAAGCCTCCCATGAATTTTCCTCCATCCCACTCTCTCAGCTGAGAACATTGCCTTGTATTTTACCAAAAAAATGGAGGCCATGTATGGTGAATTCCCTCTTCTTCATCTCCTATCACTCAGATGCCTCCTGCCCTCATCTCCTCCTTCACTCCGTCTCAGATGATGAAGTGGCCTTACTTGTTACCAAAACTGACCTCCCTCCCTGCACAGGAGATCCCATTCCATCCTGTCTCCTCCAACAGATTACCTCTCTGTTATCCCCACTCTCACTTATTTTTAATCTCTCCTTTTCCACTGGCTACTTTCCTACTGCCTACAGACATGCCCATGTCTATTCTACCCAGAAAAAATACCCTTACTTGATCCTTCCATCCCTTCTAAATATCATCCTATAGCCCTGTAGCAGCAAGCACCCCAATATCCCCAGGGTGATTGCCAACACAGGTTCTTAGATCTGCTTTTGTAAAGGAAAGCAACTCAAAATTGGTTAACAAGCTTACTTTAATCAAACAAACATATATTACCTAGTTCAGGAGGAAAAAGTCAGCACCCTGAACTTCAGATTATACAGACAGATCAAAGAGACAGGCTTCCAAACTGTCCAACCATTATCAATACCAAAATCAGTTACCAGAGAGGGAAGCATCAACATCTGGGTTTTCAAAGCCAGGGGGCTCCCAACAGCTGCCCAGAGTCTCATCTAGTCAAATCACACAACACTTGTCAAAGTGAGCCCCAAAGCAAAGCCTCACATCAGGAATTATATAACCTTCTCCTGGGTCAGAGAATGTAACCACCCTCTTGACCCACTGCCCAATCACAAAGCATCAAGGTGTGGTCATTCCTGAAAACCAAGCCTCCTACCACAGGCTCCATGTGACCACATTAAGCCTATTAGGGGGCAGAGTATATTTTCAAATTAAAGAAGGCTCTCAGAGTCACTTAAGCCAATCAAAGGGCCTAGGGGCAGGGAAGATCTTCAAATCTGCATTTCCATTACATTCGGCCCCAAGATCTTTCATGCCCATAGCATACACAATTTACATTTAAATTAGCACTAAACATCTCTTAGGTCACATTTTCCAGGTACATAACAAAATCACAATATAATCTCAAAGTACAGTAGTCCAAGTCTTCCACTCATGGGGCAAATGTTAACTCAGTCACTTATCAGTAAAATCAAAAAATAGTCACTCAAATTAACTCATCAGTCACATCAGTAATTTCAAAGTACATGCTCAGAGTCTTCCACTCATGGGGCAAAGTCTTGATTAACTCAATTAGTCTCTTATCAGTAACAATATCTCAAAGTATTCAAAGTACAATCAGTCACTTATTCCATAAAGTCTTACTAAGTATGCCCATAGCATAGACAATTTACATTTCAATTAGCACTAACCATCTCTTAAGTAATATTTTCAAGGTACATCTAAAGTTACCAAAGTTGCCACTGGGCCTTAAACACAAAATACAAAGCATTATCACATCAATTCAAAACAAGAGTCCAAATAAAGTTCTCTTAGGAGGAGGGGGGTGTCCTTCCCATAATGCCACCTGGTCCATTCCCTACTTTGATCCTGTCCCTCTTCGAAAGTGGGTACTTCCAACCTCCCATCCCCTCAGGATGCCCTCCCCTCCATCATTCCCCCTCTTATCCCTCTTCCCCCTACTCTCCAGCAGGGTGAAATATCCCATTTAGTATGTATGTCATTATCTCCCTGAGCCAAATTCAATGAGAATATGGTTTTGCCTTTTTGTCTTCCTGTTCTACCCCTCCCCTGCAGCCACTTCCCCTTTCTTCTTCTACACAAGATAGTTTACCCTACCCTGTCTCTCCCCATCTCCTCTGGCCACTTTCCTCTCTCACCTCATAATTTCACCCCTTAAGTATCATCCCTTCCCAATAAATTCAACCTATGCCCTCTATCCATGTATACCTGTAAACATATATACACACATTCACATATCTATTCATATGCCCATATACCCTTCTACAATTATTTTCATACTGAGAAAGATTTAATCAGTCACAGTTATTGTTTTTCCATGTAGGAATGTGAATAGATGAACTTTGATAAGTTCCTTTTGATTTCTTTTCCCTGGTTACCTTTTCAAGCATCTCTTGCTTCTTGTGTCTGAATGTCAAATTTTCTATTCAACTCTGGTTTTTTCCTCAAGAATGCTTGAAAGTCCTCTATTCCACTGAATAACCATATTTTCCCCTGAAACAAAATACTCATTTTTTCTGGGTAGGTGACCCTTGGCTTCAGTCCCAGCTCTTTTGCCCTCTGGAATATCATATTCCATGCCCTTCGATCCCTCAGTGTAGAAGCTGCCAGGTTCTGGGCTATTCTGATTGTGTTTCCACAATATTGAAATTGTTTCTTCCTGGCTGCTTGTAGTATTTTCTCCTTGATCTGGGGATTCTGGAACCTGGCTATAATATTCCTGGGAGTTTTCTTTTTGGGATCTTTTTCAGGAGGTGATCTGTGGATTCTTTCAACCTCTATTTTGCCCTCTGGATCTAAAACATCAGGGCAATTTTCCTTGAGAATTTCTTGAAGGGCGATTTCTAGGTTCTTTCTTTGATCATGGCTTTAAGGTAGTCCAATAATTTTTAAATTATCTCTCTTGGATCTATTTTCCAGGTCAGTGGTTTTTCCCATGAGATATTTCACATTGCCTTCTATTCTTTCATTTGTTTGGATCTGTTTAACAGCATCTTGATTTCTCATAAAGTCATTAGCTTCCATTTGCTCCAGTCTAACTCTGAAGGAATGAATCTCTTCAGTGAGCTTTTGAGATTCTTTTTCCATCTGACAAAGTTGGCTTTTCAAGGCATTCTTCTCCTCATTGCCCTTTTGGGCCTCCTTTGCCAGTCTATTTTTTAAGGTGTTATTTTCCTCAGTCAGGCTGTTGACCCTCATTTCATACTTTTCCTGCATCCTTCTCATTTCTCTTCCCAATTTTTCTTCCATTTCTCTTATTTGATTTTTAAAGTCCTTCTTAAGGTCCTCTATGGCCTGTAACCTGCTCATGTTTTCCTTTGGGTCTTTTGGAGCAAGATTTCTGACCTCACAGTCCTCCTCCTGTTCCATCCTCTTTGCCCCCGAAATAGGAGTCTAATGTTGCATTTTTCTGTTTATTTTGTTTCCTTTGCCTAGTCATGTTGCCACTTAATTACTTGATTTTTTTGGCTTTTTACCACAGTAGGACTCTGCCACCAGACAGGGGAGCTTTTGTCCTGAATGTTGGGGTCTTCACAACTTCCGGTTCTGGCAAGTTGGATGCCCACCCCAGACCTCCCCCCCAGATCACAATCCAGATCCAAGCAGGTTAAAGCAAGAGTGATTAATCTCCAAGACTGATCGCTGTATCTACCTACAGTTCACAGGCCAGGGGCTGGAGCTGCCACTGAGACTGCAAAATGGCGTGTCTCCTGAGCGGCTTCTAGCCCCCAGGGGAGGAAGCCGACGCATTCCCCAAATACTGGTCCCAAAGTCCATAGGGCACTAACCTCTCACTTTGTCCCTAGGCATGTCTGTGTTGATAATTCTCGAATCACCACAGCTACTGGTGTTCTGGGGTCCCTCTGGCTGGCTGCTGGCCTGGCTGCCCTGGAGCCAAAACCAAGGCTCACATGGGCCTGGGCTCCGCTCCCAGAGTGCTGCGCTGTCGGCTCCCAGAGCAATGCGCTGGTCACTCCCTGCAGGGTTGCTGGGCTGTCCTCAATGGGAGGTTAGCTTCTCTGTGTTTTTATGTGGGTGCTGGGGCTCCAGAAGTTGTTCAGAGTCCCCTTTTACATGGTTTGGAGGTGATCTGGGGGGAGAGCACCTTGGAAGTACTGTTTCTACTCCACCATCTTGGCTCCCCCCCACCCTTAGTTTATATCCCTATGTAGCAACAGTTGCTTTGCTGACCACTGTTTGTTTCAGGAAGTACTTTTTACTGTATATAAGCTTGCTGGACAGACTTCTCAGGGCTGTCTCCCCTTTTGGAGACAGCCACCAGCTAATAAAATCACCCCACCAAAATGTTAATTGGCTATGCCATCTTGTATTTGCATTAATTGTCCATTACATTACAAATTCAAGGAACAAGTCAAGCTGAGATAGCAAAAAGCTTGTTGTTGTTTTTTTTAAGCAACCCCAATATCCTATTTCCAATTTCTTAAAGATTTACTTCTTACTTAATTTGACCAGGACTTGTAAATTGTAAATTTTCCAAATTAAAATTTCAAAATATTACAACAACAGGGAGAATTTTGGTGGACCTTTTGAAAGTTGAGCTTTGAATCTGCCAATCTCAAAGCTCCACACTTAGTTGGCTTTAATTGGTCAGGCAGGAGAGATTTTTTTTTTTATTTGACTGGGAGGGGTTCCCAAAGAGGGGCCCGCCTCCTTTCCTCCCACAATGCTCACAAGGAGGGCTCTGCAGGGCCTTCACTTCTTGCCTGAGCCAGCTGAAGCTCAAGGTGGGGTTGGTCAGATCAGCCCTAAGTCTGCCCCAGGAACCAGGCTGGCCTGCCCCTCCCCCCCAACCAAGGCCATGAACCATGTGGTCGCCCAAGCCAGGCTCAATAAGGCCAACTAGGCTGGGTTAATGGAATTCCTGAGGGGAAGTATGGCTGAAGCAGAAGAGGGTTCTTCTGGAAACCAATATATCTTCCCAGTGGAAATCAGAAAAGTTCCCTTGAAGGTGCTCTTCTGATAGCCACTCAAATACCTACTTTGCAGAATAAAAACTTTAAAAGGAGACTTTAAACAACTGAGCTCAGGACAAAACTTTATGAACACTCAAACACATTACAATCTTTATCCACTTGATTGCTGCCTGCAGATTCTGAATAGGAAGCACATGGGTTCAAGTGAGCATAGGACATGTACAGACAAACATATAACCAGACCAGATACAGGCAAGAGGGTCGATGTCTCGAGCCTTTCCCGGGGAAGAGGTGCCCACTGCACAATAGCCACATTTGGCTCTCTTCCCTCCAGAACAACAGATTTTTAACCAGATATCCCAGAACAATATTTAACCAGAATATACCAGGATGGTATTTAACCAGAACACTATACCAGAGCAATATTTAACCAGAATATACCAGAACAATAATTAACTCACCTCCAAACTGGAGGTCCTGGATCCACAAAAGGCCGAATGAGAAGCAAGTCAGCGTCAGGAGGCAGGCTCGATCTTCCCTTCTTGAGACCTGGGGCCCTGGAATGTCATCAGGGGCTAGCCCCCCTAGGTTTCAGGGCAAGCAGATGCCTACCTCTGGAGGCCGAGAGCTCTTCTTATTTGGGGGTCTTTGGGTTGCCACAGAACATCCCAAATCTCACTGGGTCCTCCAAATGTTGTACCCCAATAAAGTGAGACAAAAGATCCCCAAGATTAAATTTAAAAAGTGGATTTTATTACCGTGGGACTCTTAGGGTACATGCCCAAATCAGACAGTGCTTTGGCACAGACATTGTGCTGGTTTTATAGAGGTTCCATAGCCAGGTTACATAAGCTGAAATTACAGTGATGTAAGCTGAAACTACAATGATTGGTCAGTATACATTTGAATTTACCACTTGTGCGAAACCCTAGGCTGGAACTCCTGCCCACAGATCAATCAGGGGAAAGCAAGGGGTGGGGGTCCTGCCTGTTTACAGATCAATTAAGGGAGAGGAAGGTGGAGTTCTCTGCTTTACAAATCAATGAAGGAAAGGGCAAAATGAAAAGGGCAAAGTGGAGTAGGGTCCAACAATCATATCAACAATAAAACTAGCAGAAACCATATGATTATCTCAATAGATGCAGAAAAGGCTTTTGACAAAATACAATCTCCGTTCTTATTAAAAACACTAGAAAGTATAGGAATAAATGGAGTCTTCATTAAAATAATAAGTAGCATCTATCTAAAACCATCAGCAAGTAGTATATGTAATGGGAGTAAGTTAGAAGCATTTCCAATAAGATCAGGGGTAAAAAACCACCATCACCCATCTTACTCAATTTGGTACTAGAAATGTTAGCAGCAACAATAAGAAAAGGAAAAGAAACTGAAGGAATCAAATTAGGCAAAGAAGAGACTAAGCTATCACTCTTTACAGATGATATGATGATATATTTAGAGAATCCTGGAGAATCAAGTAAAAAACTACTTGAGACAATAAATGAATTTGGCAAAGTTGAAGGATATAAAATAAACCCACATAAATCCTTGGCATTCCTATGTATTTATAACAAAATCCAACAACAAGAGATAGAGAAATCCCATTTCAAGTTACCATAGACATAAAATATTTGGGAATCTACCTGCCAAAACAAACCAAGGACCTATATGAACACAACTACAAAACACTTTTTCACACAAATAAAGACAGATCTAACCAATTGGAAAAATACTAATTGCTCATGGCTGGGTCAAGCTAATATAATAAAAATGACAATTTTACCTAAATTAAATTACATATTTAGTGCCATACCAAAAAATTACTTTATAGAGCTAGAAAAAATAGTAACAAAATTCATTTGAAAGAAAAAAGGTCCAGAACATCAAGGGAATTAATGAAAAGAAATGCTAGGGAAGGTGGCCTAACCATACCAAATTTTAATCTGTATTATAAAGCAGCAGTCATCAAAACTACTTGGTACTGGTTGAGGAATAGTTGAGAGTAGTGGATCAATGAAATAGATTGGGTACATGAGACTCAGCAGTCAATGACTATAGTAATCTACTGTTTGATAAACCCAAAGACCCCAGTTTTGGGGATAAGAACTCACTATTTGACAAAAACTGCTGGGAAAACTGGAATATAGTATGGCAGAAATTGGGCATAGACCAATATCTCCAATATCTAAGTGCTTCTGCAGATGCTGTTATGGGAATGGGAATCTGAAGATCTTCCCTTCCCCTTGGCCCTTTGATAGGCTTAAGTGCCTCTAAGAAGCTTTCCAGATTTGAAAATATACTCTGCCCCCTAATAGGCTGAATGTGGTTACCTGGAGCCTGTGGGAGGCTTGTTTTTTTCAGGAATACCCACACCTTGTTGCTTTGTGATTGGGCAGTGGGTCAAGAGGGTTGTAACATTCTCTGAGCCAGGAGAAGGCTATATATACCCTGATGTGAGGCTTTGCTTTGGGGCTCACTTTGAGAAGAGTTGTATAATTTGATCAGATGAGACTCTGGGAAGCTGTTGTTGAGAGCCCCCTGATTTTGAAAACCCAGATGTTGATGCTTCCCTCTCTGGCAACTGTGACTAGGTATGGATGTAATGGTTGGACAGTTGAAGGCCTGTCTGCTTGAAATGTTTCTCTGTCTTCTTGTAACTTCTGCTTGTAATTCCTGTCTGTATACTCTGAAGTTCAGGTGCTGACTTTTTCCCCTGATTAAAGCAAAATTGTTAACCCACTTTGAGTTGCTTTCCTTTAGAAAAGCAGATCTAAGAATGTGTGTTAGCAGTCACCCTGGGGATGCTGCGGTGCTTGCTGCTACAATGCTGCAAACCCATAGATAAAACATGCATGAAAAATATCTCCCCTCTCCTTATGGGTTTGTGGGCAGATAAGAATCCTAGTGTCAAAACCAAGAACTCCTGTAAACCGAAATTTGAAGTTTAGTTTCTGAGACCACATTCTTCATATGGAGTATATAGTTATATATATGTGTGTGTGTGTGTGTGTGTGTGTGTGTGTATATGTATATAGACCCAACCCCTGCAACCACTGAAATACTGAAGGAACTCCCTAGTGGTAAAGGTTAAGGGGCTCATTTTTAGCAGCCATGTTTCTGCCCATTTGGGACCAAGGATCAGTTGACTGCACCCATAATTTCATTTCATTCGATTTGGATTTAGTTACATTAGTTTTATGTCTTTCATTTCCTTAGTGTACCTGCTGGTTTACTAAAGTCTCTTGAATCCCAATTCAAAATATTTACCCTAGAGCTACCTTGTAAGAGTATCATTATATGAGCCATGTGTTTGGGGACATTTAAATCTGAGTTTCAAAAAAATTTTCAGATTTATCAGAAATATCAATATACCTGCTTAGCTTTATTAACTCAGAGAATCTCTGGGGAGCAGGACAACAGCCCTTGTCTTCCTGGTAAGCTGTGCATAAGTTATTAGTAACTAGTCAGAACAGTCTTCCAAGTGGCCTTTTGTGTGGGTGGACCCCAGAATGGGGTCTCCCATGGACCAGAGCTGCCCAACCCCATGGGGACTCCCATAGGACCAGATGAGACTTCTGAACTGAATAGCAAAATCTGTAGCCAGGGAGCCCTCACTGAGGAAGGAGACCAGAAGCACTGGGCTGATTATGTAGAGCCAGAGGGATACATTAACATAGAGACTTGTTGCCAAGGGAGGAAGCCTGGCTGGACAGAGATGGGAGGTGGAATCCAAATGGGAAATACACTCTGGTATTAAGTGAAGGGAAGGGAATGAGCATTTATATAGAATCTACCATGTGCCAGGCAATATGCTTTTAAAAATATAATCCTATTTGATTCTCACAACCATCGTGAATAGTGTTGTTATCATCTCCACTTTACAATTGAAGAAACTGAGGCAAACAGGGGTTAAGGGACTTGCCCAGGATCACACAGCTAATATGTGTCTTAGGTCAGGTTTGAACTTGACTCTTCCTTGTGACTTGATCCCTTGTGCAACCAGCTGCCTCTAAGTGGTTCCAGAGTTTGAAGGGTGGATGAAGAAGAGAACTGGTCTAGGACAAGCTAGGAATTTCAGAAACCAGGAGAAGCAAGGAGTATGGGAGTTCCACAGAATCCAAAATCATCTGCAGCATTCTGATCCACACAGGCCTGATCCAGCTTCTGATCTAACCTACCCAGCTCCTGGTAGCTGGAGGTAGCATTGTTTTTCGTTGTTGGTTCTTCCTTCTGGAAGAGCACCAATGACATCAGGAGGGTGAAGTCTTGACTTACAAGGGAATTGGTTTTAAGTGAGGCAGGGCTGTGCAAAATCATCAGCCTCACTCTCTTCCCCAGAGTCATCTGAGTCCAGTTGACAAGATAAAATTCAAGACAAATGGTCATGGCCCAGGACGCAGTGGGAGACCTTGGCCTTTTTAAGCTAAGGTCTTTCCCAAGTCTTAGTTTGTCTGAGGCAACACCCATTCAGTGATTTAAGGTTACTAAGAATGGAGACAAAAGATGGCCTAATTTGCCTTCACAAAAGGATCATTTTGGAGGGGAGGGCCTCAGAGTTTCTGCCCAGAACAGAAACAATTACTACTTATACTCACTCTGAGCCATCAAAACCCAAACAATGAACAAGTGAGGCTTGGGCTGATACCTATCATTATCCAGTGAGTGCATTTATACTCTGAAACAATGCCCTTCTTGATGGTGAAGTCTACAATTGTTTTGTTGAACCAAATTGTAAGATGGCAGGCAATGCTCTTCAGAAGAATCAAATAGAAAGAGAAAATCCAGCCAGGAAGCTTTACTTGGATTGGACTTTTAAAAACTGGTCTGAGAGGCAAGAGCTAGAAAGAATGGAAAGTTACAAAGGAGTTTGGAGCTAGCTAGGGGAAGGAGATTTAAGAGACTTAACCTATGATTTCCTTAATATAGGAAACTCCCAGGTGAGGAAACTCTCTCCCAATGCAGGTTGGTACCGTCTCTGTCATTGCCTTAGAGAACTGTCCAGAGCACTGGAACCCAGATTTTTTCAGCTTCAGAGCCAGTTCTGAGGCCACTACACTGGGCTGCCTCTCTTTGACAGTTATTATATTAAAAAATTCCTAACAATTAAAACCATCTCAAGTGAATTGGGATCTTCTGGGAGGTAATCACATCCCCATCCCTAAATTAAGTCTGGATGATATCTTATCTAAGATGTTGTAGAGGGCATTTTTGCTTAGATTTATCCTGTTCTAGCAGTATTCTATTGTAGGCTCTTGCAACCCCCATTAACTCTAATCCAATCTTCCCACTTGATGAGGCATTTGCCTGAGGCCATAAGCCTTTCATTGTAGCTAGGCCCAAATCTCTTACTCTTACTAGCCTAGCCCTCCATTGTCCATCTACTTCCCACCCTTGAGCCTATCAAAATATGTATACCCAAATCAACTGTTAGACCCTTGAACTAGCCTAGCCCACCATTGTCTATCCTCTCAAGTTAGCTTTCAGCAACTTCACTGATTTACTGGAGTCTGACCTCATTAACTATCCTCCACAAAAGCATTAGTAGAGTCTGACCTTATTAATTCCTCCTGAAGACCCTCCCCAAACTCCTCCTCTAGACCACTCCTAGATTCCTCCCACAACCGTTCTGTATATGAGACCCCATCCTGCCTCCATGGGATGTGAGAGTGCCGTAGAATTCTAGCATAGACTTGCTGTGTTCAATACAAGCCACTTCTCCAATATGAGCCTCACAGATACAGAGGTTCCTTAGCAGTCTACTCAATATGGCAAACTTTTAATAAACTTTACTTTTCTTTGGCTGAGAGAAGACTTGAGTCAGCTTCATTCAGCAGGACCTGGCACGTTGGTATTTTGGGGTCTTGAGCACCCTAAACTCTGCACCTCTCCATTTTTAGGGTAACCTCTTCAGAAGGGCAGTAGGTACTAGGCTGTGGAACCTTTTCTTAGAATCATATATTGGAATCAGAAGAGATCAGAAAACCATATAACCCAGGTGTTTAAGTGAATTGTTCCAGGTCACCACAATGAGCATCAAATATATTCAAACTAAATTATCCAAGGTCACACACCCAGGACTTTAGAAACTCTGAATGTTAGAGTTGGAAGAGACTTTCCATTTTACATAAGAGGAAACTGATAGGAAGTGCAATGGGGAGTGATCTGCTCACACTTACACACATAAACACATATAAAATGAAAAGGCAAGCTTTATGACTTCCAGAATAGTCCAGTCTCAGTATTTTCATAGAAACATGATTTCATGTACGTACAGGCTCTGGGAATCCCCTTGATCTCTCTGAATCTTCCCAGGTAAGGCATTTGCCTAAGGCCATAGGCCTTTCATTGTGGCTCTATCCAAATCTTTAGCCTTCTTTTGTCCAACAATTTCCCACCCTTACTCTTCCCAAAAGATCTACAGCCAAATCTGTTACACCCTTGAACTGGCCTAGCCCACCTTTGTCTTGTCTCCAGGTAGCCTCCAGCAACTTCCCACCCTTAACCACTCATTACTGGAGTCTGACCTCATAGACTCCTCCTGAAGACCCTCCCCAAACTCCTCCACTAGACCACCCCTAGATTCCTCCCATTTTGCCTCCATGAAAAGAGGAAGGCTGGAGAATGATCTAGCACAGGCTCACTCTATGTTAGATGATTCTGGCTGGCTTGTCCAGTGCAAGCATCACAGATACTGAGGCTTCTTAAGAGTGGTAAAGGCTTCTTAATATGGTAAACTTTTAATAAATTTTGGTTTTCTTTGGCTGAGAAAAGTCTTCAGTCAAATTCATTCAGCAAGACCCAGTGTGTTGGTATTTTGGGGTCTCACGCACCCCTAATCCTAAACATCATCATTTTATGATGACCCTCTGTGCTAGATCATTCTCTAGCCTTCCTCCTCTCATGGAGGCAAGATGGTATCTCATATACAGAAAGGTTGTGGGAGGAATCTAGGGGTGGTCTAGAGGAGGAGTTGGGGTAAGGTCTTCAGGAGTCAGATGAGGTCAGATTCCTGTAATGAGTTTGGGGAGAGTCTTTAGGAGAAGTCAATGATATCAGACTCCAGTAATGAGTGATTAAGGGTGGGAAGTTGCTGGAGGCTACCTGGAGACAAGACAATGGTGGGCTAGATCAGTTCAAGGATATAATATATTTGGCTGTAGATATTTTGGGAGGATCAAAGGCAGGAAATTGCTGGACAAAGGAGGGCTAAAGATTCGGGCAGAGCCACAATGAAAGGTCTATGGCCTCAGGCAAATGCCTTACCTGGGAAGATTCAAGGAGAGCTCAACTGGGTTCCTAGAGCCTATACCTCATCAGGACCATAACTAAGGTGAGGTGATTGATGAGCTTTGTTCCAGGCTGCTGAAATTTAGAGAGAACTCATGACAGCAGATAGAGACTATTGGGTTCAACACCTCATCAGCAAAGATCTCTCTCTCTCTCTCTCTCAAACTCCAATTTAAGAAAAAATTTAAGAAATTCTCTCCCCTAAAGCAGGTTGGCAACTCTTGAGTAATTTGCATAATTAGAGAGTTGCCTGAGGCATTGAGATGTTAAGAATATGTATGATCAGGGTCATAGAGCTACCAGGAGACAGAAGCTACTCTTGAATACAATGTCTTCCTGACTCCAGGGTCAGTCCTCTATCTATTAAGGCACAATATTTTTCATGAATAGTTAGTTAAACTAGGTAGTCCCTCTGGCATATTTAATCTCTCTCCTCCACTACTCCCCTTGCCCTGCCATCACATTCTTAGGGATAGCTTTCCTACTGTTGAGCACAACTCCACCTTTCTCTTCCCTTAATTGATCTGTGAGCAGGCATTTCTGCATAACTCCACCCTTCCCCTCTCCTAATTGATCCCTGGGCAGGCTTTTCAGCCTAGGGTAAAATCCCTGTTCCATTCTTTTCCTTTCTCCCACCCCCTACCAGGTGTTCCCCATCTCCACCCATTCTGGGTTCCATGTCTCTCAGCCTAGGGTAAATTTCCAGTGTGAGGAAATTCAAATATACACTGACCAATCACTGATTGTAGTTTGCCCTTTTGAGCCTCCTTTGCCATTTGAGTTAGTCTATTTTTTAAGGTGCTATTTTCCTCAGTCAGGCTGTTGACTCTCATTTCATACTTTTCCTGCATCCTTCTCATTTCTCTTCCCAATTTTTCCTCGACTTCTCTTATTTAATTTTTAAAATCCTTCTTAAGGTCCTCTATGGCCTGTAACCTGCTCATATTTTCATTTGGGGCTTTTGGTGCAGGAGTTCTGACCTCGCAGTCCTCCTCCTGTTCCATGCTTTGATCCTCTTTGCCCCCAAAATAGGAGTCTAATGTTGCATTTTTCTGTTTATTTTGTTTCCTTTGCCTAGGCATGTTGCCACTTTATTACTTGACTTTTGGGCTTGTTGCCATAGTAGGACTCTGCCACCAGACAAGGGGGCTTTCGTCCCGAATGTTGGGGTCTTCACAACTTCTGGAGGTGTTAGTTGGGTGGCCTCTGTAAAGCCTCCATACACTCTGGCAAGCTGGATACCCACCCCAGACCTTCCCCCCAGACCACAATCCACATCCAAGCAGGTTAAAGCAAGAGCGATTAACCCCCAGACTGATTGCTGGATCTCCCTACAGTTCGCAGATCAGGAGCTGAAGCTGCCACTGAAGCTGCAAAATGGCTTCTGTGCTGTGTCTCCTCAGCTGCTTCTTGCCCCCAGGGGAGGAAACCGACGCATTCCCCAAATACTGGTCCCAAAGTCCATAGGGCACTAACCTCTCGTTTTGTCCTAGGCATATCTGTGTTGATAATTCTGGAATCGTCACAGCTGCTGGTGTTCTGGAGTCCCTCCAGCAGGCTGCTGGCCAGGCCGCCCTGGGGCTAAAACCATGGCTCAAGGGGGCCTGGGCTCTGCTCCCAGAGCATTGCGTTATGCTGCGCTGGGTGCTCCCTGAAGGGCTGCTGGGCTGTCCTCAGCAGGAGGTTAGCTTCTCTGTGCTGTTCTGTGTGTGCTGGAGCTCCAGAAGGTGTTCAGAGTCCCCTTTTACATGGTTTGGAGGTGGTGTGGGGGAAGAGCACCTTGGAAGTGCTGTTTCTACCCGTTGCCTCATTTCCTATTCTGATTCATCCTATTTCTTTTTCTTCTCTTTCTGCTCTTGCTAGGATTTACAATACAATATTGAATAATATTGGTGATGGTGGGCTATTTGATCTATTTTTTTCCTTGTTTCTCTAATTTGTTTATGATGTGACCTTTCAGGTTTAGGTCACATCTATTCAGAGCTTATCTTGGCATAAAGTGTGAGTTATTGATCTAATTCTAATTTCTTCCACATTGACCTCCTGCTTATTTACTGGCTGTCAGGGAATATTTGGATTTTTTGTTTGTTTTTGGTTTTGTTCTGAAGAACTTTACAAAAGTTCCAAGCTAAGGTTTGGAGGAATTGTGTAAACTATGTTGTTGAAGGAGTGGTCATCAAGAACTAGTCATTCCAAATGAACCTGTTTTTATCTTTTTGACAGTTGCTAGGGTGATAGACCAGAGGAATGCCATAAATATAACTCACTTAGATTTTATCAAAATGTTTGATGAGTTCTGTCATGCCATTCTTGTGGACAAAATGGAGACATCAGAAGCAACAGTGGAAAGTTTGTTAGGTCTGAGATCAATTTAAATCTAACTTTGCCACTTATTGGTTATGTTCCATGGACAGGTCCCTTAGCTTTCTGGGCCTCAGTTTCCTCATCTATCTTATCTATAAAATGAGAGGGTTGGACTAGGGAACATTTTAGTTATAAATCAATAATCTATGCAGACTAGATTATAATATAGTTGGGTATATGTGGAACTAGGGAAGGGTAGTTATTAATGGCTCAATACCAAAGAGACTTTGGAATAAGGTCTTTAGTGTAGTATTGATGGAGTATAGGCTCTGGGAACCTCCTTGAATCTTCCTACTATATGAAGCATTTACCTGAGGCCATAAACCTTTCATTATCTCTAGGCCCAAATCTCTGTTACTCTTAACCTAGCCTAGCCCTCCATTGTCCAGCTACTTCCCACCCTTGATCCTATCAAAATATCTATACCCAAATCTGTTACCCTTAAACTAGCCTAGCCCTCCATTGTCTGTCATCTTCAAGTAGCCTCTAGCTATTTCCCACCATTAATCTCATTCCTGGAGTCTGATGTCAGTCACATCAAGATCCTCCTTAGACCCCTCCTCATGACCATCCCCAAACCCTTCCTCTAGAACACCCCTAGATCCCTCCCACAGTCTTTCTGTATATAAGATCCATCTTGCCTCCATGGAGAGGCTGAGATTCAATCTAGCTCAGACTCAGTCTGTGTCAGATTGTTCTGGCCCACTTGTCCAATACAAGCATCACAAATACTTAGGCTCCTTAACAGTTCACCCATTATGGTGAATTTTTAAGAAAATTTGTTTACTTTGACTGTGAGAAGGCTTGAGTTGCATTCATTTGGCAAGACCTGGAGTGTTGGAATTTTGGGGTCCCTAGCACCCCTATACCCTAAACCTCAACAGTACTTGTTGGAGAGAGAAGTCTTGTTCAATATAGGTTGGACTAATGCCCTACAGAGATGCTATTCAACCATAATTCTGTGATTTTGATTTCCCAAGTTGTGGTAAGACCAGAATCCTCTGATTCCCCCACTCTCTACTCCCTTTCCCCACAACAGATTGTTTTCCCATTCACATGGAGTCAGGACCCTCCAACTTGTTGAATGCTGGAAGACCTCTTATATCAGCATACCAGACCATTTCTATGTGGAGATGAGAAGGGCCTTTCTGAGCTAAGTACCATTGTATCCTTGTAAATCCATGAGCATTAGAACTAAATATACCTCTTTTTGTTAACTGTTTAAGATTGGGGGCGGCTAGGTGGTGTAGTGAATAGAGCACTGGCCCTGGAGTCAGGAGGACCTGACACAACACTGGCCTCAGACACAACACAAAAACTAGCCTTGTGACCTTGGGCAAGTCACTTAACCCCAATTGCCCTCCAAAAAAAAAAAAAGCAAGATTTATGAGTGCCTTGTTTTGTTCTAAAATCAACTCTGTGAATATGAAGTCAGATTTTGTCAATACTTTATCTAACAAAACAAACAAATCAAAAAGACTCCTCTCCTTCCTATGTCTTTTGAATAATGTTTCCTGAAATTTCCTTAATTTGTTCCTTCCCAATACTGTCACTCCAGGTGAGGCTTTCCTTATGTCACCTGGACTATCACAGGGGTCTCAACTGTGGAATATAGCAGGCACTTTAAAAATGTTTGTGGAATTTAATTGAAATGGCCTTCCTATATCTAAACCCTCTGCTCTAGTCTATCCTGCTGTAAGATGAATATTCCTAAAATAGAGGAATTTCTAATCAATAGATCAACCAGCAAGTATTTATTAAGGCATTGCTGTAGGTTCTGGGATCACATTCAAAGAATGAAACAATCCCTGAGTTCAAGGAGCTTACCTTCTGGTAGTGATTGAGTGAGAGAGAGAGAGAGAAAGAGAGAGAGAGAGAGAGAGAGAGAGAGAGAGAGAGAGAGAGAGAGAGAGAGAGGAGAGGGAGAGAGAGAGGGAGAGGAGAGAGAGAGAGAGATACTAGTAATTGAGGGAAATCAGGAAAGGTTTCATGTAAAAACCTTCAACTTTGAGCCATGGGTTTTTTTCATTTTGCTTTTTGAGGGGGGAAGACAGGGCAGTTGGGTTTAAGTGACTTGCCCAAGGTCATACAGCTATTAAGTGTCAAGTGTCTGAGGTCATATTTGAACTCAGGTCCTCCTGACTCCAGGGCCAGTGGTCTATTCACTGTGCCACCTAGCTGCCCCTTGAACCCTGTTTTAAAGCCAAAGAAGGATGGCTCTCTATTGCCTTCTTATATTAATAAAGTCCAGGCTCCTCAACCTAGTATTCAAGGCACTCCACAACATGATCCCAATCTACATTTCTAGGCTCATCACCCACCCTTCCTTCTTGCTGAACCAGCCAAATTAGATGACTCGATGTTCCCAGAACATATATGATTATCTCGTACTTTTTTACACCCCAATCTTTGATTATGCAATTCCTTCTTTCTGGGATGATCTCCCAGCCCCATCTCTACTTGTCAAAGCCCTCATTATAATTCAAGACCAAGCTAAAAGCCGTCTTAAGCCTGTCCTGGTTTCCTCACCACTGACTCTCTTCTCTGAATGCTCATACCACTTTTCTTTTACATCTTTTTTATGGTATTTATCATGGGATCTTAGGATTTTAGAGTTGGAAGAGACATTAAAGAACACCTGGCTTTCTCATTTTATTTTGTTTTACTTTGCTTTTTCAGCATTAAGTTTTATTTGTGCTTTCTATTTTTAAAAGTCATTTCATCTTTTTTTTTTCTTTTTTTTGCGGGGAGGGAAGGGCAATTGAGGTTAAGTGACTGCCCATGGTCACATGGCTAGTAAGTGTTACGTGTCTGAGACCAAATTTGAACTCAGGTCCTCCAGGTCCAGGGCTAGTGCTCTATTCACTGCATCACCTAGCCGCCCCAGTCATTTCATCTTTATCACCTTATCCCACCTCTGTCCCTAAACACACACACACACACACACACACACACACACACACACACTGAATCATCTCTGGTAACAAAGAAAACGGGGCGGCTAGGTGGCGCAGTGAATAGAGCGCTGGCCCTGGAGTCAGAAGGACCTGAGTTCGGAGCCGGCCTCAGACACTTAATCCACACAAACAAAAACCTAGCCGTGTAACCTTGGGCAAGTTACTTAACCCCAATTGCCCTAAAGGGGCGGCTAGGTGGCGCAGTGAGTAAGAGCGCTGGCCTCAGAGTTGGGATGACCCGAGATCAGATCCGGCCTCAGAAAATGAGCACCCACGCATAAATAATGACTAGCCGTGTAACCTTGAGCAAGTTACTTAACCCCAATTGCTTTAAAAAAAAAAAGAAAACAAACCAAATAGAATAGGAAACAATTTTGACTTTATATGACTGCCTAGTATGTTCCTTACCTTTTGGTAGAGAGGTGGTAGACTATAGGTGTGAAATTAGACATGCATTTTCATATGTGGAGAAAATGTTCTTTTTAAAAATAATATTCTATTTTTTCCCTAGTTACATGTAAAAACATTTTTTACCTTTTTTAAAAAAAGTTTTTAGTTCTAAAGTCAGTCCCTCTCTCCCTACCCTATCTTTTCCTGAGACAGCAAGCAATCTGATATAGGTTATACATGTGCAATCATGTAAAACATTTCAATATTAATCATTTTGTGGAAGAAAGCTCAAACCAAAACAAAAAAAAAGTGAAAAATAGTATTCTTCGATCTGTATTCAAATGACATAAATTCTTTCTCTGGATAGCATTTTTCATGTCTTTTGGGATTGTCTTGGATCATTGCTCGGCTGAGAATAGCTAAGTCATTCACAGTTGTTCATCATACAATTTTGCTGTTCCTATATACAATGTTCTCCTCATTCTGTTTACTTTACTTTGGATTATTTCGTGTAAGTTTTCCAGGTTTTTCTGAAATCATTCTGCTTGTTATTTCTTTTTTTTTTTTTTTTTTGCATTTTGGAAGGCAATTGGGGTTAAGTAACTTGCCCAAGGTCACACGGCTAGGTTTTTGTTTGGGCGTGCATTAAGTGTCTGAGGCCGGATCCGAACTCAGGTCCTTCTGACTCCAGGGCCGGCGCTCTACTCACTGTGCCACCTAGCCACCCCTGCTTGTTATTTCTTATATCACAATAATATTCCATCATAATCATTTACCATAATTTGTTCAGCCATTTCTGAACTGATGGGCATTCCCCTCAATTTCCAATTTTTAGCCATCACAAAAAGAGCTGCTATAAATATTTTTTTTTACAAAGAACTCCTTTTCCTTTTTTGTTTTTTCTCTCTTCAGGATACAGACCTAATATGGGTAGTAGTAGCAATAGCTGGGTGAAAGGGTATGCACAGTTTTATAGACTTTTAGGCATAGTTCCAAATTGCTCTCCAGAATGGTTGGATCAATTCACAACTTCACCATCAATGCATTTAGTGATGGACAATGCATTCTTTTATTTTGCCCATGACTGCTTTGTATTATAATTTTGGTTTAGTTGGTACATGGGCTAATCTTCTACCCTTACTTAGTTATAAGGTCCCCAGAGGATAGGGATCATGTTTTCCTAGTTTCTGTATCCTATAACACTAGTGTTCAGTATAGTTGTTTGTACATATTAGGTATTTAATGGGTTACTGGAAAGAGCACTGGACTTGGTCCCATCTTCAGATTCCAACTTTATCACTTACCACCTTTGTAATTTTACTCAAATCATTTAATATTTCCAAACCTGTCTTTTTCACCTAAAATGTGTGGACAACAATAAATACTTGTACTATCTACCTTTCAGGTTGGAATGCTATAGGAATTCAACAAGATAACATATATAAAGTGTTTTGTAAATCTTTTTTTTTTTTTGGACAGGGCAATTGGGGTTAAGTGACTTGCCCAAGGTCACACAGCTATTTTTTGGGTTAAGTATCTGAGGTGGGATCTGAACCCAGGTCCTCCTGACTCCAGGGCTGGTGTTCTATTCACTGAGCCACCTAGCCACCCCTTGTGTTTTGTAAATCTTAAAGCACCATATAAAAATATGCTGTTGTTATTAATATTTTCAGTTTAATGGAATTTATTACAAGGCATATAATGAGAGCTAAAGAGAATTTTTAATTTTTAGTTAAAATAATTAAATATTAAACTATATAGAGGAACCCAACAAGTTTACTACAGGGATGAAGATACCATGCACATTTCAGAATTTTTAAATTGGTGGTAAAAGCCCCCAGGATAAAGGTAAATTTTAAACAGTGTCTGTTAGAGCCTCAGTGAAGATTCTCATTTGGTTTAAACTTTGGCTTAAGGGGCAAATTCAACCTAAAAATATTTATTAAATAACCTATAATGTGCATTGTATTTTCTTAAGTTCTGGGGGTATTAAAAAAACAGTATAGTCACTTCCTTCAAGGAATTTGCTTCTTCTAAACTTAAATTCCTGACTTATACTGCAGTCACACTTATTTTTACTTGCCAAGGAATATTGGCCAAACTATTTTAAGTGGCTATAAATACTTCAGGGATTATTTTTCTTATTCTTATTCTTATTCTCATTCACAAGTTTTGTTAATTCATTGAAGTTACTACTGGTTTCAGGAAGTAGTTATTATCAGGTATCAACCTGAAAGTTTGGTTAAAAGAGACAAACAGGCTAGGTGATATATAAATTCATATTGTTTTATTCTTTTAAGGCTAGCAGATACATGATCGTGGAGCCAGAAGAAATATTCTGACTGACTGATAGAAGAATGACCAGCCTTAACTGTGTTTTAGAACAATCCCATCTCAGGATATATCTGTGTCCCTCAGATTTATGGTCTCTATACATGTGTTTATATATATATATATATGTATGCATTTGTATATATGTATATGTGTGTATTGTTTAACCATACTATGAGAAAGGAAGTTTCTTAGTTGATTAAGTTGTAAATACAAGACAATTAACAAAGTGTCCATTGAAATTACAATCCCAGGATATCTGTATTTTTATTATATAGCATATGTCCGTAGGATCCCAACATAAGAAAAGTTCCATTATTCAAGTCAATATCTGGTTTCAGGCATCCTCTCCTTAATGCTCACAAACAGGAAGAATACTCCTGGTCAGTCTCATCTGATCCTATACTTGCTGATAGGTCATTTTTAGTTCACTCAGAAAGCATGTCTCATTGGTTAGTTCAGGCTTTGACCCTTATTGGGATTCAAATGAGTTTAAATGTCATCACAGGTGTTTACTGTTAAGACTCATTACAATAGACATATAAGAAACTAGAGTGAAGAGTCCTTAGCCAACTGGGGTGCAGCGCGACAGCCTGGGAGTGGCAGGAGGGTCCCTGGCCTATCAATAACAGGCTACAGGAGGAACCCGGAAGGCCAAAAGGACAGTCAGCAAAACAATCATAAGAGTTGACGTGGCAGTAGAGAGACTTCCTGGTTAGGAGACTTCCTGGTCTGCTACACCGGAAACCTCTTAGCCTGATGAGCTGACGTGTCCATGTGGGCAGCGGGTTACCACCCCTCACTCTCGGGGCAGTATGTGATTGACTCGCAGTGGTGGGGAAGGTGATGTTAAATACCTGGAACTGAAGGTTGGATAAAAAGGAGGCTGCCTGATGGGGCAGGGGGGCTGCTGGCTGAGTTCGCTTGTATGTTCTGATCAGAGAAAAATAAAGTGAGTTCTCCTTAAACAGAAGGGTGTTCTGCATGGGTAGTTCTTCTAGAAGGTCTAGAATCCGGAGACGTCCGAAGACTGGGAAAAGGTAAACATGTTCTTGTAGGTTTGAGACCCTCGGAACCCTAACACTAGAGGGGAAATTTGCTCTTACTGCATAGACATTTCCCACATACACACAGAATCTCACAGAAGGAGGGCACTTCGTGCTTGACTTTTTAAATAAAGTACATCATATGTTAAGTGCCAGTGTTTGAGAGGTAAAGGGTTTTCTAACACTATTAGGTCAAAGGTTCCAAAACCCATCAGTAAAATACTCAGGTTTTGTTTTTATGTTCATTTCATGTTCCTAAGGTTTCAAGATTTACTCCTACTACATCCTGACAGCATCAAAATCAAAACAAATAATACAGGATTATTTTGGTATGTGTCCCATTCAGTAGCTATCATGATAATAATAATCAATGCAAGTGAAGATCCTCTGGTCAGGTAGGTACCCTCCAGGTAGAAAAACAATGAATAGAAATGAAATGAAGCCTCTAATGTGAATATTAAAAATCAGTGAGGTGAGAAGTCTGCCTTTATAAAAATAAATAAGGCAAAAACTTCCATTCATTGAGGTTTGGGCCCTTGATTTGGGGTTACTATGCAGACATATTTTAGAGCCTTGGATCTCACGAGACATAACTCTCTGGTGGTGTGTTATAGGAATGTAAATTTTTAAGATCTTCCCTGTCCCTAGGTTAAGTGCACCTGGAGCCTGTGGTGGGAGGCTTGTTTTTCAGGACTGCTCACACCTTGGTGCTTTGTGATTGGGCAGTGGGTCAAGAGGGTTGTTACCTTCTCTGAGCCTGGAGAAGGCTGTATAATGCCTGATGTGAGGCTTTGCGTTGGGGCTCACTTTGAGAAGTGTTGTGTGATTTGACCAGATGAGACTCTGGGCAGCCATTGAGAGCCCCCTGGCTTTGAAGACCCAGATGTTGATGCTTCCCTCTCTGGTAACTGTGATTTGGTATGGATGTAATGGTTGGACAATTGGAGGCCTGTCTGCTTGAAATGTTTCTGTCTGTATACTCTGAAGTTTGGGTAAATTATATCTGAACTAGGTAAATTATATATTTGATTGATTAAAGCAAGATTGTTAATCCGTTTTGAGTCGCTTTCCTTTAGTAAAGCAGATCTAAGAACCTGTGTTGGCAGGCCCCCTGGGGACTCTGGGGTGCTTGATGCAACATGGTGGGAGAGACTGCTGCCCACCTCCCAGCCCCCTTGGTTTTTCCTGATCATTGGGTTCTATTTTAGGTTTTTATAAAACATTCCTTCAAAGTTGGAGAAGTGAATTTAAACTCATTCACTCCTTTTTTTCAAGTTGAATTTACAATATCCTCAAAAAAAGGGGGGAGTACCTACATGATGAAGAAAATGTGGGTAGAGAACAACAATTATCTGAAACTGTGATTTCTACAGTTTTACCTAGAATTATTGATTTTATTTCTTTTTTTTTTTTTTGGAGGGCAATTGGGGTTAAGTAACTTGCCCAAGGTCACACGGCTAGGTTTTATGTTTGTGTGTGTGTTAAGTGTCAAAGGCCAGATCCGAACTCAGGTCCTTCTGACTCCAGGGCCAGGACTCTACTCACTGCGCCACCTAGCTGCCCCTTATTGATTTTATTTCAACCATTTTTTTTAAAAACAAGTTTTGGCCCGGTTTATTAAAGTATACTTCTATACAGTTTACTTTTCACTGGTCTGTTCTGGCATGCTTCTAATGATATCAGAATCACCTGGATCAATGATAGCCAGTGTACATACTCTGTAGTACTTCCCACATGCTGTACCCAATTCAGTGTTATTGCCACTGTAGTGATGTACTCCAGTTTTGGCCCACATAGTATATTATTCGATCTCTGATTTCCTCAAGGCTGGGCAGTTGTTGGCTAAGATGACCAATTTGGCTTTGCTTTGTCTGATCATTTTCAGGGTCTGTTTGTAGCCTAGCACGTATTTGTCACTTTTCATGACCAGCTGGAGCCTCGAGTTGATGGACTCCAGCCACTTTTTCTTCTTCTTTGCGGCCACCATTTTCCTGCCTGCGGTGCTGGAGGACCCTCAGCCAGAGACCTGCCACCAAGATGGCCGTAAGCGAGAAAAGGCTCAACCATTGTTTTAATGCTGATGTAGACTCACTTGCAGTTATTAACAGGATTGTAGATAAGGAATCATTGTCAGAATTTAGGCCCCAATGGAGAGAACAGTAAATTACCATACAACAATGTGATTTTATAGTGTACGGCATTTTCTTTTAAATGACATAACATAATTGCAAATTGCAAGGTTAATACTAACACAAGAATAATAAAATTTTTGTGTTATCCATCTACAACAACTAACTGCTTTACAAAAAATACCCAAAAGGATACAATATATTGTCACATGTATTCACAACATAGTAAATACACTTTTCTGTGAAATTTTACACAAAGACAATTTAGAGGTGAATATACAGTACGAAAAACATTGTGGCTGACAATGAGTGCTTTTTGGTGATAAGTCTGTTGATAAAATTGACTAAGTCGGCTAGGTGGCGCAGTGAATAGAGCGCCGGCCCTGGAATCAGAAGGACCTGAGTCCGGAGCCGGCCTCCGACACCTAATCCGCACAAACAAAAACCTAGCCGTGTAACCTTGGGCAAGTTACTTAACCCCAATTGCCCTAAAGGGGCGGCTAGGTGGCGCAGTGAGTAAGAGCGCCCGGCCTCGGAGTTGGGATGACCCGAGATCAGATCCGGCCTCAGAAAATGAGCACCCACGCATAAATAATGACTAGCCGTGTAACCTTGAGCAAGTTACTTAACCCCAATTGCTTTAAAAAAAAAAAAAAAAAGAAGAAGAAAAAAAAATTGCCTAAGTCGTGCTTCATTAAATTGGGGGTGGGGTGAGAGGGAAGAAACTCATTCACTCTTAATGGGTACATAGTATATATTTAGTTGGTTCACTGTTTAACTGAATAACTCTTATTTTAGCTAAACTCTAAGTGCTACATTGTTTTATGGTTAATCTAGGGCTTCTGCTCTTCTAAATTAATTTAATATTCCCTTCTTCCTCTTAACCTCACTTCTACTGGCTTAGGTGGTGAGGAGTACGTTTTGGAGACTTAAACCCATTGACTCAGTTATCTCCAAACATATATTCATGGTATAAGCAATCAGTAAAATCATTTGCTAGTCCTAAATTCTCTATTTCAACAAAAACATTTTACATCATCCTATATTATGGCACAACAGAATTCAAATAACTATGGATAAATGACTAGTTGCAATAGTAGCTTCATAAGGTGTTGCCAGGATCCATATAATTCCAGGGCTTTAGGATAAATGAATATCCCTATAACTGGGTTTATAATGTGTATATTTATTATTGAGTAAGATGACCTAAATAACTAAAACATCTTAATGGCTGAATTGGATTGACTACATAGAAAATCCTACTAATAAATATCTATTGTGTCTACCATGTGCTGGACCTGTATTAGACACCAATTAAATGAATCCAATAAATGAAATAAACTCTACTCTCAAAATCTAATGGAGAGACAATAAAGACACTGGCATTTTTTGGTGAATAACCAGTCATGAAGCACCTGTTCAGCCATAAAGAATCAGTCTAACCAGGAGGCTAGGTGGCACAGTGAGTAGAGCGCTGGCCCTAGAGTCAGAAGGTCCTGAGTTTGGATCCAGCCTCAGACACTTAACACACACAAAATAACTAGTCGTGTTATCTTGCACAAGTTACTTAACCCCAATTGCCCTCCAAAAAGCAAAAAAAAAAAAAAGAATCAGTCTAACCCTATGAAGTGAAAGGAGAAAAAACATGAACAAAACCTTAAACCCTAGATCATTTACTTTGTTTCTAGAGTTCCTTCTATAGTTAGTTTCCTAAAACCCTTGCTCTTAAAAATGTCAGAAGTTGTATGAATTGTTTTTCATTCATTACTAGGAGTGATGGCTTATTAATCTTGGTTAAAAAAAAAAGAAAAAAACTTTGCACATACTTAATAGTTAAAGGAATTTAGTAGAAGATATGAGATGATGAGTCATTTCCTAAATTTTGGATTCCTTTGATTCATTGTAAATTAAAATCAAATTATAACACCAAGAAAAAAAGCCTAATAATAAGCATCCTATGCTGGGCCTACAGGATTGGCACACTGGGCCTGTACCCTCTCCCTAAAGAGTCCTTCTAGTCTGGACCCAAGCATGTATTCTAGACTGTGTTCAATCCTAGGGGAACCTGGCCTCTAATGAGAAAGTATCTAGGTTCTATTTTCTTATACTCTTTGTTACATTAACCCCACACCCTGGTGGACAAATTATTTAGATATAAGCTAACTCTTTTTTTTTTTTTAAAGCAATTGGGGTTAAGTAACTTGCTCAAGGTTACACGGCTAGTCATTTGATTTATGTGTGGGTGCTCATTTTCTGAGGCCGGATCTGATCTCGGGTCATCCAAACTCCGAGGCCGGTGCTCTTACTCACTGCGCCACCTAGCCGCCCCTTTAGGGCAATTGGGGTTAAGTAACTTGCCCAAGGTTACACGGCTAGGTTTTTGTTTGTGCGGATTAAGTGTCGGAGGCCGGCTCCGAACTCAGGTCCTTCTGATTCCAGGGCCGGTGCTCTATTCACTGTGCCACCTAGCCGCCCCTATAAGCTAACTCTTAATCAAGTTAGGTGGGGGAGGAATTGCCTGTGCTATGTGTGATTATGGATGAGTGACTAGAATGATGATTTGACTGTGTGAATGTATGAATGAACTGGTGAAATAACTTTGGTGAGAAGAGAGAGTCTTAATTCCTTCTTCCAGAGAGACATTGTGGTTCCATACTCTTTTCAGGGAGGGAAGTGGGGAGGGAGGGGAAAACTGAAGTGGGTCAAATGATATAATTCTCATCTGGTACCTTTTTCATCAGAAGACAGCAGAGTAAGTGGACTCATGGTAAGGTAAGAATCCCTTCAAGGTAAGAATCACACTTTATATATTTAGATACCTCATGTGGAAATCCATATCTTATATGGGCAACATAATTTACACAAAATTCAGGTTTAGGCTCCTGTCTATTATTTCCCCAAAAGGGCAACAGAAAGGTACTCAATATACAAAATGAATCAGGTATGGCTCAGGTATTTATTTCCTACACACAAAAGAAATGCTACAACACAAAAAATTCTGACCAGTGTATACTGACAGTAAGAGTTTGTAGTATCTAACTACTATTATACCTGTCCAAGGGGTTAATACTTAAGCCTTATAAATACAATATAGTTTATAACATTCCTAATTAGGCATTTTATATTTTACTTTGCTTTTGCATTGATTGTCCAAACAACTCTTGTTATGTGTCCTCTAGTGAAATACTCTAGACTTGCTCTAATTCTCTTCTCAGTGGTCCTCATTTCTGATGACACTCTCCTTTCCCCAGTTAGTTTCACTCAGTGGACCCAGGATCTCAGATTTCTGTACCTCTTAAACTCATAAAGTCATCTCCAATCCTGAACATGCCTACCTCATGACTAATGTCAGGTCACCTACTCCAGGAATGGAACACAAAAGATGTACTCTAAACTAGGTTCAACCTTCCTTAAGTTGGATATGTGATTGAGATACCATGTACTCATGGCCAAATGGAAGCAAGGGAAGGGGATAGGGAAAGCTGCCCTACTCTTGAGAATTGATTCAAAATGATTCTTTATGATTTGTAGCCACAAAGAACACGAGGACCAAGGCTAGGGTTGCTCTCTTTTAAACATCTGAGTCATCAGCTCTTCCAGCTGCACAGTCAATAAGAGGACACTTTGATCATCTTAAAGGGCAAGCTCATTAGCCCTGAATCATACATGACTGGATCCAAAGCTCCATTGTAGTTCACTGGAAACAGGAAATACAACTGTGAGCATGCTCCATGGGATGGCCCACACTACACTAAAAAATGAGAATTCTTGAACCTGGAAGAGAAAATAGATGAGGAAATTAGAGTAAAGTCATGCCACATTTCTAACTGATAGAAGGAGTTAGGAGGGTAGATGATTAAATGAGAAAAGATAAGGGAATAATTTCTTCTTCCTTCTCTATAGGCCCTAGATTAAACTGATTTGAAAATGAGGAGAATGGAATGTCATGTTTTCAGTGAAAATCTGGTCCTTTTTTGTCTTTACTACTGTTATAACACTGAATCTCAGAGTTGTGTTAAGTAGGTCTAGGTGTTCCTTTAGCCTAGAATTAGGCAAAAGTAGCAGGATTGGTGGATGCTTTTTCTAGGTTTCCAAGCTAAAGAAAAATTACTTAGAAGCATGAAATACTTTTGTAAATGAATTTAAGTCAAATATTGCATATTATAATTCACAAAGCAATGCCACCACTTCACAGTCTATAGCTACAAATAGGGTTTCCTTTTCCAGTTGGTAGTCAGGAGTGACCAGGGAATTAGGTTTGGAGATTATAGTTTGACTTTGGCATTATTTAACATTTTTTATTTAACTATTTATTTCCCTGATAGTATACAGAATGTCTTTCAGATATAGATTTAAGTAAATATCTAGACAGAAAAACAAGAACTTATATATGAGTTCTCATAATAAATTATAGTTTGTTGTTGGTTAAATGTCATGTATGCTTACTTCCCTGATCTACACCTTAAACTCCTAAAATAGAATAAACATGTTCATATGATATCTGGAAACAATGCATTCATAAGAGAAAATCACCTCTAAGAACATATCTGTAGGTGGAACTAGATGTTTCTCCAATATGGTGAGAGTTGCTCTGGAACTTTTTTCTAAGTTTAATGATAATTTCAATGCAGACTATGGGCAAGTTTTTCTGATAGACTGGAAGATAGTCTTTAATGATAACTAGAAAGTGAAGCATAGGGTTTCTAATATTAGACACAATCTAGAGGGTGTTGAAATTTTGAATACTCACTGATATCTGAGCTGCTTGGTTTCCTTTGTAGTTCTGAAGATGGTGTTTTCATTAAGAAAAACCTATATTCATTGTGGATATAAAATATGTTATTTATCATATAATAATAGTCTGTGTTTTCATGGTACCTTTTATCTAGGAATCTCAAAGTACTAATTATTTCCAACGCCCATGTAAGGTACAGTAGCTGTCATTATTCCCATTTAGAGACAGGGAAACTGAGGGTAGGTGGCTTGGCTAAAGAAACATCATCATTAACATAAAACTTTTGTGGGGATTCCATGAGGCCAATAGAACTAGATTTGTATTTCAAATTAATGGCAATTCCAAGGAAATATAATTTTTGACTCAATGGCTTCTACTTCTAGTATTATCAGTATTAAATCTCTACTTCTATCTATTTAACTAACAAAATGCAGAACTGTTCTTCAATCTTTGATTTTATTTTTTCCCCTAATTTAGAAAACTAGCAGATTCTCACTATAGACACTAAACCCTTTTCTTCATTAAGAACAAGACTATCGGGGGCAGTTAGGTGGCACAGTGAGTAGAGTGCTGGCCCTGGAGTCAGAAGAACCTGAGTTTGGATTTGACCTCAGACACTTAACAAACACAAACAAAAACCTCACCATGTGACCGTGGGCAAGTTACTTAACCCCAATAGCCCTCCAAAAAAAGCAAAAAAAGAACAAGACTATCCAGTCTGAACTTCCTGATTACTTCTAAATCATTTTTACTTGCATTCCTTTTTACTTTCCTCCTGTGACAAAGGAAGAAGCCCCTAATTGTGTCATAATTCCATTTTCTCTGAGGCATCATTGATTTCCACCAATCATCCTTTTTTTCTAGCATTTTTAATCTCTCCTTTTCCATTGATTGTTTTCCTTCTATTTGCAAATATGCATAAACCTTCTTTATTTATTTATTTTTTTAAAGCAATTGGGGTTAAGTAACTTGCTCAAGGTTACATGGCTAGTCATTATTTATGCATGGGTGCTCATTTTCTGAGGCCGGATCTGATCTCGGGTCATCCCAACTCTGAGGCCAGCGCTCTTACTCACTGCGCCACCTAGTCGCCCCTTTAGGGCAATTGGGGTTAAGTAACTCGCCCAAGGTTACACGGTTAGGTTTTTGTTTGTATGGATTAAGTGTTGGAGGCCAGCTCCGAACTCAGGTCCTTCTGATTCCAGGGCCAGCGCTCTATTCACTGCGCCACCTAGCCGCCCCAACCTTCTTTATCTTAATAAAGAAAATCAAAAACAAAATCCTCATAGCAACTATGCATGTTAAGAAAAAAAAATCCTGCATTGACTATGTCAAAAAACATTTGTCTCATTCTGCATTAATTCAGACATTTCCCTTTCAAGAGGTGGGTAGTATGCTTTTTTTTTTTATCATTTCTCTGAAGTTATGGTTGATCACTGTATTAATCAGAGTTCTTAAGCATTTCAAAGATTTTTGTCTTTTGATGTTAATGTTATTAAATAAATTGTTCTACTTGTTTTAAAATTTTCATTTTTCATCAGTTCATATAAATCTTTCCAAGTTTCTCTGAAACTGGTCCTTTCATCATTTCTTATAACACCATAGTATTCTATTACATATTACATAGAATATTGCATTATATTACATATTACATAGAATATTACATATCCTAATATATGCTATAAATTGTTTAGCCATTCCCCAATCATGATGGATACCTGCTTAGTTTCCAGTTCTTTGCCACCACAAAAATAGCTGCTATAATTTTTTTTCATTTGAGTCTTTTTACTCCTAGTAGTGTTATAGTTGTATCAAAGTATATTCACTTTAGAAATATTTTGGGCATAGTTCCAGATTGCTTTCCAGAATGATTAGACAAACTGATAGTTCCACCAATGATACATTAGTGAATCTGTTTTCCCTTTTGTTACTTTCCTTTTCTTGTTTTATATTTGCCTATCTGATGGGTATGAAAGACCACGTTCTTATTTTTCTTTTCTTTTTAAAGACTTTTTCTTTTTTATGTGAAAAATTTATATTTTACTTTTTTCCAGCTACATGCTAAAACAATATTTAACATTCTTTAAAAAATTTTTTGAAATGCAGTTTTTTCTTCCCTTTCTTCCCACCTCCCTCCTTGAAAAGGCAAGCAACTTGATATAGATTATACATGTGCAGTCATGCAAAATGTATGTCCATATTAGTTATGTTATAAAAGAAAACACAGGCCAAAAAAAAAAGACCCCCAAGAAAAACAAAGTTAAAAAAGTATGCTTTGAGCTGCATTCAGATTTCACCAGTTCTTTTTCTGGAAGAGGATAACATGTTTTATGAGTTCTTTGGAATTGTCTTAGGTCATTGTATGCTGAGAATAGTTAAGTCATTCACAGTTGATCATCCTACAATATTGCTCTTACTGTGTACATTGTTCTCCTGGTTCTGCTTACCTCACTTTGCATCAGTTCATGTAAGTCTTTCCAGGTTTTTCTGAAAGCATTCTGCTCCTCATTTCTTATAGCACAACAGTACTCCATTACCATTACATAACACAACTTGTTCAATCATTCCCCGACTGATGAGCATCCTCTCAATTTCCAATTCTTTGCCACATAGAAAAAGATGCTAGAAAGTTTTGTGTATATATAGGTCCTTTTTCTTTTCTTTGGGATGCAGAACTAGTAGTGGTATTGCTGGATCAAAGGGATATGCACAGTCTGATTGACCTTTGGGCATAGTTCCAAATTGCTCTCCAGAATGGCTGGATCAGTTCACAACTCCACCAACAATGCATTAGTGTCCTAATTTTCCACATCCCCTCCAGCATTTGTCATTTTCCTTTTCTGTCATATTAACCAATCTGATAGGTGTGAGATGGTACCTCAGAGTTGTTTTAATTTGTCTTTCTCTAGTCAATAGTGACTTAGAGCATTTTTTCATATGACTATAGATAGCTTCAACTACTTCATCTGAAAGCTGCCTATTCATATCCTTTAACCACTTATCAATTGGAAAATGACTCAAATACTTAAAAATTTGATGCAGTTCTCTCTATATTTTTAAATGGAATTTCTGTATCTCTTCCTGTTGGACACTGTTAGTTATATATAGAAATGCTGATGATTTATGTACCTTTGTTTTTTATCATGCAAAGAGTGATAGCTTTGTTTCCTGATCACCTAGTCTAATTCCTTCAATTTCTTTTTCTTCTCTTATTGCTATAGTTAGCATTTCTAGTAGGATATTGAATAATAGTGGTGATAATGGGCATCCCTGCTTCACCCCTTATCATATTGGAGAGGGTTCAAGTTTATCCCCATTACAGACAATGTTTACTGATTTTTTATAATGGATACTACTTATCATTTTAAGGAATCTCCATTTATTCTTATGCTTTCTAGTGTTTTTAATAGTAATATGTTGTATTTTGTCAAAAACTTTTTCTGCACCTATTGAGATAAGGTTGAAGTTTTTGTTGTTTTTGTTATTGATATGATCAATTATGCTTATAGTTTTCCTAATATTAAAACAGCCCAGTATTCCTGATACAAATCCTATCTCTTCATAACATATAATCTTCATGATATATTGTTATAATCTCCTTGCTCATATTTTATTTAAAATTTTTGCATCAGTATTCTTTAGGGAAATTGGCCTACAATTTTCTTTCTTTGTTTTGGCTCTTCCTGGTTTAGGTATCAGCACCGTATTTATGTCATAAAGGGAATTTGGTAGAACTCCTTCTTTATTTATTTTTCTAAATAGGTTTTATTTAAAAATAGTTTTTTTGTTTTTATTTTATTTTATTTTATTTTTTAAACAAATGCTTTATTAACTTCTGGTTTATATCCCTCATTTCCACCAGATTTTGAGTTACAATTTTTTCCCCATTTTTTTCCCTACCCACCACCCCAGAATAGCAGTCCCACTAGATATCCCCTCATCCAATCTGCTCTCTCCCATATCTCCTTCGACTTTGCCATTAGGGCAAGGTGAATCTCTGAGCCCCAATGCCTGAACATCTTATATCCAAATTACATGCAAAATAGTATTAATAATAGTATTTGTATATATTTGAAACATTTAATTTTAAGACTTCGAATTTCAGATCCATTCCCTTCCTCCCTTGTCACCCACTCCCTCTGGGAAGATAAGCAATTCAGTATGTGTTGTACATGTATAGCTATGCAAAACATCACCATAGTAGATGTATTGTAAAAGACTGCTTATATTTCCCTCCCATGCATCCCACTCCCCACCTGGTCCATTCCCTACTTTGATCCTGTCCCTCTTCAAAAGTGGGTACTTCTAACCTCCCCTCTCCCTAGGATGCCCTCCCCTCCATCATCCCCCCTCTCATCCCCCTTCCCCCTACTCTCCTGCAGGGTGAGATATTCCATTCAGTATGTATGTCACTCTCTCCCTGATCCAAATTCAATGAAAATAAGGTTTTGCCTTTTTGCCCTCCTGTTCTTCCCCTCCCCTGCAACCACTTCCGCTTGCTTCTTCTATACGAGATAGTTTGCCCTACCCTGTCTCTCCCCATCTCCTCTTGCCACTTTATTCTCTTACCTCTTAACTTCACCCCTTGAGTATCATCCCTTCCCACCAAATTCAACCTGTGCCCTATATCCATGTATACCTGTAAACATATATACACACATTCACATATGTATTCATATGTCCATATACCCTTCTTCAATTATTTTCATAACGAGAAAGGTTTCATCAGACACAGTCATTGTTTTTCCATGTAGGAATGTAAATAGTTCAACTTTGATAAGTTCCTTTTGATTTCTTTTCCCTGATTACCTTCTCAAGCATCTCTTGCTTCTTGTGTCTGAATGTCAAATTTTCTATTCAACTCTGGTTTTTTCCTCAAGAATGCTTGAAAGTCCTCTATTCCACTGAATGACCATATTGTCCCCTGAAACAAGATACTCAGTTTTGCTGGGTAGGTGACCCTTGGCTTCAATCCCAGCTCTTTTGCCCTCTGGAATATCATATTCCATGCCCTTCTATCCCTCAGTGTAGAAGCCGCCAGGTCCTGGGCTATTCTGATTGTGTTTCCACAATATTGGAATTGTTTCTTCTTGGCTGCTTGTAGTATTTTCTCCTTGATCTGGGAGTTCTAGAACCTGGCTATAATATTCCTAGGAGTTTTCTTTTTGGGATCCTTTTCAGGAGGTGATCTGTGGATTCTTTTAACCTCTATTTCCCCCTCTGGGTCTAAGACATCATGGCAATTTTCCTTGAGAATTTGTTGAAGGATGATTTCTAGGTTCTTTCTTTGATCATGACTTTCAGGTAGTCCAATAATTTTAAAATTATCTCTCCTGGATCTCTTTTTCAGGTCAGTGGTTTTTCCTATGAGATATTTCACATTGCCTTCTATTCTTTCATTTGTTTGGATCTGCTTAACAGCATCTTGATTTCTCATAAAGTCACTAGCTTCCATTTGCTCCAGTCTAATTCTGAAGGAATGATTCTCCTCAGTGAGCTTTTGAGATTCTTTCTCCATTTGGCAAATTCGACTTTTTTAAGGCATTCTTCTCCTCATTGCCCTTTTGGGCCTCCTTTGCCATTTGAGTTAGTCTATTTTTTTTTTTAAAGCAATTGGGGTTAAGTAACTTGCTCAAAGTTATACGGCTAGTCATTATTTATGTGTGGGTGCTCATTTTCTGAGGCTGGTTTCAATCCCGGGTCATCCCAACTCTGAGGCCGGCGCTCTTACTCACTGCGCCACCTAGCCGCCCTGAGTTAGTCTATTTTTTAAGGTGTTGTTTTCCTCAGTCAGGCTGTTGACCCTCATTTCATACTTTTCCTGCATCCTTCTCATTTCTCTTCCCAATTTTTCCTCCACTTCTCTTCTTTGATTTTAAAGTCTTTCTTAAGGTCCTCTGTGGCCTGTAACCCGCTCATGTTTTTGTTTGGGGCTTTTGGAGCAGGATTTCTAACCTCACAGCCCTCCTCCTGTTCTATGCTTCGATCTGCTTTGCCCCCAGAGTAGGAGTCTAAGGTTGCATTTTTCTGTTTAATTTGTTTCCTTTGCCTTGGCATGTTGCCACTTAATTACTTGACTTGGGGCTTGTTGCCACAGTATGGCTCTGCCGCCAGACAGGGGAACTTTCGTCCCGAACGTGTGGGGGGACAACTTCCATTTCTGGTAAGCTGAAAACCCACCCACGACTTCCACCCCAGATCACAATCCAGATCCAGGGAGGTTAAAGCAAGGCGATTACCCCCCATGACTGATCGCTGGATCTCCCTACAATTCGCAGGCCAGGAGCTGGAGCTGCCTCTGAAAACTACAAAAGGGTAGGGTGTGCCTCCTCAGTGGCTCCTAGTCCCCGGGGGAGGAAGCCAATGCGTTCCCCAAATACTGGTCCCAAAGTCCATAGGGCACTAACCTCTCACTTTGTCCTGGGCATGTCTATGTTGATAATTCTGGAATCGCCACAGCTGCTGGTGTTCTGGGGTCCCTCCAGCCGGCTGCTGGCCTGGCCACCCTGGGGCTAAAACTGCGACTCAGGCGGACCTGTGCTCGGCTCCCCACGCACTGCGCTGCCAGCTCCCAGAGCGCTGCGCTGGTCCTTCCTGCAGGGCTGCTGGGCTGTCCTCAGCAGGAAGTTAGCTTCTCTGTGTTGTTCTGTGGGTGCTGGGGCTCCAGAAGTTGTTCAGAGTCCCCTTTTACATAGTTTGGAGGTGATCTGGGGGGAGAGTGGCTTGGACGTGGTGTTTCTACTCCGCCATCTTTGCTTTGGTCTCCAATTAATTTTTAATCTATGTTTCCCTGGTCCTTTATTGAAATACTTTTTGTTACATCATGGTCTAAAAATGATGCATTTGATATTTCTGCTTTTGTGCATTTGGTTGTGATGTTTTTGTGCCCTAATATGTGGGCAATTTTTGTATAGGTGCCATGTACCACTGAGAAAAAAAGTATATTCCTTTTTATTTCGATGCAATTTTCTCCAGATGTCTATAATATCTAACTTTTCTAAAATTTTATTTATCTCCTCAACTTCTTTCTTGTTTATTTTTTTGGTTAGATTTATTTATTTCTGAGAGAGGAAAGTTAATGGTAATATAATTTGACCCCTTTGTATTGGGAAGTTAGCAGGTACCTAGCACTTAGTAATTGCTCAAGCCTCTGTTGGGGAAACAGAAGGTATGAACTCCTGTCTCCTGTTTCAGGAAGGGGTTGGCTGAAACAGGAAATTAATGCTGTGTGTATATAAGAAAAACCCCAGAGAGGCACAGTTAGATGTGGTGAGCCAAAGAGGCCTGAGCCAGGACTTCAGATAATTACCCTGATATCAGTGGACCTGAACAACAAAGACCTCTTCCAGATGCGACTTTTCACTAAGTCAGTTCCAGAGTTCTTTTGATATGGGTTACACTTATAAGGATGGTATTTGAGTTCTGAGGCTAAGAGGCTCTGCCCCAAAACTTTGGTTGTCCAAAACATTTGCAGGAAGTCAGTTCTTATGCAGATGTTCTTGATGATGCGGCCTTGGCCATTAGGCTTTGAGGCCAGCTCTCAAGAGCATCCTTTCTGATATAACTGACTGAGATAAGAGATAACTGCCCAAGACTCTATGGCACCTAGGAAACAATGTGCCTTATTACCATGCTACTTCCAGGATACAACAGACTAAGATAATGATTTCTCTTCCTTCCCGTCCTTTGTCTCTTTGCTCTATAAAAACCTTTCCCTGAGGATCAGTAAATGGAGTTCATGGTTCTTCCTTGAGCTACCCACATGGCCTGGTCATTTCTTATACACGTCTCCGAATCATGCTAAGTGCTGGACACTGAGCAGTCCACGGCAGTCAGAATTTCTTGGGACAAGAATCTAGAGGCAGAGCAGCTACAGAAGACAGAATGTAGAACTGAGACAGAATTTCCTCAGAAATTGTGGTGGTGGAGCTTCTTCTGAACAGGAAGCCAGGAGCCCAGGAGCACAGGAGTTCAGGGTGGATAAGGTGATTCTGAGTTTTTTGAATGAGCTGCAGAATACTGAGGAAGCATGACCAGGATGCAGGGACTTTGTCTGTTTATGGCTTGGTTGAGCCTTGAATTCCCAGGAGCCAAAATTGTGAAGGATTTGAGATGGACTGGACCCTGTGGATTTCATTGTGGAGCAGGACCTACCTAGAGAGCTGGACAAGAAACTGGGAGCTGTCTGTCGTTGAACCCAGGTGACAGTCTGGTGAATCCAGGCAGGATCTGGGACCATGGAAAGGGATCCAGGGAATCTGAGAACCAGCCCCAAGCAAGATGAAAAGACCTTTCCATGGGTACTCAGTAATGATGAAATTGCAGTTTACTAGTGACCTAGGGGTAGAGAGTCTGTGTATTTTCCAATGATTATACTTAGTGATTAATGATACTTAGTAACTGATTGCTGAATAATTGGCTGATCAAGTTAAATTAGTGTGCCCCCATGAGTGGAAGGCTTTGACTATTGTACTTTGAGATGATTGTTCTTTGTTCAAAACTTTGTGGCCACTATGGTGGAAACTATGTGGCCATTTTAATGATAAGCTGTTGTGAATACTATATTGTGATTTTCTGTGTTAAGTTGTAATATAGTGAATGCCGGGGCGGCTAGGTGGTGCAGTGAGTAGAGTGCCAGCCCTGGAGTCAGAAGGACCTGAGTTTGGATCCAGCCTCAGACACTTAACGCACACACAAACAAAAACCTAGCCGTGTGACCTTGGGCAAGTTACTTAACCCCAATTGCCCTCCAAAAAAGGAAAAAAAAATATTGTGAATGCTGTACCTTGATTTTCTGTGATTTCTTTGCTTTGATTTGTTATAGAATAGAGTGTTCACTATACTATGTAACCAGAACCTTAAAAGTTGTTCACAGTAGCATTCTTCTGGAAAGATGCTCATGCATGGCATTACATCCCTGCCCTCCTCCCCAGAATAGTTTTATTGTCTATTTCCTCCTATAACTCATTTAACTTTTCCTTTAAGAATTTAAATGATATGGGGTGACTAGGTGGCGCAGTGAATAGAGCACTGGCCCTGGAGTTAGGAGGGCCTGAGTTCAAATCCAACCTCAGACACTTGAAACACTTACTAGCCATGTGACTTTGGGCAAGTCACTTAACACCAACTGCCCTCCAAAAAGCAAAAAAAAAAAAAAAAGAATTTAAATGATATACCATTTGGTGCATGTATGCTTAGTATTGATATTACTTCATTGGCTATGGTACCTTTAAGCAAAATATAGTTTCTCTGCTTATCTCTTTTAATTAGATCTAGGTTTGCTTTTTCTTTGTCTGGGATCATGATTGTTATATACCTGTTGTTTTTTTTTTTTTTACTTCATCTAAAACATAATAGATCCTTTCCCAGCCCCTTACCTTTACTCTGTGTGTGTCTTTCTACTTCACCAGTATACAAGTGTTTCTTGTATACAACATTTTGCAGGAGTCTAGTTTTTAATTCACTCTGCTATCTGTTTTAGTTTTATAGGTGAGTTCATCCCATTGACATTCACAGTTATGATTGTTAATGATGCATTTCCCTCCATCCTATTTTTCCCTATTTATTCTTCTCTTTCTCTCCTTTCACCCTGTCTCTCCTCAAAATGTTTTTCTTTTGACTACTACCTCCCCCAATCTACCTTCCCTTCTATCAGTCCCCTACCCCTTTTCTTCTCTCCCTCCTTTCCTTCTTCCTTGTAGGTTAGGATAGATTTCTATACCCAACTGAGTGTATATGTTTGATCCAACCTTTAGGGTCAGGGGTGGCTGGGTCTTACCTTCTTCTAGCTTTCAGTGTACATCTGGTCGTGGTCCAGCCACATTCCCCAAGAACGGAGTCACAAGCCAGGAGAGTCAAAGAGTAGCAAGACTTTGTTCAGTAACTTCTTTTCCAGTTACATCCTCATCTACATCCTACTCCATCCTAACTTACATCCTAACTCCCAACCCTTTGAGCTGCCCTCCTCTTATCCCCCTTTAGCCCCTCCTTCCCCTCAGGCAGAAGTTGCCACATCTCCAAGCCTGAGCTAAACCCAAGGCAACAAGTCAGGGTCATGGAGCTCTCAGTGTGGAACAGAGCTTATCTCATGGAACGTCTGATTCTCCTCAACAGTGCTTACACAAAACATAAACCACAGCAAGGTCAGCACGTAATTTACACAAAGCATGATTCACTGCAGAGTCAGCCCATTCCAGGTCTCATGCCTCCAGGGGAACTGCACGTATACCCCCAACATATGTTATTCCCTGTCTGAGTCAATTCTGATGAGTGTAAGGTTTAAGCATTGCCTGCCACCCCCACCCTCACCCCCAGTATTCCTCTCCACTGTAAAAGTTCATCTCCTTGTGCTTCTTTTATCAAATAATTTTCCCCATTCTACCTCTCTCTCTCCCCCTTTCTTCCACTGTATCCCTCTTTCTCATCCCCAAATTTTATTTTTTTTATATCATCCCATCATAGTCAATTCACACCTGTGCCCTCTATCTAACATCTCTAAAGATGATTAAGTTCTTAGGGGTTTGAAGTATCGCCTTCACATGTAGGAATACAAACTGTTTAATCTCATTGAATTCCTTATGATTTCTCTTTCTTGTTTACTTTTTTTGTGTTTCTTTTGAGTCTTGTATTTGAAAGTGCAATTTTCTTTTCAGCTCTGGTCTTTTCATCAGGAATACTTGAAACTCTTATATTTCATTAAATATCCATTTATTTTTTCTGCTGAATGATTATACTCAGTTTTGCTGGGTGGATGATTCTTGGTTGTAATCCTAGCTCATTTGTCTTCTAAAATATAATATTCTAAGCCCTCTGTTCCTTTAACATGGAAGCTGCTAAATCTTGTGTTATCCTTATTGTAGTTTCCTAATATTTGAACTGTTTCTTTTTGGCTGGTTACAATATTTTTTCCTTGTCCTGGGAGCTCAGGAATTTGGCTATAATATTCATGGGAGTTTTCATTTTGGGATCATTTTCAGGAGCTGTTCAGTAGATTCTTTCAAATTCTTTTTTACTCCCAGGATATCATGGCAATTTTCCTTTATTAATTCTTGAAATATGATGTCTAGAGGCTCTTTTTTGGTTATGACTTTCAAGTAGTCCAATAGTTCTTAAGATTATCTCTTCTTGGTGCAGCTACATGGTGAAGAGAATAGAGCACTGGCCCTGGAGTCAGGAGGACCTGAGTTCAAATCCAACCTCAGACACTTAACACAAAAACTAGCCTCAGACACTTAACACAAAAACTAAGTGACTTTGGGCAAGTCACTTAACCCCAATTGCCCCACAAAAAGCAAAAAATTATCTCTCCTTGAACTATTTTCCAGTTCAGTTGTTTTTCCAATGATATATTTCACATTTTCCCTATTTTTTTTCATTCTTTTGCTTCTGTTTGATTGTTTCTTGAAGTCTCATGTAATCATTAGCTTCTACTTATCCAATTTGAATGTTAAGTGATAATTTTCTTCAAAGAGTTTTTGTGCTTCCTTTTCCATTTGGCCAATTCAACTTTTTTCAAGAATTCTTTTCTTCAGTGAATTTTTGTAACTCTTTTTCCATTTGGCCAGGTTTGCTTTTTAAGGACTTTTTTTCATTGGATTTTTGTGGCTCTTTTATAATTTAGCTTATTCTGTTTTTAAGGTATTATTTTCTTCAATAATTTTTGTGCTTCCTTTACCAAGATGTTGACTTTTTTCATTATTTTATTGCATCCCTCTCATTTCTTGTTTTTCTTTTTTTCCTTTTGGAGGGGGGAATGCAGGGCAATTGGGGTTGAGTTGCCCAAAGTCACACGGCTGGTAAGTGTTATGTGTCTAAAGTCAGATTTGAACTCAGGTCCTTCTGACTCCAGGGCTGGTGCTCTATTCATTGAGCCACGTAGCTGCCCCCATCCTTCTCATTTCTATTCCCATTTTTTTCCTTTACCTCTCTTACTTGATTTTTAAGATCTTAGTTAAGCTCCTCCCTAATTTTTTTGGGGGGGCTTGAGACCAATTCACATTTTTCTTTGAGGCTGTGAGGGATGATTTTTTTTTATGCCTTTTGAAGGGTAGTTGGGGTTAAATGACTCACCCAAGGTCACATGACTAGTTTTTGTGTTAAGTGTCTGAGGCCAGATTTGAACTCAGGTCCTCCTGACTCTAGGGCTGGTGCTCTATTCACTGTTCCACCTAGCCACCCTCCAGAGAATGATTTTTCTTAGTAATCATCTTAGAAACTCAGAGTTTCCCCTGACCTTCTTCATTCAAAGTACTGACTTAAATTTAGTTCTCCTTCAGAAGGACATTTCTGACAATGAGATTACACCGAGTCTCCTTATCCTGGTCAAACCCCCATCGAAGCTCTGTATGGATTTAATCAAAGGTACTGTATGGAAGCTCTATTGTGTTCTGTTCAGGCTTGGGTGAAGACAGATTCTTCTTTCTAGATAGCCCAAGGCTGGACGAGGTCTGGTATGGTTTGGGGTTGTGGTTTCCTAACTAGGCATTTTCCAGGTCTTATATTCAACTTTGTGCTCCACTGGACACCCTTCAATGGAAATCATATGAAAAAGCACAGCATTTGAATTTAGAGAACCTTGGTTTGAAACCTGACTTTTACTTATTATCTGTATAAACTAGAACAAGTCATTTCCCTCTCCAAAGCCTGTTAGGTCAGGTGGTCTCTGAGGACTTTTCCAACTCTAATTTCTGTGATTTAAAAAAAATTTCCATAAGCTCTAGCTCCATATTTCCAACTATTTGCTCAACATTCCTCTTTGGATATCCTCTCACTTAAAATTTAAGATGTCTAAAATCAGACTTCCTCTTTCTAACCAAATCAAACTCCCTTCCTCCCAATCCTTCAACTTGTATTTTAGGACACAAAGGAGCAAGACAGAAGATTCCTGAGATTAAAATTTGGAAGTGGATTTTATTGCCATGGGACTGCCAGGGTTACATGGTTACATATGCAAATCAGATAGTAAGCTGGCAGGGACAGTGTGCTGGGTTTTTTTTTTGTTTGTCTGTTTTTTGTTTTTTAATTAAACAAATGCTTTATTAACTTCTGGTTTACATCATTCATTTCCACCAGATTATGAGTTACATTTTCCCCCCATTTTTTCCCTACCCACCACCCCAGAATAGCAGTCCCACCAGATATCCCCTCATCCAATCTGCTCTCTCCCATATCTTCTCCCATACCCCCTTCAACTTTGCCATTAGGGCAAGGGGAATCTCTGAGCCCCACTGCCTGGACATCTTATGAAACATTTAATTTTAAAACTTCAGTTTTCAGATCCATTCCCTTTCTCCCCTGTCACCCACTCCCTCTGAGAAGATAAGCAATTCAGTATGTGTTGTACATGTATATCTATGCAAAACATTACCATAGTAGATATATTGTAAAAGACTGCTTATATTTCCCTCCCACCTGTCTCACCTCCCACCTGGTCCATTCCCTACTTTGATCCTGTCCCTCTTTGATAGTTGGTACTTCTAACCTCCCCTCTCCCCAGAATGCCCTCCCCTCCATCATCCTCCCTCTCATCCCCCTTTCCCCTACTCAGGAGAGTGAGTGAGGGTAAGATATTCCATTTAGTATGTATGTGATTCTCTCCTTGAGCCAACTTCAATGAGAATATGCTTTTGCCTTTTTGCCTTCCTGTTCTTCCCCTCCCCTGCAACTACTACTCCTTGCCTCTTCTACATGAGATAGTTTGCCCTACCCTGTCTCTCTCCATCTCCTCTTGCTACTTTCCTCTCTCACCTCTTGACTTCACCCCTTGAGAATCATCCCTTCCTTGGGGCGGCTAGGTGGCGTAGCGAGCAGAGATCCAGCCCCGGAGCCAGAAGGACCCGAGCTCAGATCTGGCCCCAGACACCCAACACACAAACAAAAACCCAGCCACCTGAACCTGGGCAAGTCACCCGACCCCAATTGCCCTCCAAAAAAAAAATAATCATCCCTTCCCATCAAATTCAACCTGTGCCCTCTATCCAAGTATACCTGTGAACATATGCCATGTACCCTTCTTCAATTATTTTCATAATGAGAAAGGTTTCATCAAACACAGTTATTGTTTTTCCATGTAGGACTGTAAATAGTCCTACATAAGTTTGATAAGTTCCTTTTGATTTCTTTTCCTTGATTGCCTTCTCAAGCATCTCTTGCTTCTTGTGTCTGAATGTCAAATTTTCTATTCAACTCTGGTTTTTTCCTCAAGAATGCTTGAAAGTCCTCTATTCCACTGAATGACCATATTGTCCCCTGAAACAAGATACTCAGTTTTGCTGGGTAGGTGACCCTTGGGTTCATTCCCAGCTCTTTTGCCCTCTGGAATATCATATTCCATGGCCTTCTATCCCTCAATGTAGAAGCTGCCAGGTCCTGTGCCATTCTGATTGTGTTTCCACAATATTGAAATTGTTTCTTCCTGGCTGCTTGTGGTATTTTCTCCTTGATCTGGGGATTCTGGAACCTGGCTATAATATTCCTAGGAGTTTTCTTTTTGGGATCTTTTTCAGGAGGTGATCTGTGGATTCTTTCAACCTCTATTTTGCCCTCTGGATCTAAAACCTCAGGGCAATTTTCCTTGAGAATTTCTTGAAGGGTGATTTCTAGGTTCTTTCTTTGATCATGGCTTTCAGGTAGTCCAATAATTTTTAATTGTCTCTCCTGGATCTATTTTCCAGGTCAGTGGTTTTTCCCATGAGATATTTCACATTGCCTTCTATTCTTTCATTTGTTTGGATCTGTTTAATACTATCTTGATTTCTCATAAAGTCACTAGCTTCCATTTGCTCCAGTCTAACTCTGAAGGAATGAATCTCCTCAGTGAACTTCTGAGATTCTTTTTCCATCTGGCAAATTCGACTTTTTAAGGCATTCTTCTCCTCATTGCCCTTTTGAGCTTCCTTTGCCATTTGAGTTAGTCTATTTTTTAAGGTGTTGTTTTCTTCAGTCAGGCTGTTGACTGTCATGTCATACTTTTCTTGCATCTTTTTCATTTCTCTTCCCAAATTTCCCCCCACTTCTCTTATCTGCTTCTTAAGGTCCTCTGTGGCTTGTAGCCAGCTTGTATTTTCATTTGGGGCTTTTGGTGTAGGAGTTCTGACCTCACAGTCCTCCTCCATGCTTTGAGCCTTTTTGCCCCTAAAATAGGAGTCCAATGTTGAACTTTTCTGTTTATTTTGTTTCATTTGCCTAGGCATGTTGCCACTTACTTACTTGATTTTGGGGCTTGTTGCCACAGTAGGACTCTGCCACCAGACAGGGGAGCTTCCGCCCAAACGTGGGGTCTTCACAACTTCCGCCAGTTGGGTGGCCTCTGTAAAGCCTCCACCCACTCTGGCAAGTTGGATACCCACCCTAAACTTCCCCCCCAGACCACAATCCAGATCCAGACAGTTTAAAGCAAAAGCGATTAACCCCCAGACTGATTGCTGGATCTTCCTACAGTTCGTAGACCAGGAGCTAGAGCCACTACTAATGCTGCAAAATGGCTTCTGTGCAGCTGTTTCTTCAGCAGCTTTTTGCCCCCAGGGGAGGAAGCCACGTGTTCCCCAAATACTGGTCCCAAAGTCCATAGGGCACTAACCTCTCACTTTGTCCTAGGCATATCTGTGCTGATAATTCTGGAATCGCCACAATTGCTGGTGTTCTGGGGCTCCACCAGCAGGCTGAAGGCCCGGCCGCCCTGGGGCTAAAACCGAGGACCTGGGCTCGGCTCTGCAGGCTGAGCTGTTGGTTCCCAGTGAGCTGTGCTGCCTGCTCTCAGAGCGCTGTGCTGGCCGCTCCCTGCAGGGCTGCTGGGCTGTCCTCAGCAGGAGGTTAGCTTCTCTGTGCCATTCTGTGGGTGCTGTAGTGTGCTGGTTTTTAAAGAGATTCAATATTCAGCTTACATAAGCCAAAACTACAATCAGTGATTGGTCAGTGTACATTTGAATTTCCTCACACTGGAAGTTTACCCTAGGCTGATGGACAGGGAACCCAGAATGGGGTGGATATGGGGAACACCTGGTAGGAGGGTAGGGGGGTAAGGGAAAGAATGGAGCAGGGATTTTACCCTAGGCTGAAACTCCTGCCCATGGATCAATTAGGGGAGGGGAAGGATGGAGTTGTGCAGAAATGCCTGCTCACAGAACAGTTAGGGGAAGGGGAGGGTGGAGTTGTGCTCAACATTATTACTGATGAAGTGCAGGCTCTGGGAACCCCCTTGAGTTCTCCTTGAATCTTTGAGGTACAGGCTCTGGGAACCCCCTTGAACACTGATTAAATGATTCCATTTTGATGAGGCATTTGCATGAGGCCATAAGCCTTATATTGTGGCTGGTCCCAGACCTCAGTTATTAGCCTAGCCCTCCATTGTCCATCTACTTCCCTCCCTTGAGCCTATCAAAATATCAATCTACCCTTGAACTGGCCTAGCCCACTATTGTCTGTAGTCTCCAGGTAGCCTTTAGCAACTTCCTACACCTAATCACTCATTTACCTCATTAACTCCTTCTGAAGACCCTCCCCAAACTCCTTCTCTAGACCATCCCTAGATTCTTCTCACAACCTTCTGTATACAACCTCACTCTGTGTTCAATACAAGCAAACTTTTTATAAACTTTACTTTTCTTTGGCTGAGAATACTTGAGTTGAATTCATTCATCAGGACCTGGTGTGTTGGTATTTTGGGGTCTCCAGAGCCACCCTAACCCTCTTCATGGGTAACCTCTTCATTTCCACTCTTTCAATGATTATGAATTACCATCATTAGTCCAGTTATGCTAAAAAACCTCAGATCTTTTTTGGCTCCTCCCTCCCTGACTTTCTACTTTTAATACAATAATGCAAGTCATTTTTTCCTTAGAAAGTCAATTTTCAAGTTTTTAAATATCATGTGATGTGTGAACTACTGAGAAAAGCTGACTGACCACTCTCTGTCTCTATAGTCTCTATTGTTACAATGTATTTTCTAGATCATCTAATCATACTTTCTCATCACTACCAGCTTATTTTTCTGAAAACACTGGAGCTTATGCTCAAACCCCACCCTGAAATATTGTTTTCTGTTTTCTGTGTTTATTGTGTGCTATCTTTGTTAGATTGTTGTAAAATTCTGTTGACACCAGTTATTCCTAATATACTTTTGCCAAGTAAGGGACATGAAAGATCTTGGGGCCGAATGTAAGGGTTATGGGATTTAAAGATCTTCCATGCCCCATTGGACTTGCTGACATAGCAGGAAGGGGAGGGGCAAGAGGAAGCGGAAGAAGAGTTAGAGTTCCGTTGGGGACTGTTGGTGGCCACAGCAATAGCAGTAACTGCTGAGGTAGAGGTGGAGGCCCAAATCTCTTTTTAAGCCAGCCAGAATTTCTGCTAAGGACTCTTGTTGGGGGCTGCCAGGAACTGGAACTGCGGGGGGGCCGGAGCTGTTGTGAGCACGCTTCCTGGACGCTGAGCAGTTGCTGAGAGTCGGGAGAGAAGGACCTTTGCCTGAAGTAGCCTGTTATGTTTTGAAGGCTTAAGAATGTGGTTGTTTACTATGTTAACTACTTGTGCCAATTTCATAACTACCCTGATGGCTTTGACTTTCTGGTTTTGGGACTCGGTTATTTGGTATTTTAATAAATTCTCTGGCTTTATCCCCCATATAGAGAGACTGATATATTTTGTGATTAATAACCACATAAGCCTATTTATAATTGCCATAGGCATAGTGAATATTGCATTGTTAATACATTTGGCGACGAGGATGGGATCACAAAATATCAGGCCTCTATTTGGAAGCAGGGGGGCTTTAGAGGGAGAAATGGCTATCCCAGGATGGGAGGATTTGCCTTATTCCTCTCTAGGCAGAGAATGGGCCAAAAGTACAGGGCCCTGTGAAAACTGGGAACCAAGACTAAAAGAGGGAGAACTTGGAGATTTGGAAAGATGTTTGCAAGGAATACCCATAGAACCAGGCAAAGAGTTGGCAGGAGTGTGCAGGAGAGGCTGGGTCCTGCTAACAAGTTATCGCCTCATGTGTAAAAGTAGGGATAAGCTGCTGGAGGAAAGAGCTCAGATGGCTAGGGAGTTGGCTGGTTTGCTTGAGGATTCTTCTGTGTCACAGCATTCAGAAGAACAAACCGGAGGGACTCAGGTGGTCCAGGAAAAAGCTACTGTTCATGTAGCTAAAAGGAAGCAAAAACCTAGCAGAAGAAATGTGCATGCAGCTTTTGTACAGGCTGGGCAGAGTTGCCTAGACAGCTGCCAGGAGAATGTGTGTGTGGAGAATGCAACAAGGTTAGATGAGGAGTCTTCTAACATAGAAGTTCTCCCCATACGAAGAAGAAGACAGGAGAAGTGCCAGGGACAAACAGAGTCCAAGGAGATAATTGAGGATTTCACTCAACAGGAGATTACTGACATATTGAGTAGATTCACCCAAAGAATGGGAGAGTCTTTAGTGTCTTGGATAGTAAGAATCACTGATGAAGGTGCTGGAGGAATAACACTGGACAGTGAGGATTGCTTAAAATTCATAAGTATCAGTCAGAATCCTTTTGTCCACCAAGCTTTTAGGGACTACCATGTGGGAGGAGGCCTCAGAAGAACTACTCTGTTAGCTTTAGTTGCCCAGGGATGCAGAAAGCAATATCCTACTGTCTCTATGTGGCCTAGTGGAGACAGACCCTGGTACTCACTTAGAGATTGTATGAGGAAGCTAAAGGAAGAGGTAATGAAAACTACCATCATGGTTGGAGATGCAAATGCAAATTATGAAACCCCCCTAGGAGTTCCTCATAGAAATATCATAGTGAAGACTGCTCTTCCTGCTTATAAGCACTTAATTCTGACTTTATTAATTGGAGAAATAGGGCACCCTCTTTCAGAGGTGCTGGATAAGATTTCACAATTAAGTGACCTAGGGGAATGGGGACAAGATAAATTGCCTAGAGAGAGAAGAGTAAATAGCCAGAGGATTCAGAGACAAAATAGACCAACTAGAAGGGAACTGTGTTTTGCTCTATTGAGAGCAGGGGTGGACTTTAGAAGAATAGATGGTATTCCAACTGAAGAGCTGCATAAGCTGTACCAAGAAAAGGTACTTAACATTAGAATGAATAGGGAAGCAAGAACTACCCCTGCAGGTACTCCTGAATCAGAATCTTTGTATCCAAGTTTGCCCCAGCTTCAGGGTGAATAGGAAATAGGCCAGGCCCCAGCCCAGATTAAAGAAATATACAGAGGAGATTGTAGACCCCATATCCGTTTAACAATATATTGGAAGAATGGATCAACTACTGTGACTAGGGTGTTGCTAGATACTGGGGCTGAGGCCACACTTATCTATGGAAACCCTGATAAGTTTAAACATGGAATCCCTATTACCATCACAGGTCTAGGAGGGGCTGAAATATCAGCCAGACAAGTTAAAATAACAATGAAAATTGGGCAGTTACCTAAAAAGAATATACTGTGGTTGTTGTACCCATTCCTGAATACATAATTGGAATAGATATATTGAGAGGCATGACTCTGAATTTACCTGAAGGAAGATACCAATTTGCTGTAAGGAAGATAGGAATTAATACAGTTTTAGTGGGAAAAATAAAAATGGACCCAATCACTTTACCTGAACCTTCTGAAGTAATTACTTTAAAACAGTATCGTGTGCCAGGTGGGCAAGATGAAATTACCACTTGTAAAAACTGACCATCCTTCCAAAATAACTGTCAGAGGAACTGAAGGATTTGGTTCTACTGATAGAATAAAATCGGGAGCTAAAGTATGGGTAAAAAGGAAGCCAGGTGATATTCCAAAGGCTGCAGAGATTATAGCACATGGGAGGGATAACACTGTAACTATTGTTTATTCCGGAGAAGATGATTACAAAATTGTACCCTTAACTCATATATTCTACCGTGAGTGAGGCTACAGTATTCTGGTTATTTTCTCTTTGCTTTTTCTTGGCTTTTTGTCTGTTTACCTTGTTTGCTAGATTTGTTTCCACAGGCTTGGTACCCTCCACCTATAGATGCCCGATAGCTTAAGCTGGATGTCACCCCCTGTCTGCAACTGTGACGTGTCACCCTTGGACTTGGCATCAAGCACATTAAGAACTGACCTCTCAAATGGGACCCCTTGGGACAGGGACAGCTCTACATCCGATTTCAGCAGCAAGTAGCCATGGAAGAAGAGATCTTCGCCCCTTACCCCAAGATTTCAGGGCCCCATTTGTTCGGGGGGGAATGATGGGGAGCTTGTGCTCAAACCCCACCCTGAAATATTGTTTTCTGTTTTCTGTGTTTATTGTGTGCTATCTTTGTTAGATTGTTGTAAAATTCTGTTGACACCAGTTATTCCTAATATACTTTTGCCAAGTAAGGGACATGAAAGATCTTGGGGCCGAATGTAAGGGTTATGGGATTTAAAGATCTTCCATGCCCCATTGGACTTGCTGACATAGCAGGAAGGGGAGGGGCAAGAGGAAGCGGAAGAAGAGTTAGAGTTCCGTTGGGGACTGTTGGTGGCCACAGCAATAGCAGTAACTGCTGAGGTAGAGGTGGAGGCCCAAATCTCTTTTTAAGCCAGCCAGAATTTCTGCTAAGGACTCTTGTTGGGGGCTGCCAGGAACTGGAACTGCGGGGGGGCCGGAGCTGTTGTGAGCACGCTTCCTGGACGCTGAGCAGTTGCTGAGAGTCGGGAGAGAAGGACCTTTGCCTGAAGTAGCCTGTTCTGTTTTGAAGGCTTAAGAATGTGGTTGTTTACTATGTTAACTACTTGTGCCAATTTCATAACTACCCTGATGGCTTTGACTTCCTGGTTTTGGGACTCGGTTATTTGGTATTTTAATAAATTCTCTGGCTTTATCCCCCATATAGAGAGACTGATATATTTTGTGATTAATAACCACATAAGCCTATTTATAATTGCCATAGGCATAGTGAATATTGCATTGTTAATACACCTATTAGACAACATCTACACTTAGCTTGGAATTGAAGGGCCTGCACAATTCCATCTGGCAGGAGCAGGCACTATGGGAAAATCCTTCCCAGGTCCTTCCTGCCAGTGCTCTCTTTCACCTCTCCAGACTGGCTAGATACTGACCATCAGCATCTCTACTCTACCCCAACCCTTCAAAGCATTCTTCTCTTCCATGTGGTGATGGACTAGACTCTTTCAGCACCATCTCCTGTTCTTAGATGGCAGAAGACACTAACTATAATCCTTTAGACAAGCTGGAGAATTGCCAAGTCTTATCTGTCCTGCCACTGTAACCTAAGGTCTACTGTCTTACCAGTTGTCCTCCTGCTATTCCTTCAGATAAGAAGACATTGCTGTTTGGTCTGCCAATGCATCCTTGAGTCTTCTTCCTCACCTTTCCACTGAACCCTTAGGACTTTCCATTCTCCTAGCAGCCAAACCTTCCTATACATGTTTTCTCCTTCAATTAGAATGTGACTTCCTAGAAAGCAAGGACTAACTTGTTTTTCTATTTGTGTACCCAGTGCTTAATCCAGTGCCTGGCAAAATAATAAATGTTTAATAAATGCTTTTTCATTGACTTATTTAATAGGTTTTATTGACCTGAAAATATCTTTAATTTATTCTTTATTTTATACGTGTTTCTGTGTGTTGCTCCCATTTCAAGTTTACATCACATTTACTGTTGATAATTATTTAAACATAAAATGCAGAAACTTGATGGAAGATAGTGGTGTCAACATTTGAAGAGATATAAAAACCCAACAATCTGCTATTGTAGATATGGCTTATATGTGACAGTGCCAAGACCTTTGCATATTGTTGAATGAAATTTACTCTCAGTATTGTTTGCCTCAGTTTTGATGTGAGACACAAACCTAGCTATTTATATTTTTCTTGGCTACTAAACCAATTATAACTAGAGCTGAACATTTCAGGTGAAATGTTGTGTTAATGTCCCCATTTGCATTGGACACATACAGAAACTACTAGAGTGAACATAAAGTTCTATCAACTGCTTTATTGCTCTGGGTACATGCCATGGATATTATTCTGTTGGGAGCCATAATAATGTTCTAATGAAAAGGAAACTAATGCAGAATAAAAAGCAATCTTTTAAATCATTATTATTTTTTAAAGCAATTGGGGTTAAGTAACTTGCTCAAGGTTACATGGCTAGTCATTATTTATGTGTGGGTGCTCATTTTCTGAGGCTGGATCCGATCCCGGGTCATCCCAACTCTGAGGCCAGCGCTCTTACTCACTGCGCCACCTAGCCACCCCATATCTTTTAAATTATTTTGAAGTGGGGAAGTCCACTATGGCTACTGAGAGTATGAACTCAGGGTTCTCAGTTTGAGACTTTAACAAGCATTTATAAATATATCAAGTGTTGTTAATAAAGTGCCATTTGTCCATGGATCTCAAGGCCATACACGAGAGGAAATTCAATAAATGTTCAACTAGTTGAGAATGTGGTTATAACTTCCATTGTGGCTCACCAATAGCATTTCTACAGCATTTTACATTTCCAAGGAGCTTCAAACTATATTTTTAAACTTTTCATGGGAAACCCGAAATGGCTATGTTTAGAGAAATTGAGGTAGTGAAAAATTTTTCTTCTAAGCATTAGAGAGAAAGGGCCCATTATGTACCTGAATAAAAACAAAAATAGTTCTTCCCCTCAAGGAACTGAACTTTCAATTCCATTGGGGAGCAATCATCAAAAAGTTTGTATTTAGTATTTACTAAATGTTAGATATGGTGCTAAGTGCTGGGAACATAAAGAAATACAAAAATATGATCCCTTTCTTCAAGAATTTATGTTGTGATGGGGAGACAACACACTAGCAGCTCAGTAAATTTAAGATATATACAATGTAAAAGAAAGATAAACTCAGAAAGAAGACTGTAAGCAGTGAGTGGGAGGATTCCTGAAGAAGGTAGTATTTAAGCTGAGTGTTGAAAGTCTGGGAAGCAAGATGATTCCAGATGAATATACACAGATAAGTAAATACAAAATATGTATGTATGTATATGTGCATATGTTTACAAAAATGTATAAGTGGTACCTTTTGGAGCCAGATGTGATAGCTGAACAAATCTGCAAGAACTAGCTATAGGTGATGAGCAATAAGCTCTGGGAACCTCCTGGAATCTTCCCACAAGAGGCATTTGCTTGAGGCCATAAGCCTTTCCTTATAGCTCAGCCCAAATCTCTGTTACTATCCTAGCCCTCCACTGTCCAGCTAGTCCCCCATTGTCTCATCTCCAGGTAGCCTCCAGCTACTTCAGACCCTTAATCTCTCATTATTGGAGTCTGATCTCATTTGGCTCCTCCTGAAGACCCTCCCCAAACTCCTTCTCTAGTCCACCCCTAGTTTCCTCCCACAACCTTTCTGTATATGAGACCCCATCTTACCTCCATAAGGTGGGAGAGCACCTGAGAATGGTCTAGTGCAGACTCAGTCTGTGTCAGATTATTCTGGCCCACTTGTCCAGTACAAGCATCACAGATACTGAGGCTGTTTAAGAGTCTACCCATTATGGTGACCTTTCAATAAACTTTGCTTTTCTTTGACTGGGAGAATACTTGAGTCGGATTCATTTGGCAGGACCTGGTATGTTCGTTATTTTGGAGTCTCAGGCACCCCTAACTAACCCTATACCTCAACATTTTATGGTGACCTCAACATACGGACCCCTGCAATTTGTAGTGGGGATAGTCCTGTGTCTTGAACAGTCTCTAGGCAGATAACAATGGAAACATGGCTTGGTTTAGCAGAATGAAGTTACTAAAGTCAAGGAAGTTTGCAAAAGGGAAACCCAACAGCAAGAAATTTAAAAAGCATTTGGAGCTTTGGGGGAAGACATAGAATGAAGGAAGATGGGGCTAAGGTTCTTAGTGGTGGCAGAAAAACCACAGGATTACTATGACTGTTAGGATTTTGCTCTAAGGGTAATCTCTGGCAGCCACCTACCTTAATCTTTGGCTTTATGACAAGGAAACCCCACCTTTTACTGGTGTTACATTTGAAAAGTGAGGTAAACTGAGAGACAGTGGTCCAGGCATGATTAATGTACCAGTTAGGCTATCCAGTAAGAAATAAATTAAGTCTGTGCTCTTGTTTAAAGACCAAAGACCCTGAGGGAGGGTTGACCGGGCCTTGATTGGCTGTGTCATCCTTATGATTGGTTTGATAATAGCTCATTTAGACCTCCCTTGGCAAAGGTATGACAATAGCAGTTGGTAGCCATTTTAATGAGGACATTTGAGAAGGGAGTAATCCTCAAGTATGATAGTATTAGTTGAATACTTGGCCACTACTGCTTTGATTGTATCTACTTGAATTTGAGATAAGTTTGTTGAGTGTGGAGCTATAAAATCAGGTGATTCTAGGGTGGAGTTTCAATTCATAAATGAATTGAATCCTGAGCTGAGGTAATTTGAAGGCAAAAGTTTAACCTTTAGGCAAGTTTCTCCTGGAATATAGGTGAAAGGTGAAGTTACATAAGTGAGAAGTTTGGATTTACTGAGTGGGATTGTATTAAAAACTTATGCCAGTTGTGAAGAGCATAATTGAGCAAGACAGAAGAAGTTAACACGGGACTTGACAAATTGTAGGAAGTGATTAATGAGACAGGGTCCTAAATTAGGGCTATGGTCAGGAGGAGGAGAGGACCAACCAAGGCTAATACCAATGTAGTGAGCCAGGAGGATGTCTGGAACAGGGACTGATACCAATTCTCAGAATTTTCCAGCTCCTTGTCTATTAGCAATATTCTGGCATACCAACTTCAGACTCTCCCTCACCACTCCAGAGTTGTTTGCATAGAAGCAACAAGCCTCACCAAGGGCTGCACACAGGCCACCCTGTTTAAGAGAAAGAAGGTCAAGGCCTCTGCGGCTCTGGCGAACCACCTCTGCCAGGGAGTCCACCTGTCTTTCCAGGGCTCAGATGGATTGCTCTATGTGGGAGAGGTTGATATTCATCTGTGTACTTAAGGCCTGATAGTTGGCCTCCCCCTTAATCAGGGCTGCCATCCCTGTCACTGCAGAACCCACAAGGCCCAAGCCCACTGAGATGGGAATGAGGAATGGTACTGCCCACCTTTGGTGGTGGCTCAGTTGCCCTTCTGGGGAAAAGTAATGCCAACCTTGTTCACTTGGGAGATGGGTGACCCTGGGAATTATGGCCACTAGGATACACAGGGGGCCCTCAGTGTGTTGCTGCCTTCTAAGGAACACTGTAGCAGAGACACCCTGGGTAAGACCATTGTGGCATGCCCACCAGGCTCCTAGAGGGGTAGGGAAGTAGTTTGAGCTAGAAGAATCTCATGGATTTGTCCACAGATTGAGCTATACTGAGAGCTGGATAAAGGAGTGCTAGATGATATGAGGCAGATTCCATTCGTAGGGTTGTGTCAAACATTAACCATATAACCAGACCATTTACAGGCAAGAGGGACAATGTCTCCAGCTTTGCTGGGGGAGGAGATGCCCTCTGCACAAATGGCTACATCTAGCCCTCCCCCCTCCAGAACAGAACAGAATTTTAACCAGACCAGAATTTTACTCACCCCCCAAACTGGAGGTCCTGGATGCACGAAAAGGTCAAATGAAGAGCAAGTTGAAGCCAGGAGGCAGGCGTGATCTTTCCCTCCTTGAGACCCGGGGCCCTGGAACATCCTCAGGGGCTAGCCCCACTTGGGATTGGGGAGAGCAGATGCTTACCTCCCAAGGCAGAGAGCTCTTCTTATTCGGGGATCTTTGTGGTGCCCTGGAACACCTCAGATCTTGCTGGGGCCTCCAATTATGAAGAGCATAATTGAGCGAGACAGAAGATCCCTGAGATTAAAATTTGGAAGTGAATTTTATTACCTCGGGATGCTGGGATTACATGGTTACATACCCAAATCAGACAGTGCTTGCATGGATAGTGTGCTGGTTTTTAAAGAGATTCAATATTCAGGTTACATAAGCCAAAACTACAATCAGTGATTGGTCAGTGTACATTTGAATTTCCCACCCCCAGAAGTTTACCCTAGTCTGAGGGACAGGGAACCAAGACTGGGTGGAGATGGGGAACACCTGGTAAGGGGGTGGGGGGGGGGGAAGGAAAAGAATGGAGCAGGGATTTTACCCTAGGCTGAAACTTCCAATTAGGGGAGGGGAAGGGTGGAGTTGCCTTACAGATCAATTAGGGGAAGGGGAGGGTGGAGTTGTGCTCAACAGCTGGACTAAGTCTAAAAAAATAGAATTAAAATAAAATTTTCAATTTTACATTGAGAAGTGTCCCTCTATGAGAACTATGAAGAAGCTCTACAAAGAGTCTATCTTTTCCCCTCCCATGCATGTTTGTTATTAGGCAGATGTTGGTAATTTGTTTCTTTATGTTTTTAGTGGTGTCTTTATATTGACATTGTTCTTTCTTCATATGAATTTGTGGGACACCCAGAAATGTGTTTTTCCTGACATGTTGGTCATATTCAGCAAGTACACATGGCTAAACCTTTAGATTATTTGAAATTACATTCCAGCTTCACTGTTAAGGTCTACCTTGGGGAATGATGAGCTCTTATTTTATTTTATTAATAGTTCTATAAATTTCCATGTGCAGAATTCAAAGTGAATCTGGGCTTCTGCCTCTAGGCTAATCCACACAAATTTGGGTGTTCAAAAAAGTCTCCAATCCTGACAATAGGATGGGGGAGGGGAAGGGAGCTTGTGGAGGTATACCACAACCATACATTATAGGAGGAGGTCTGTGAACTTCGATAGGAAAAAAAATACAACTGTACTTTCATTATCCCCATGCTGAAATTCAGCATTCCCTTCGATTATGCATTTAGACCAAAAAAGCATTCTGAGGAGTGAAAAAGGGGGTCATAGGCTTTGCCTTAGTGCCAAAGAGACCCAAGAGGGAAAAACGTAAAGAACTGCTTTTTGTTTTAGGCAAAAAGATTCTTCCCTTCAAGAGAAGACACAAAGAAGGGAAAGTGTAGTCTCTAGTTATCTCAGTGGGAGGAGATAAGTATGGTGGGAGAGGTTTCTCTAAAGTAGTTTTCCCCTAAGAAAGGAAGGAGGAGACAGTAGTACCAATCTGCCAATTTAATCCTCACAATGGCACCTATAGGTAACACCTACAAAGTAAACATAAGTAATGGTGGGGGAGGAAACTAACACTGGGAGGAAATCTGGAAAGGCCTGGGGCTGAACCTTGAAAGAAAGTAGGGATTCTGGTGAACTGGAGGTGAGGAGTTCATTTCAGGCCTGAAGCACAGTTTGTGCATAGCCATGGAATTGGAAAGGGAATGGCCTGTGTAGTCAACAGTTAATAGGCCAGTTTAGCTGGAATGAAAAGTAGGGGCAACCAGCCTGGACAGGTAGATTGGAGCTAGATTTGGAAGGGCTGGGGAATAACATTGTTAGATTTGTGTTTCAGTACTATCAGTTCTATCTCAACATTGGTGAATTGACTTGGGGTACCACCAGCCCCTCTTTTCTTGGATCAGCAGTTGGAACTATGGCACTTCTGTGTCCCCCAGCATGGAAGCCACTCTTTCTAATCTAAGTTAGTATTTCATTTTTTTTTATTGTGTTTAATGTCCTATGGATATAAGACCTAAGGGAAATAAAACAGCCCATCATAGTTGTCCTCATCATACTGTTCAGGAATTCCTATGGAATGTTCTACAATTCAATCTAAAAACTTGATATTACCAATTAAATTATCATCTTTTAACCATAGTTGCAAGTTAGATGTCATAAGACCACTTTTAATATGGCTTGGTAAATTAGGGCCACTCACTGTCTTTGAGGGCTCTAACTCTGTTTAGATCCTACATTTTGCTGTCAAAGGCATTTCCAAATAAGTGATTATATGACAACTCACTATCTACACTAGGAGAGGAAAGGAAAAAGTCCAAAGAAAAAAGTGTGTCTAAAAACTCTGAAAGAATATCTGTTTAGTCCCCAGAGGCCTTGGGAGAGCTGGAGATAGAACTGGGATGCTGTGGTCCTCTGAATCATATCTGAATTGGGGTGGTGGAACGGTTCTGAAGATGTCTTCCTGGACTTCCACAAATTTCTGACATGTGTTACATATATTCCTCCTGTAGGGGAGTTTTGAGGATGGTTATTGGTGGGTGGTAAGATATTATTTGCTATCTTCATGTCCAAAGTTATACTATGGAATCTTTGAGCACAGAAAATGATTGAGGGTGATGAAAGTATGCAACTGGAATGTTTCTCTTATAAACTCAAGGTTTGCTAACAAAATGCATGTGGAGGGTCTTATCTATGCTTATAAGGTCATCTAAGCCCAGCTAGATACTTATGTGTGAAGTTATTATTGGGCAAAGTGGGGGAGACTTTGTCTTGTTTTAACAAAAGGGAACAATGAACTTTTATAAGATACAAGCCAAGTGATGCCGGTATGAATCTTCCCAAGGAATTTTTCCTTAAATTATCTGGCAAATACCAGACAAATGGCCTTGGGTTCTTTCAAGCAGGCAGGCAATGGCCTTGGGTTTTGCATTTGAAATGTTAACCCAGATCCCATAGGGGAGAGGGAATAAATTTCTACTATACAAAGGTCTTAACAAGGTCTTATTTATTAATACAAATGAGCTTTGTATAAAGATATTAAGTATACATGTATAGGGATACTTGTTCATGCACAAGCATTAACAGAGATTCTCCATCTGGTTAAACATATATATTTGACTCAGTGATGAAGTGTTTGGTGCTTTGAGATAATAAGGCAGTTCCCTTATTGGTCACTGATAGGGAAAAATAAATGGCTTAATATTTGGTATAAGATCTCTTGATCTTGAGAATCTGTATACCCTGACCTAGCTACATTACGAATAGGCCTATACCCTCAAAGAAATCAAAGAAAGTTTAAAAGGATTAATATGTAAAAAAATATTTGCAGAAATTTTCATTTTGGTTCAGAATTATAAAATAAGGATGTGTCTTCCTACTGGGGAATGACTATGAATTGTGGTATATGACTGTAGTGGAAAATCATTTTGCCAGGTTAAATGATGAAATGTGTAATTTCAGAGGTAACTGGAAAGACCTTTGTAAACTGATGTAAAGTGAGAAGGAATAGGGGAACAATTTATACAATATTAACAACAGTATACAGAAAAACAATATTTACTTTAAGTTCTGATCTGTGCAATGATAAATCACAAGTCCAAAAGAAGATGAAACAGTTCAATCAATTTCTGACAAAGAGGTGGTGAATATGCAGAAACAGGACTTGGCTAAGGTGGGAACAGTTTGTTGGACTCCTTAGGTATGTACTGAGGGATTTGTTTTTCAGTTTTGAAAAAAAATGCTCACTGGGGAGATAGTGGGAAGAACAGATTAAGGGGAAAAAACCTGTTATGAAAAATAAAAATTATTAATAAACTATTAATAAAAGAGCATAAAATCCATTTTATACATGTTGCATTTGGAGTGCTTATAGGTTATTTTCTCTTGGAAATGATCAAGAGATAATTTACTGCTGTAGAGCTCAATGCAGAGTAGGGTTGGATAGATCTGAAATAATAATAATAATATTAAAAATAGTTAATACTTCTATAGCACTTACAATGTACTAAGTGCTTTACAATTATCTTCTCATTTAATCCTCACAACAACCCTGGGAGGCTGGTGCTTTCATTCTCCTCAGGATCAGGACACTGAGACAGATCGGGAAACTGAGGCAAAACGAATTTTAGTAACTTGGCCAAAGTCACATAGCTAACAATTGTCCCCGGGGTTACATTTGGACTCTGGGCTCGAGCTCCTATAGAGAAGGAACAACTGAACTTGCGTGAACTGACGAGGACACCCAGTGAGAGCAATGCGGAGAGAAAAGAGGAAGACATAGAGATGGACCAGGAGCCTGCCAAGGGGGCTGATGAGCGGTGAGAAGACAACAGAAAGGGCAAATGTGCTTAGAGGTCAAGGGTGAAGCCTGAGAAAAGGCCACCAGATTTGTCAGTGAAGGGGGCAGACGGACAGAGGTACTGGGCAGATTTTGGGGAAGTAATCTCCTTTCCCCTGGATTGTAAACTCCACGAGGGCAGCGAGAGCCCCTTTTGCACATCTGGAGCCGCAGCACCAATGAGATGGTATAGAATGTTCATTCACGCGGCGCCCGGCGCTTTACACCCCACGTGGCTAATAAAGGCTTCAGTGTTTCCCCGCAGGTCGGACCCCGGGCCCTCCCGGACTCCCCAAGGTGCCTCTACGGCTCTCTTCCCCTCCCCCATGGGTCCTAACGGTCGCTGGGGGGAGGGGCAGCGGAGGAGGGCGGGAAGGGCCTAGGACCGCAGCCCTTTGGCATCCCTAAAGGGCGCCTGAGCGTATGCGTACGTGTGTGTGTGTGTGTGTTCAAAAGGGGGAGTCCGAGGTGGCCCCACTTCGCGAGTGGGCCCATAGTGGGGCGCTCCGCCCACCGCCACTAGCTCGGCGGCCGGCAGATGGCACCAACGGCCACGGGCGTCCGCCAAGACTAGCCGAGAATTTTCGGGAAGGTGGCGTGGGGGCGGGGCGTAGGAAGCGCAGGCCTGGGGCAGACGCCGCAGCAGCCACCACTACGGAGGCCGCCGCCTTCAGCCCAGTGGATTTAATGGTGGAAGGGAAGTGGAGCGTCGCCGCGTTGCTCTGACGTCTGACGCACTTCCTGTTTGTTGTTGGAGAAACGGAGAGAAAGGAAAGCGCGAGGAGTCGCCGCCGCCACCACCACCACCGCCAGCAGCACCGGAGCCGAGAGGAGACCGCGGGCCTCGCCGCCCAGCCCCTCCTCCTCCCCGCCGTCAGCTACCAACCCCCTTCGGGTAAGGGAGCACCCTGCCAGGGTCCGGGACTCAGGGAGGAGCGGCCCGTGCCGAGCCGCGGCGGGGGCCGGGCGGATGGGCAGCTGGCGGACTTGTCCCGGCGCCTTAGCAACGGCGGTGTTGATGACCCGCCCGGCGCGCCGGCTCCCCGGGCCTCGCGGCCTGCGTGCGGGCGGGGGCCCGGCGTCTTTGCTTCCGGCCTCGGCCGCCGGCTTGGGTGTCCTTGCCCGCCGCCGGGCATCGGGCTCCTGCGGCCCGGGCCGTTGGGGGAGGGGGACGCTCGGGACCTCGCCCCCGCCCGGCTCTTAGCTACCTCGGCTGCAGTGTCCGTTTGGAGGCGTCTCGGGCCGGCCGGGGAAGGCGGTGAAAGGCTCGGGATGGTCGAGTGTTACGGGGGGGCCGGGCCGGGTGTTCAACTCGGTCTGCGGGAGAAGGCGCATTGATTTTTCTGGTGTCACTGGTTAGTGCAGTGCCTCTATATTCTGTCATTGCGTGGCCGAGTAATTAGGCCTCTTCTCCCCCAAAATGCGGTTGGTTGGATCAGAATGTGCACGCCTAAGCCTAACCGAGCCGGGAACGGCACTGTGTCCCTTCGGGGATCTTTCTCAATCAGTCAGCGTTTATTAATGGCCTACTGTGTGCCAGGCGCTGCGCCAGCGCCGCGCTTACCAAGAAAGGCAAAAGCCAAGGGCCCGGCCTGGCGAAGCTTGAGAGAGACCGGCTTCCGAGGAGGTGGAGGTGTTTGGCGGGGTGGTCCGCCCACCTCCTGGAATACTAAATTTGAATATTCCCTGTGCTAGGCCATGCGGATGGTTTAGTGGGACTGGATGGAGGACTGAGGTCTCCTGCAAGTTTGGGGCAAGTACCGTAGGCTAAGAGGCTTCAGCATTAGGGTGGGCAGATGGGAGAGCTTGGTTTTAGGTACCTACTTGTGTCCTTTTCTCAAACTTTTTTTTGTAAACTTTTTATTAAAATAAAGGTAGATTTGGAGGAAATGTTATTTTAAAGCATAAACTATGAGGATGAAGGTAAGAGAACTGGAGGAAATAATAGCAGCTAGAAGAATGTATTTAGTCCTTTACAGTTTACCAGCACTTTACTAGTATTATTAGCTCATTTTATCCTTGACACAACCTTGGAAGATAGGTGCTGTTATTCTATCCGTTTTTACTGATGAGAAAACCCAGGCAGATAGGCCTGACTAAAGATACATCGGGTAATAAAAACTTAAAAGTAAACATCTCCTTATTAATAGAAAGGTAACTTGTAGTTAAGTTTTACATTAAAAAATCAACCGGTTTGGCAGTACAGTTAGGTTATACAATTCCTGGCAAAGGATGTTCATCAATTTCTAAGAAAGTGTAAAAGAAGAAAAAAAAATCTAAACCACTATCAAATTTTTTTCACTCCAAGTACTTCTCTTATGAAAGTACAGTTTCTAGTTGCTTACCTTTTATGTAATCAGCAGGTCAAACGAATGATTATCCAAAAGGAATTGATATTGGATAGAAACAGCAAGCAAAATTTGGGAAATGACTAATATGTAATATATATCCATTAATTCTGATCTGGCTTTAGACCCTTGTCCAGTAGTGGAACCCTGGGCAACTAGCTCACTTGATCTCTCTTTGCTTCAAATTGCCTCATTTGTAAAATGGGGTTAATTTCACCTACTTTCCAAAGTTGTAAGAAACAAATGAGATATTTGTAAAGCACTCAGTACAGGGTCAGACACATCATAATAAATTCCTCCTCCCCTCCTGGCAGAATTTCTTTCTAGAATATAAGACATACTTTTGGACGTGTTAGCTTTTCAAGAAGGGTAGGTAATAAAGACATTTGTTTTAGTTTGGAAAACACAAATGGATGTTCACACAACACATTTTTTAGTATACAGTATGTTCTGTTTACTGTTTTATTGTAGAATTCGAATTTAGGAGGGAAAATGCAGTTTGGCTGCTGACTTTAAGTGTAGGACCTCAGGTAGAATTTTGCTTAAGTAAGCAAAAAAGTAGTGTATGAGGGTGACAAGATTGAACAAAAATTGAACAAAATGTGACTTATAAGGACTAACGTTTTTAATTGAGATTTTGATTTGGCCCACGCCCACCTCCTCCAAAAGGTTAGCATCATAATTTTATATCTGAAGGTAGTGGGCTTGCAAGCTGTTTTTTGCTTTGGAGATCTAGGAGAAAGATGTATGCAAATCCATAGTATTATTGAGATGATTAAAACCTGGAAAACTAACACATTCATATATCAAAGAGGTTTGATCGGGTTTAGGAAATTCAGTTAAGGAGGAAACTCTGCCAGTGCTTAATCAACATTGTTTGATAGACATTTGATAGTAGAAGTTGCTGCTTCTGTAAATTTAGGTTCTGAAAGAGTTGCTTGGGACATGAGGCTAAATAGTTTACCTAGAGTCACATAGCCTAAGTCCGGCTGTTAGGGTTTGAATCCAGGTCTTCCTGATTACAAAATCAATTTTCTGTTAATTTTTTTTTTTTTACTTTGGCACTCATAATATATAACTCCTCTACGGACCCCAAACGATTTAGAAAAAGTTGGCTCTTGGGAGAATTCTTTTTAAGCAACAGAAGACATTGTAGTATAGAATGCATTAGACTGATTGTTGGGATGTATCTAGTCCTGTTTAACCACCAGTTAGCTTTGTGACCTGTGTTTCTTTATCTGTAATATGAAAGAATTGGGGTCTCAGCTCTAAACTAGGTCTTGGCTCTAAAACTCTTCACTAGAACTTTTTGCTTAATATATTTTATGAAACAGCAAACAGATCTTAATCTTTTTAAATGCCTCAAAAGAATCTGTTTCATAGGTTTAGATATACTTTACACATAGGATGATTGCAATCTTTCCATTGCTTTAGTGTTCAATTTAATGTAGGGATTCTTAATTTCTTTTGTGTCCTGGACCTTTCTGACTGTCTGGTGAAACTATTGAGGCCCTCTTACCAGAATGTTTTTAAATGCATAAATTATGTCGAAATAATAGTTACCAAAATGCGAAGCAAAAACCATCTAACAAAAGAACGCAAAACAAAATAATTTGACATCTTTCCAACCAAGTTAAGGATTTCTGATTTAAAGAATTGATGAACCTGTAAAAAAGTCACCTTCTGTGAATTCTCTGTGCCTATCTAAACTAACTTGGGTGGCAATCCTTCACCAAATCTGAACCAGAAACCTTTCCAGGAGGAACAGAAATTTCATTCTCTGGTGTAGCCCTGGAGAAGTTAGATTTAGGCAGTAACTTGGAAAGTAGCCTTTTGGTGGTGGTTCAAAGGGAAGAGGCAATTGTCTTTTAAAAAGATTTTTGGGGGGCAGGGGCAAGCAGTGAGCGCCTAGGTGGTTCAGTGAATAGAGCACCAGCCCTGGAGTCAGGAGGATCTGAGTTCAAATCCAGCCTCAGACACTTAACACTTAACTAGCCCTGTGACCTTGGGCATTTCACTTAACCCCAGTTGCCCTGCCTTCTCCCCTCAAAAAACAAAGACACACACAAAAAAATAAGGAAAAAACCCCATTTATCATGGGATTTCTTCAAATATAAGTTTGTAAGAGATTTATGAAATTGAGATTTTTTTTCATAAATGAGATTTATGAAAAAATAAATTTAGATAGCTTTTAAGAATATTTTAATTTAGTGTACTCGTGAATCTGCCATACAGATAACACTGTTAATTTTCATCATAAATTTGGAGATATGTTCTCATGGAAATATTTTGGTCTCAGGACATAGTATTTACCTGAAAGAAAAGATGATTTCCTCCTCCCAAAATTCTGGGGTTCTTTTGATTTTAAATAGAAGCACCACCTAGTGGAGAAACATGGCAAAGATTTGGTCAATTTTCTAATCATGGGGTCAGATCAGTTATAGTTAATAGATGTGGGGGGAAAATGTGAAGACTGAGAATGGAGTTAAGATAATTTTTCCAGTTTGAAGAAATTGAATGTAGTGAAGAAAGAAACAGACAAGTGATGAAAATGAAGAAATGTATGAAAACTGAAAGTCAGCTCAAATTGAAGATTACTAGTTTTATGTCCTTGTAGATTAAATACAGATATTCAGAACGATTTTCTTGTGACCTTTTTTGTAAGAGGGGGAAACATTTTCCTTTCAGCGTTAACATGGTGATTATATAGAAACAAATTTTTTAAATGGAGCGATAATACTGTGCTCATAAGTCATAAATGCTGTGAAATCAAAAGTACTGTATTGGCAGCCACAAGATGATTTTGTGGGTTGCTTTTGAAATTATCTGACTTTTATCTAAAGTTGTAACAAGCTTTTAGAACTTCTTTGTAAAAGTTTTTTTTTTCTTGATCTGCTAATCTTTTATTTAACAACACTGGCTAGGGCAAAGTATTTGTTTGACTATCTGGAGCCTCCAATAAAGGTATCATTAGCTTGGTTTATAATTTCCTTAGGTGTTTATAGTGGTGTATTGTTTCTTTTTTTAAACAGGTATGAGCATTAAAAAGGGGAGAACTTTGAAATAGTAGATTCAATGATAATTTGAATTTGAAAATAATTAATTGCTTTATGTCTTTTCTGGGACGTAGGGCTGGGACTACAAGGCTGGAACTGTAAGGTTGAGTAGTCCTAGTTTGGAAGAACTCCCAGTTTCCTTTTTTTTTTTAAACTAATATTTCTATCTGGCCATCTCATTTATTCTTTACTTACTGACTTATGTCACCATAATTTATTTGTAAAGTTTATTCTAGAAATTAAGTCTGTGAGGCTATATTTATTACATAGACATTTCCATTCAATACACATTTTTGAGGTTCAAGTTCCAGCCCCTGTGGTTTACTAGCTGAATGACCTTGGTCAGCTCATTTGACTCTTCTGGATTTCAGCCTCCTCTGTAAAAGGAAAGGATTGAAATTTTTAAAAATAATTTTTAAAAATTTAATTTTAGTTTTCAACATTCAGTTCCACAAACTTTTGAGTTTAAAATTTTCTCCTTCTCCCCCTTCCCAAGGTGGTGTGGAATCTGATAGGGGCTCTACATATACATTCATATTAAACATTTTCACATTAGTCATGTTGTAAAGAAGTATAACCAGTGAAATAAACCATGAGAAAGAAAAAACAAGAGAGCAAATAGTATGTTTCAATCTGCATTCAGACTCTGAAATTCTTTCTCTGGGTATGGACAGCATTTTCCATCATGAGCCTTTTGGAGTCCTTTTAGAACTTTGCATTACTGAGAAGAGGTAAGTCTATCAAAGTTAGTCATCACACAGTGTGGTTGTAGCTGTGTACAATGTTGTCTAGGTTCTGCTCCTGATTGAGATTTTGAGTTGGCCCAACCTTACCTCCTCCTAATGGGGGAATAGTGGGGCTCGAAAGCTGTTTTTTGCTTTGGAGGTCAGAATGATCCAAAGAGAAAGATGGATGCCAGTCCGTTGGTACTACTGAGATGATTAAAACCCAGAAAAATAATACATTTATATATCATAGATGTTCATTTTGGTTTAGGGAATTCAGTTAAGGAGGAAACTACCAAACTTTGTATAATTCTATGATGACTCCTTGTTGTAGACGTGATTTTTTTTTTTTAAAGCAATTGGGGTTAAGTAACTTGCTCAAGGTGACACGGCTAGTCATTATTTATGCGTGGGTGCTCATTTTCTGAGGCCGGATCTGATCTCGGGTCATCCCAACTCCGAGGCCGGAGCTCTTACTCACTGCGCCACCTAGCCGCCCCTTTAGGGCAATTGGGGTTAAGTAACTTGCCCAAGGTTACACGGCTAGGTTTTTGTTTGTGCGGATTAGGTGTCGGAGGCCGGCTCCGAACTCAGGTCCTTCTGACTCCAGGGCCGGCGCTCTATTCACTGCGCCACCTAGCCGCCCCCTGATTTTTTTTTTTTGAGGGCAATTGGGGTTAAGTAACTTGCCCAAGGTCACACCGCTAGGTTTATGTTTGTGTGTGCGTTAAGTGTCTGAGGCCGCATCCGAACTCAGGTCCTTCTGACTCCAGGGCCGGTGCTCTACTCACTGCGCCACCTAGCCGCCCCCAATGATTTTTTTTTTTAACCATAAGACAGGAAGTTAGTGTTTGTTTTTTTTAACCTTCTTTTCCTTTCAAGTGTGTTGATATTGGGAATTCCTGATGAGGAAACTCCTTTTTACCAAACACCAGTAAGATTAGCCTCCTTTATATTTCTGGAACAAAACACTCCCATCTCCCAACACTGGGAATTTTCAATGACCCTCGTGCAGGTAATGCTTTCCACCCTTAATCTCTGTCTCCTGACTTCTCTTTTTCTTTTCTTTTAAATTCCATTTAAAATCCCACCTTCCCATGGAAGGCCTTAACTGATGCCCCTTAATTCTAGTACCTTCTCTCTGTTGCTTATTTTCAATTTATTTTATACATAACTTTGGATATAGTTTGTATGGTGTCTAGACTTTGAGCTCCTTGAGAGCAGGAAAATCTTTGGCCTTTCTTTGTATCCTCACTGCTTCACACAGTATCTAGTACATACATAAAAAATTGTTTAGACAGATTTTATAGATTAAGTAACTTGTTCAGAGGCACTCATCTGGGTGTATCAGAGACCTCACTGAAGCATTATGCTGCCCCTCACTCAGCTATTAATAAATAGCTCCATATATAAATAATATATAATATATACAAATAATATATAATATGTATATATTATATACATATAAATAATAGAGTTCCATATATGTGCTAGGCATTGTAATAGAGGTAGAGTTTAAAAAAAAAACTTTAGTCACTGACTTTAAGAAACTTTTCATTTGAGTAAGTCCCTTTCATGTGTTTAAGAGCACTAGCAAACAAGCTTAGTAAGTGCAAAATATGACTTATGATAATTTAATGGTAAGTTTGAGTTTAGAACATTTTTATACATAATGAAATATGGATTTGTCTAACCTGTGAATTCAGAATGCTTGAAACTAGACCATATAATCATACTGTCAGAATTTGACTTGGAGAAAGCTGGAAGCTTGTCTAGTATCTGTATTGCTTCTTAGACCTTTTGCCAGCTTCCTGCCAGCTGAAAAGGAGTAATCAACTAACCCATTTTTCCTGGGTAAAAAACCAAAACACTTGTTTTAATTCTTTTTCTGAATTTCTGGAGAAATTATGGTTTATATTCTAAACCTTTGGGCTCTACTGTAGGTTGAGTATACTTGAGAGTGAGATAGACCTGAACATGTTCTCTTGAATTCATTTCAGTACTGTAGTCATCTATAATGAGACTTGGATAGGCTTCTGGAGTTTCATCTTTGTTTAATAAATGTCTCAATTATTTGAAAACAAGTAAATTCATAATGATTATGTCAGACAGTAAAAGAAGGATAAATATGTATCATCATGAACAACTCAGAGATACTGAACTTAGAGGATTGGAAAAGAGTTGAAGGGGTGGCTAGGTGGCATAGTGAATAGAGCACCAGCCTTGGAGTCAGGAGGACCTGAGTTCAAATGCTGCCTCCAACATTTAATAAAAAAAAAATAGCCATGTGACGTTGGGCAAGTCATTTAACCCCAGTTGCCCTATCTTCCCCCTCCAAAAAGCAAAAAAAAAAAGTTGAAAAGAGCACCTCATTTGGACATGACATACAAAGAAAGGCATAAAAGAAGGCATCAGTCCTTGCTGGGTTAGCAAGCACATTAATTTGGTTAGATTGAGAACCTATATCGGGGAATTTATATCGAGAAATGTGTGTAAATTCTTAACTCAGGCTCTGGATTATTTAAGTTAGGATTTTGCTTGATATGTAAATGGTATGGAGGCATTTTTAATTCTTGGGTCTGGAAGTGGAGGTTATAAAAATCATTTAAAGAGTATTCTATTAGTTTTGTAAAAAGAAATGCCTAGAGATGGACCAGTTTATAAACTATTAATGTAATTAGGTGTTAAGATGGCATTTATTTCCTCTTGAAAATTATATAAATGTGACATTTTGATTTGAGTTACGAAACTCAAGGTTGGTAACCAGAGCCATATAAAAGTTGTTTGAAAAATAGAGACCATTAGTGAGAGGTTCCTTATGTGTAATAATAATTGCTCATGTGTGGGATACAAGACCCTTACCCAAATTTTAAAAAAGCCCAGAGGTTTCTCAAGGCAAAAACAGAAGCTCTTTATTTCCCTGGTCAAGTCTCTCAAGAGTTGGGCATCACCTACCACAGAGCAAGCTGGTATAGGGAGGCACTGCACAGAGATCAAGCAGACAGCTATATCCCCCATACAAACAATTCTAAGAAAACCCCCCCAAAATTCTGAGAAAACCCACAAACTGCTCCCCAATATCTGGACCCCCATTCCCATGGAGGGGGATGTATGGCCTCACATTCTAAGTACTCAGTGCAAACACATATCTCAGCTACTCTCCTTATTCATCAAAGGCAGGTAGTTAAAAGAGCATCCAAGGAGGGAGAAGGGGGGGTGGTACAGGAAAAGGAAACTCAGGCCTAGAGGGGGTTAGGACCTAGCTCAATTCTGGTGACTTGCTCCCATTTTATGAGAGTACTTTCGCCCATTTCACTCAATCCCTCCTCTTTCATTTGGCACCTGAAAGTTTCTCACACCAATATTGGTAAGCCTCTTCTGCTGTTCATATCTCAGGGACCTAGACAGCTATTCAGTGGGAAAATTCCAGGAAATGATGCAGCCTTTAGAACTGACGTTGCTTTGCAGGTTGGAGGGAGGATTGAGTCTGTTCTGCCTGGGCAGATACACCAGGTCCATTCCAAAACTACACTACAGATGTAGTTTTCACTTGGTTCCAAGTTGTTGAAGAGGAGCTGATGGATACTAAAGACCTCTCTTCTTGGAAATACCCATGGAACTTCACAATCAACCCCTTTAACTGCAAGACGTTGAGATGTTTTACAAAAGAATTCACATAATTTGAGGGACTTTCCTTCTGCTCATGCACTGGCATAAATTATTCTACTATGAATATTAGGTAATTAGAATAAAGCTGAAGCTAAATAACAGCTAATATCTCTACAAACTAGATGGTCTTTATTGGGCATGAATTTTTATACTAAATCTTAAACTTAATAGCATTAATCCATTATTAACTTTAGATGTTCCAGACTCAACTGTTTAATAGATTAACTATTATTACATTGTGATTTGAAGCTTGTCACCAAGAATGGGGACAAAATTATAATAAGGGAACAATAATTCCCTAATTTCAAGGTGTTAATTCCAGGCAGAATGCATATAAATCTTCAGTCTATATTGAGCCAAGCTTGAAGTCTACTAGGTGTTTGAGGGTAAATTGAGTCAGGAGAGTCCTACCTCAGGTCATGAGGAATAGTCATTCTCCCAGTCTCCTTGAATCTCATACCTGTGTTTTCTGGAACCATGGGTCAGTGGCTCTGTTGGCTAGGATAGCTTTTCTTAATATTCATTCCTGGAGCTGGACTCAAAGAATGGCCAATTAAAGTCCCATCAAAAACTTAAGTAACAATCTCCAGTAATCATTCTAAAATATAATTATAATCTTGCATTGGTTGAGGAACATCTTTAAAATGAGTCTCAAATAACCTGTTTTCATCTTTATATTCTTATTCATGAAGGAAACAAATCTTGCCTTAACAGGTTTATATTTCCTTTCCAAAATTTCTCTTATCCTTTTATGACTATGCTCAATCTGAACTCTTTTCCTTTAACCAGGATTATCTTCTGATTTAATCTATTGATTTCCTCATCATTTTGAAATGTCCCATGATATGATTCTATTTCACACAAAAACACCTTCACTACAGTAACTTTTAATCCTATGTTCTGATTCATGGAACAGTGTTTCAGCATTACATTTGTATCCTTAGTTGCCTTCCTGAAATACTTCCTCACACTTAAGGGGCCTGAATAACTAACTAGAGACAGGAGGAGCCTAGATGACCCTCCTCTTTCATTTCAAACCTTCTTATCTTCCCTATTCTACTAACAGCTATTTTTATACTGGACTCTCAGAGTAAATAAAACAGAGATTAATATGTCATTCTACAACTGATAAAATATGTATCTAATTATTCTCATAGCACACAGGAAGAATAGGGAATTCATAGGGTCCTATCTCCACATAATGTCCCACATAATTGCCAATAGATACTTTTCACAAACATAGTTTTATAAAAACTTGATTTACACATTTCATAAATGATAACAAAACAATCTCAATTGAAATCTCCTCTTTAAAACAAAGACAAACTTGAAAATCAGGTGATTTACAGGAAAAGGAATCTCAGGCCTAGAGAGAGTTGGGACCTAGCTCAATTCTGGTGACTTTCTCCCATTTTATGAGCATACTTTCATCCATTTCACTCACTCACCTATGTAGAATTTAGCCAGGAACCAGAAAGTAAAGCAAAATTTTCATTCCATCAATTAGAATAAATGTTGTCTTGAAATGTAGAGTTTAAGGGTGGCTTAGGTAGCGCAGTGAATAGAGCACTGGCCCTGGAGTCAGTAGGACACTTAAGTTTAAATCTGGCCTCAGACACTTAACACTAACCGTGTGACCTTGGGCAAGTCACTTAACCCCAATTGCCCTGCCTTCCCCCCCCTCAAAAAAAAAACAAAAAAAGAATTACAGAGTTGAAGCATTTATTAAATAGTTAAGTGCCAGGGACTGTGCAACATTCTGGGTCACAAATACATGTAAAAGAGATAGTTCTTCCTCTCAGGGGGCTTTCATTTTAATAGTGGAAAACAAAAAAAAATTGAAGGGCAAACCCAATCTATAAGCTCACTGGGGCAAAATTGAGATGGTAGTATGAGGTGGGGAAATCCAGAGAGTAAGTTAAGTTGAGTGGGATGCTTTAAGTTTGTATACTTGACTCATTGGACAAATCTTCAAGCTTCCCATGCTGAATTTATTCACTTAGACTTTAATTGTAGTTCAAATAAACTTGTTTATCAGTTTTTCATGTGTGCAGCAATTTATAGAGGAGGGCACACCAAAAATACAAGAAAAAACAGGTGAGGGAGTAAGAAAAACCCGAAAAGCTGACTAAGAACTTAAAAAGCGCAAAAGTTCTATGCCAGTTAGAGTTAGTATGGGATCAAACTTGGATACCTCACCCTGGACCGGAATGATGGACAATGATCCTGAGTTGTGGGAAAAGGTAAAATTGTTTAGTATACTCACTTGAGCACAGAGAAAAATAGCATGGTCTAGTGTGAGGAACATTAAATTTGGGAGTAAGATGTGTTTAGATCCTGTCTCTGCCTCTTATTGATTATGTGACCATGGGAAAATTATTTTTCCTTTTTGAGCCTGACTTTGTGTCTGTCAAATTGGAATAATATATACTATCTGCCGCACAAGGGCTACATGTTATTTTGGCTAGAGGGCTGTCCTTGGATTGTGAAGGACCTAGGTTTCAGTTCTGCTTCTTGTGTGGTCGTGGTTAAATCACTTAAATTTCTATAACCCAGGTAACTTTATTTTTTAAAATAGTTAACATTTATAAAGTTTTAAGGTTTAAGAACCATTTAACATGTATCATGTCATTCTATCATAAAATATACGTGATAAGTACAATGGAGAATCGTGAGACAAAAGTCTGTGAAATTAGAGGGATAAGGTCATTACAGATGAAAAGTATCATGCAAAGTTTTGTGAAGGAAATAGCATTTGAGTTAGACTTTCTACCTCGAGAAGCCTCTTAGTTTACTTTGGGTAAGGGTCTTTGTTGCCCCACACAATATCAATTCTCTTCCTCCTCCAACCTCCTCCCCCCCATTATATTTATTGTCAGTGCCTCTCTATTGTAAGTTAAGTATATTAAGCCTTTAAGTGACATTCTGTCTCCCTAGCTAGATGCAGGTACCCCTGAAGATTGATTTTTTTCGCTTGGGTTTGGACAAAGCGGTGGTGGTTATTTTGTCAGAGTAGGTTAGGTATCCATGATGGCTATTGGAGTGGGTAATCATAGGGTCAGCGAATTGTTTTCCAGTGAAACAAAGGGAGATGAATCATTAAAATTTTTTTTTTCATGAAGATCTCAGAACCTCATTGACAGCAAAAGTCAACTTGATTATAAGTTTATTTCCCTTCTAGAAAATACCTAGACTGGGTAAGTCACCTAGCTTCCTCTTACCTTTAGTTTTAAACTAGGAATGAGGGGCAGCTAGGTGGCACAGTGAATAGAGCACTTGCTCTGGAGTCAGAAGGACCTAACTTCAAATGCAGCCTCAGATACTTAATACTTAGTAGCCGAGTGACCTCGGGCACGGGCAAGTTACTTAACTCCAATTGCCCTGCCTTCCCCCCTCCAATAAAGCAAACCTCCCCCCCCCCCCAAACTAGGAATGATATTTGTGATGAAAGCAGTGTGTGAATTGTTAAATGCCGTATAAATGTGTATTGTTAATTACCAGTTCAGTCAGCAAGTATTATGTGCCTGCTTCATGCCAGGCACTGTATTTATATATACAAAGAACAAAGGAAAGCAGTCCCTGTCTGCAGGAGCTTCCACTCTAATGGAGAAGGCAGATGTACAGATGAAGGTATCAAATATAAAAAGGGGTTAATAGCTAGGAGTGGAGAGGTTGAACAGGAAAGAACTCTTGAAAGTGGAGTCAGGCTGGAGTTTCCTAAAGGTGGCTACTTGGCAGGAGAGAGCATTCCAGGCATGGGGAAAAGCCAACATAAAAAGTGGAGATGGGAAGTATGGGTCATGGAGTATGTTTGGATTGGAGTAATGTACTAAGCAGTTTGGACTAGTAGGAAAGGGTTAGAACTGGTTTATGAGCTTTAAGGGCTACCATATTAATAGATTTAAAACTTAAAAGCTCACACTGAAGGGTTTCATTCGAAATCATATTTTGTCTTATTTAAATTATTTTGATTTTGTTGACCTGGATGCCTTCATCTTGGTCTTCACCAAAAAATGGAGGTCAGGGGAGAATTGATTTACTTTTTGTAGCAAATAAAAAGGATTGAAGAGAGGAGAATGTAGTTATATGACACCATACATGAAGTTGGGGAAGATAGGGTCAAGAGAAGTTTGAATACTTACTGGTTGAGGAAGAAGCATTGATTGGGATGATTAAGTTTGCTTCTTGCCTGTAAAAATGGAAAACTGGAACTTTGAAGTATTAACTTTAATAACTAATTCCAGAAAAGTCATTGTTTTTCCCCCTTAAATGTTGTAACTGTATTTTTCCTTAACTGTTGTTGGCCTACCAGTTTTAAAAAAAAATTATAAAACTGTATTGGTTTGTTTACTTTTTTTAAGTTAGAAATTGTGCTTTGATAATATTGGAGCTCTCCAGATCTTAAGAATATTTTCCTTTTAAATTGTGTCATTATTTTTGGATTAAAAAATATCGTTTGCCATTTTTGCAGTATTCAGGATCTTTAGTTCCCAGAGGGTACTGTGCTACTGGGTACTAGAACTAAATAGTGTCACTTTTTAGGGAATGGAATTCAGGTGTGGTTTCAGTCATTAAAAAGCCTTCTAAAAATTACTGTCTGATGGGACCCCCAACTTTTTTGTTGAAGAGAAGCTATTTTTTAATCTCTAACCTTTATATTACAAATTTGTGAGACTCATTAGGGGAGCTTCTTGGTGTATGTGTCAAAACGTAAATTGTTATTAAAGTAATATGCTTTTGCTCCTTCCTCTATCTCCTTACTGGGATATTCTGATTTGTGAGGTGGGGTATCAGCTCATTTAGATTTCTCATGGGTGGTGAGTCTTTGGATCCACCTACCTGACTGGCTGAAGAACCCCTAAGTCCAGAGTGACTGGAGAGCAGCAAGGGTGTAGGTATTGTTCTTTTTAAAAGTTTATTTATTTATTTGAGGCAGTGGGGTGATTTGCCCAAGGGTCACAAAGTTAAGTAAGCGCCTGAGGCTGGATTTGAACTCTGGTCCCCCTGACTTCAATGCTCTATCCTATGTACCACCTAACTGCCCCAGGGTAGGTATTGTTTAATAATATCATTTTAAAAAAAGTGGGAGGGATTTTATAGTTGGAGAACCAGAGGGGGGGTGGGGGGGAGGATGGGATGGGAAATTGTTGATTATTATTCAAATATAGTATTCTAGGGGCAGCTAGGTGTGGCAGTGAGTAGAGAGCCCCAGCCCTGGAGTTGAATTCAAATTCCGTATTCTCAAATGTCTTCCTTGATTTCTCTTGGGTAATGACCCTGCTTTCTTGGATTTCACTTAGGACTTTCTTATATCTATATTCACTCATCATGTATTATGATGGGTTAATTATTGGGTGTTTCATTCTCTCAGACTAAAACCTTGGGCAGAGAGTGTTGTGTTTTTTACTTGGTATCTTTCTAACTGTTTTACAAATAGGTGCTTAGGAAATGTTTGTTGCATAGAAATAATTAAATGTTTTGTGACTGGTAATAAGTGCACTTTCCCAAAAGCGCCTTTAAGGTAAATGTTTCCATCAAGAAATAAAGTATAAAACAATTTTTTTGACAGATCTGTAATTTTGTAGATGTGTAGAAATCTGCCTGCACCAATGCAGATAAGCAAAAGTTTTGCAATCTATAGTCTTAGTTTCCTTGGACACTGAGAGGTTAAATGGATTTTTCAGGGTTAGCAGCCAGTATTTTGAAATCAATAATTTGCTACTGTGAGACACATGTTTTTGGGGATCACAGGACTTCCCAGGAAAAGTCTGGGAGTTTGCCCCAATAAGATCTGCTGTTCACTGCTTCCCAGATCATGTGCCCTTAGGAAGATTCATGTTATAGACCCATTCTCACTGTAAGAACTCAGAGTGGGCTGATAAACTGATACAGGCTGGAGTGGGGTTTGAACTAGTTAAGAGTTTACATTCTTCATTACCCTACATTCCCTCCTTATGCAGATTATGTAGACTTGGTTGTAAGGATGCTTTTGCCTAGGGCTGGACACCTCAGGTTTGAATCAGTTGTCCCATCCCAACCCTGGTGCCAGGATGACCATTGTCTTGGTAAAATAAAATAAACAAATTTCCTCCAACAGCTTGGGAGTGTTGATTATTTCCCAATAACATCTGTGGGAGCAAAACAAGATAGCATAATGTCCCCTCTTTCATAAGTGTCACAAATAATATTGGAATGGCATAGACTTTAAGACTGACATTTGTGCTAGGATGAAAATATATGTAGCAGTCTTAGAGCAGAACATTGAGCAAACCAATTTTAAGATGTCAAAATTTGCTTTGTTGCACCCTGAAAAGATTTAATAATTTAAAAAATAGTCACTAGGAAAAATGGAGAAAACTTTTCTTTGACTTCTACTGAGATGTTAAAATTTAAAATTAAAAAAAAATATCTTTTGTTCTTATATCTCTTAAAATTTCTAGTGTAGATACTTATCTTTCCTTTTCCCCTACCATAGAGTAATCTTCTGTTACAAAAAAAACAAGCTCCTAAATGCCCAGAACTAAGAAACTCTTAGCTAATAGTTTGAATACGGGCAAGGGCAAGTCACCTAGCCTCTCTTTGATCCTGCTTGTAAACAGGGTTAATAATTAGTAAATTTACCACAGAGGGTGACTGAAAATCAAATGATATGTGTGAAGGGCTTGCAAAATGATAGATTACTGCATGACTGTCAGCAGTTATTATTTTTAATTGAAATTGTGTTTGAACAAAGGGATCACTACTTTAGATAGAAAAGGTATAGCTAGGTTGCACAGTGGATAGAGTGCTGGGCCTGGAGTCAGGAAGACTTCCTTAGTTCAGACCTGCCCTCAAATATGTGACCCTGGGCAAGTCATTTAACCCTGTTTGCCTGAATTTCCTCATCTGTAAAATGAGCTGCAGAAGGAAATGAAAAACCACTCCAGTATCCTTGCCAAGAAAACCCCAAATGGGGCCAGGAAGAGTCAGACATGATAGAAAGGACTCAACCACAAAGGTGCCATTTAAAGAAAACATAATTAGGGACACTAAACTGGCTATCTAGAATTAACTATTATTCTAGTATTTTGAGTACAAAATGTGTTATGGTGTTTCATTTTTCCTAAGAATTTTCTTAATTAATGACAGTTTTATTGACATTAATTGTTGAATCCCACAAAGTCCAGGTTATTGCTATTCAGCTGAGATTATTGGAAACTTTTGAATGTAATTTATTTTGAATGGATTTAGGTACCTTGAATTCATTTGACTATGATAGAAGTAGCTTTGACCCTAATTGTTGACCTAAGTCATGGTATTTGGAAAAAAGAATATTTGACTATAGAAATGAGAAGAGAAAGAGCTAATGGTGGAGCTGAAGATCTCTGGGATCCTATCTCAACTAGGATTCTAATTATGAGCTTGACAGGAGAAAATTCATCTGTGCTTGCAGAATAGTAAATCCATTGGGAAAGTAGGAGAATCCCAGCTTGCTACTTAAAATACTTGGGTAGATCCCCATACTGATAGGAATCACCGGGCTCGCGCGCGCTCTCTCTCTCTCTCTCTCTCTCTCTCTCTCTCTCTCTCTCTCTCTCTCTCTCTCTCTCTCTATATATTCATAATGTTTGCTTTGGAATATTAAAGAAAAGTAGCACCAGTCAGTTTCTAAAGTGACTGAAATTCATTTTAGTAGAGAATCTGATTCTTACTGGCTTACTGAAATTAAATATGAAAATAGATATTAGTAAGAGATGGAGTGGGAAACTCTTTAACACCTCATCGCAAATCCACAGTTTGTAGAACCTTCATCTTTATTTGAAACTTTATAACTAGCACTTAATAGTCAGTGAACATAAATGCCTACTATGTGAGTGCTAGGTGCTGTGCCATGACTTGGGGATACAAATAGTAAAGAAAGAAAGAGCCCTTGACTTCAAGAACCTTAAAGGGGAAGACAGTACTTAAAGCTAAAAGAGGATGGGACACAAGGGGGTATGGTGGAGATGTGAAGTCCAAAATATGGGCTGCCAGAGAAGTCAGAAGTCCAGAAGACAACTGGTCAGAAATGAGGAAATGTCTCTTTCCCCTCTCCTAAAATGGAGTTTATGGCTTCACCCTCCAGTTAGAGGGTACTGATTAGATGTGAGTAATTAGGTATATCTTTCAAGATGATGAGATATGATAAGTTTACTTGGAGCATGGTGGAGAAATCAGATAAATCCAAAACGAGTGCTGCTAGGTAGGAAATAAGGAATTATCTGAGATGTCTGTTCTGTCTCTTTTCCTTAAGTGGAGGAAATTTAACATTTTAAAAAGTTATTAGTAGAGGCAGTGGTATACTTTTTAAAAAATCATTTTTACGAAGGAGTGGGGTATATTTTCTTTCCAAAAAACAGAGCCTGTTCACTTAATTTGAAATGTTAATGATACGGTCATTCTTCCAGTTATCAGGCATGAAACTTTACTCTTCTCACATACTTAAAGTCTCTAATCAATTGCCAAAGCCTAATTAATTCTACCTCCAGCATATCTCCTAATAATCAATGTATTTCTATTCTAGTTAAGGTCCCAATAATCTCATTCCTAGACTGATAGTACCAAAGTAATTAAAAAAAATAATTGGTATGATCATGCTAGGATATACCTATATTTATAATTCAGTCGCTATCCCTGCCTATAGGTTGAACTACTTTAGTTGAACTACTTTAGGCCATCATTCAAATTTTTCTATTGTTAACTCCAGTTTACCATTATTTCCAGCCTCTTTTCAGTCTGAACCTCACATACTCTGTAGCCAAATTGGGCTACTAGATGTTCTTGATTTCATTTTATCCTTTTCTGCTTCTGTGCTTTTGCCTAAGTATAGAACCATCCCTGGAACTGTAGTTTGGAGTAAATCTTTCCTCCTTGAATCTCTCAGGTTATGTATTCACTAAAAAAAATCATCATATAACACACATTACAGTTTGTATACATCTTACCTTTCTGCTAGATTGTGAACTGAAGGCAGAGATTACATGTTATAATAGTATTTCATCTTTGTATCTTGTGCTTTGTATATTATACCAAAAATATTTTAACACCTGCTATGTATGAGATCTCTAAACTGTGAAAGCCTTTCATATTTCATAGTTCTGTTTCTCTGTGGTTAAATATTTGGAGGAGACTTTTGCATCTGTATCTAAGAGTGTGATAATTTTAAGAAGAGAGGAAGCAAAATTAGCTCTGTATGTTGAATAATGATAGTCTTAGGATAAAATTGAGCTATGACCTAATAATTAATTATATGACTAGTTCTTCAAGTTTACTGTCTTAGACTTTGTTTCTTAACCTGTAAGGTAGAACTCTTCATTTTAAGATTGCACTTGTTCTATTGTTTTTGAAGACTTATACTTAATATTTCTTTTTTAAAATAATGTTTTTTCCCCTAGTTCCATGTAAAGACAATTTTTAACATTCATTAAAAAAAAATATTGAGTTCTACCTTTTAAGGAAAAATTAGCCTAATTTGCATGGGACAAGGGCTTAAGGTATTGTTCCTGCCCTGCTAGGTTCCTTTAAGTTCACCCTTTGTATAGCTGTAAAAGTCTTTGTTTCTTGTAGAGCTTGAAATGTTGCCTCTTTGCTTTAAAAAAAAAAATCCTTTGTGGTTCCCTATTAACTACTCCAAACTCCTTTGCCTGGCTTTCAGGGTCCTTCACTATCTGGTGTCATCCTAACTTTCTTTCCAGCTTTATCTCATTTGGGAGCATACTACATTTTCACACTTCTCTGGCTTTATATTGTTCTCTGTCCCCAGGATGCCCTCCCTTTCTCTCTTTATCCACTCACTTTTAAAAGCCCACCTAACTGCCACTTCCTCCAAGGAACCTTAATGTGTTTCTGATATATCAGTGTGCTTTGCTTTGATTCTCTATAACATTTCCATAATAAGTAATGACTGTTTCTGTATTTTACTTCTTTTACTAGTTTATGAGGAGAGGAAATATCTTTGAATATCTTCAGTTCCCTGGCACATGTCCCATATACAGTAAATAATTAAAAATTATGGGTTAATTTTGTTTTAGGATGTCATAAATACTTATGTAAGAGGTGATATTATGGTTATCTTGTTTTGCTCACACAAAAGTTATTGGAAGAGGTGATATTATGGTTATCTTGTTTTGCTCACACAAAAGTTATTGGAAGATAATCAATAATGGTGGGGGAGCTCACTTATATTACTAAGATCTTACCACGACGCCTTCTTGGAACTATGACTGACCTGACCAGAGGAAACTAGAAAGGTTGGGGGTGTGGCAAACCTCAGCCCTTAGAGATCAGCCCCAGTCGCAAGTATCCTTTCTACTATGCCATATTGAGGGAATGTAGGGAAATCAAGTGAGGAATTTGACTTAACTCTAAGTCTACCTGGAAGGACAGAACTGTATAGCCTCCCTCTTGCTTATATACCAGTGTGGGTATGTTCCTAGTGAGCTTCACACCCACTTCCTTGCTAGAAGCATAATAAACACCTCCCTCTGCACAGTTTCTGCCTTCTTTCATTGAGAAGGGGGTTTGCAGTTTTAAGAGCTATATCATGTGGATCTTCATAAGGGTGCCCAGGGAAGCAGTAGACATCAGAAGCTCATCCCAGGCTAATTCCCTGGCTATGGGGAAGTTGGCACAACTATTTTTGCATGCTGGAGATACAAAGAATAAAAAGGAATGAATTATACTTTCAAGAATCATGTTCTGTTATATGGTGGGGAGAGACAATCAGAACACATAAATATGTCAGCATATATACAGAGTAGATATGTGGAGTTGACAACAATAGTGACTGGGGGTTGGATGAGGGGAGACTCCATGTAAGAGACGGACATGTTCTGAGAGGAGGAATGGAGTTCATTCCAGGCATGGAGGGATGATAGAAGGAATACTGAGTGTTAAGAATATCATGAAGGTCATTTTGGCTAGACTGAAGAATTCATGAAGGGGAGTGATTTGTGAAAGAAAACTCAGAAAGGTCGTTTGGATCCAGGTTGAGAAGGGCTTAGAATTCTAAGAAGATGAATTTGTATTTGATTTTAGAGGCAATAGGGAGACTGATCTATTTAGAATGGAGACTGTTTATTTGGAGAATGACATGGTCATATCTGACTGTACTTGGGAATATCATTTTGGTAGCTTTGTGGGGGATGGGTCTGGGAAGAGATTTGAGTCTGGGACATTTATTAAGAGAATATTGCAGCAGTTTACGCAAGAGGTAGGAAGGACCTGAACTAGGTCTATGAGTGGATAGAAGGGCATGTATTCAAGAGTTATGGATGTAGACTTGGTAAATGGCAATAGTATGGCTATAGGTCATTACTTGAGTGAGTATGTGTGAGAAATCAAGGATAACTCTAGATGACTGGAAGATTGGTGGTACTTGGTAGCAATTGTTAAGTTCAGTGTAGGAGCAAGGTTTTTGTGGGTAAAAGACAAGAAGTTGTGTTGTGGACATACTAAATTTGAATGGAGAAGATTAAATCTATAAGAACTGATCAGGTCAGTAAGTGTGAGGGTATTATGAGAAGAGAACAGGATCTAGGAACAGCCATGCTATATACCCACAATCAGGCAGCTGGATATTGATGGTTTCATAGCAGAGGATTTTGAGATATTGTAATGGTAATGTAATTTGAATTTGAAGATCCATTTGTGTTGGCAAAAGTAGCAGGTACTTAACACTTAGTAACTGATCAAGCCTCTGATTGGGGGAACAGAGGGTATGAACTTCTGTCTCCTGTTACTGATTTAACAGGAAGGGGTTGGCTGAAGGAAGTAGCTGATGCTGAGTATATTAAGAAAAGCCCCAGAGAGGCACAGTGAGAATTTCCTTGAGACCAAGATCTGGTGGCAGAACAGGTACAGAATAATGGAGAATTGAGTCCTGAAAACTTGTAGTGGTGGAGCTTCTGAACAGGAGCTCAGGTGACTGAAGCATGACTGGGATTCTGAGACACTGTTTTGTGGCTTGGTTGAGCCTTGAATTCCCTAGAATAGAAATGGTGAAGGATCTGGACCAGACTCTGAAATTCAGGGTGGAGCAGGACCTGCCCAGAGAGCTGTTCAAGGAACTGGGAGCTGTCTGCCATTGAACCCAGGTGACAGTCTGGTGAATTCAGGTAGAATCTGGGACCATGGAAGGGGATCCAGGGAATCTGAGAACAGTCAAGATGAAGAAGACCTCTCCTTGAGTACTGAGTAATTATGGAATTATAGTTTACTAATGACCGGGGCGGGGGGTGGGTTATGTATGATACTTAGTAAGACTTTGCTGAATAAGCGACTGATTTGTACTTTGAATACTTTGAGATATTGTTACTGATAAGTGACTGAGTTAATCAAGACTTTGCCCCATGAGTGGAAGACTTTGGCTATTTTACTTTGAGACTATGTTGTGAATATTGTAATTTTCTGTGATAAGTTGTAATATTGTGAATGCTGTACCTTGATTCTCTATGAAAGTTTTGCTTTGATACTGTACCTTGATTCTATGTGAAAGTTTTGCTTTGATTTGTTATGGAATAGAGTGATCACTATACTTTGTAATCAGAACCTTAAAAGCTGTTCACAGTAGCGTTCTTCTGGAAAGCTGCTTGTGCATGGCATTACAGATATGTAGGACTAAGAAGAGGTAGTGTCCTGAACACTTAGGGAAAGAAAATGTGTAGTAGAAGGGTTGTCAACTATGAAATCCTGCAGAGAGATTATGAATACTAAGTATTGAAAAAAAAAACCTGTCAATTCATTTTAGTTCAGTAAATATTTATTCAACTCTTTTTGTGGAAGACTGTTCTGTGCTGGGGATACATATTTAAAAAAAAAAAAGACAGGTCTTGCCCTCAGGAAGCTTACTATTGAACTGGTGATGACTACACACACAAAAAGGAAGCTGGAAGTGCTGCAGATGGTGAGTGGAGTGAGCTGGAAGGGCAATTTCTGCCTTCTATCAAGGAAAACTTGGAGGAATTTTGTGTCTACCCTCTATTAAGAGGGAAGAAGACACTGAGGAAGGTGGTATCCAAAGCTTGAATTACCAACATGATGAGGATATAAGAAGTGACCAGTTTATCCTGGGAAGGGCATTTTGTTCCTTAGAGTTGAAACCCAGCAGAGCTGCAGGTAGAGCGTGAAACTTGACAATTGGTAACTTTGGTCCAATGAGTTTTGGTTGCTAAATTGCTGAGGGGATAAGCGGAAGTAGAGTGAGACAGTGTAAATAGGTTTTTTATGTGGTTATGAAAAGAAGGAAAATATAGGATTATGATGTGAGGATCTTATGAAGGTTTTTGATATATAAGCATTACAGAGATCTAGATTTTTTTTCCTAGGGTAGCAAAGAATGATTTCTTTAGGGAGAACTTGAGATTAGAGATAAAAAATGATTGGGGGACGGTCTCTTAGAGGAGATGAAGGATAAAAATAGAGGGACTGACTTTGTCAAGGAGAAAGACTGTATCTTCAGTGGGAGAGAATAGTGGAAGGTTTTGAAAATGTAAACTAGGGAATAAAAGGGAACTCGTGGAGAATGGCCTCTTTTAGTAAAGTTTAGTAAAGTAAAGGCCAGATCAGAGAGAAGAGGGGTCCTGAGAACCCACTACTCCTTAAGTCTACTCTTGGCAATTTGAATGATGTTACTTGATCAACAGTTTAATTTGAATGAGGAAAAAGTATCTAGCATTTGATTATTCATCCTTTTGAGTTAAATTGTACACACACACACACACACACACACACACACGTTGATTAAACTCAGTTGTCTGTAAGATATTGTGTGTATTGGGTGTACAAAGGTAAGAGTTCTTACCTTCAAAAAGGTTACTATTTGAGAGTAGTATATGGGATTTATATTATATAAACATAATCTCTGGGAATAATAAATTTCTAAGAAAATTTAAGGAGAGGGAACTTTAGGGGAAAGGGTTGGGAATATTAGGAAAGGTTAGGAAGGTAGCAGCACCTGGACTAGTAAGGGATTGAATGTAGAGCTGAGGAAGTACATTACAACCTTGGGGGCCAAGTGTGAATTTATGGAGGTAGAAGACTAGAATGTCTGATTTTTGAAATAGTTATTAGTCCAATCTGACAGAAATTGGATTGTGTGAAGAATAAGAAATAAAAAACATTTATTGAATGCCTTTTGTGGTAGGTCCTAGGGACACAAATCCAAAAATGAACCACTCTTATCTTCATAGAACTTGATTTTTTTTTTACAGCATGTTCACAATTGAGTAAATACAAGATATATATGAAGTAGAAAGTGATTGTTGGGAGTTTGGTAGGATTTACAACTGTCAGAATTAAGAAGTGTTTTTTAAATGGTGTGTGGGGGGGTGGCATTAAAGTTGCATTGCTAAGAGAGCAGGAGGTGAGTGTCTTAAGTTACTGAGAGATACTGAAGGCATCAAAAGTCAATAATGGTCCCATATCTTCAGTAATACCTTTTGGGGGCTGGGGCTTTGGTAAGGATATATGTACATAGAAAGCTCTGACAGATTACAGGATTGTGAATGGAGCAGATTAAATGTCAGATAGAGGAGGTAGAATTATGTCCCAAAGGTTAAAGGTATTGGGAAGCCTTTGAAACAGGGATCATTACTTGAGCAGAGAGATTTGTAATATTTGAGGCTAGAGCTTAGATTAGGCATGTTTGGTATGAGTGAAAGAAGGGAATAGATTTTTTAAAAATTAGCATTTTTTTCCCCAATTGCATGCAAACACAATTTTAACATTTTTTTTTTCAAATTTTGAGTTCCAAATTCTCTTCTTCCCCTTGTTGAGAAGGCATACGATTTGACATGGGTTATACATGTGTAGACATACAAAACATTTTCATGTAAGTCATACTGTGAAAGAGTACACAGATTTAAAAAAAGACAAGAAAAAAAGTAAAGAAGTAGTATCTTCAATCTGCATTCAGGCCCCACCAGCTCTTTCTGGAGATAGACAGTACCTTTCATCATAAGCCCTTCAGAATTGTCTTGGATCTTTGCATTGCTGAGAGTATCAACTAAGTTATTTACAGTCCATCATCATATAATATTGCTGTTGCTGTGTACAGTGTTCTTTGCATTAGTTTATGTAAGTCTTTATCCAGGTTTGAGAAGGGGATGAATTGAATTAGAATTGACAGTTGGTATCTGATTGCAAAATGGGGTGGGGTAGTGGAGAGAACAAAAGTGAAAAGTGGAAGATGACTGCTGGGTAGAAGAATTAGTAGAAGTAGAAGAATTCTGGTACCTTGATAGGAATAGGGAAGTTAAAAGAGAAAAAGAGAAAGAAAAAACAAAAACAAAAAACTTCTGTTTTAAACATGCTGAGTTTGAGAATCCCTATGGGATATAAAAGTGAAGATATCCAGAAGTAGTTGAGCTACTGGTCTGGAGCTCAAAAGAGATTCGAAGGGCCTTAAAATATCTTTGTTAGCAAGAGATTATATTCCAAGGCTGGAAAAATAGGTTTGAGCAGAATATGGAACAGTGTAAAAGAGTCTCAGTTTAAAGGATTTATTGATATGGGCTTGTTATTAGGACAGTGCTTGGCATATAGTAGGCACTTCATAAATATTTACATATAGAGCAATATTTAGACTTTCATTTAAAAATTTTCTTGAAAGACATCTGTATGTGTATAAATTTTGAGACGAAGTACAAAACTCTTCTGCTGGGCATTTAAAAAACTCTTCCTATATTAATCTCCTTCAAACTTTTTGTTGTAGTCAGGCTTGCTTCTGTCTCTTAGAACTCTTAACATCCTTCAGAGTTCAGGTCAAGTGGCACCTTTTACATTATTTAGTAATCAACAACAATAAAAAAAAAAAACCTGGTGATTTCTTTTAACCAAGGTTTTAAAAATCTGATTTTGATACCAGTGACTGCTCAAAAGGTATTTCTGAGTTTTGTGTTTACTTTTATGTGTTTCTGTTAGGAAAGGGCTGTTTGATTTTGTTTTTTTTTTTTTTTGTTCTGTCTGTTTGCCTAGCACAGTGCTTAATGCAAGTTGAATTGATTGAGATCTTTCTTGATGCCACCCGTCACCCCCTTTTTGTATGTATTTTTAACTCAAGTGTGCATAGGCTCCTCACAAAGTGTAATAAGCTTCTTGAGGAAAATGTCTCACTTTTGTATTTGTACCCCAGGTGCCTCTCATAGTGCCTGGCACATAGTATGAACTCAAGTGCTTGCTTGAGCACAGATTGAGCTGGGAGGGTCTCTCATTACAGGTGAGGGAATTGAGAAGGGAATTAAAAGACTGTTGGTGACTTTGAGAGTAGTTTTGGTTGATTGAGGTTGGAGGCTATATTTTAGAATGTTTATAAAACCTTGAAGAGAAGAAGTGGAGGTACTGATTGTAGATAGTTTCTCAAGGAGTCCAGAAGGGGAGGAGACTTTATAGGATATAAGCTGACAGGGATGGTAGGACCAAGTTAGTTTTGTAAAGATACAAGAGATGTGGGCATGTTTGTAGACCTCAGTGGATTGGGAAAATGGAAGATAGGGTATCAGAGGGGACAGTCTCCTGGAGAAGACAAAAGGGTTGGATCAAGGATGTGTGTAGAGGGGTTTGCCTTAGCTAGGAGAAAGGGCTCTTCCTCCTTATTAGAGATGAGGTTTGAGGAGGAGATACTGGAGAAAGATTTCTGAGTGATGTGAAATGTGGAGGGAAGAGTGAGATATCCTGGCCAAGGGTCTGATTTTTTTTTTTTAACAGGGAGTTTTACTCAGCTGAGAAGGGTGGGTTGGGGGGGTGATGTGGGAGAATTGAGGAAGGATGTCATAGTTTGGAATGGACTATGGTGAATGGGAGAGAATTAAGGAGGTGTGAAAAAAAATTGCCCTGGCTGTTTTGAAGGCCTTTGTTGAGATTATGCAACATTTATTTTAGACCCAGTGATTTTCCTAAGCAGCAAGATGGCAGCAAGGGCAAACCATATTTGTTCTGAAAGGACGGGGTGCTTAGATGACTATTTCAGTAAAGAAAAAGTCCTGTCAGATTACTACTTCATTTCATGACTGGATTGCTAGATTAAAAGTAAGAGAAACATCATGATACTAATTTAGAAACTTCCCCCTGTAGCAGCACACTTGACAAAAATCTCATGGGAGGCTGTGTAGTAGAGTTTTGGTTGGTGCTAGAATTGGGGCAGGAAGATCCGTATTCAAATATCGATTCTTGACAGTGTGACTATCTACAGGTCACTTAATGTTAAGGGGATTTAGAATTAGGTGAATTATTTGATCTAGAGTATTGATTAATGAATAGGCTAGTCAGATAAGAGAACTCTAGTTTCTGTCCCAGGGTTCTTGCCTTGCTCCTTTTTGTTCTTTTATCAGCCATATGAAGATATAGATTAGGGCTTAGCACAGAATTTCAGAGTTGGAAGGACTCTCAGAGGCTATATAGTTGAGCCCACACCTGAAAAAAAATCCCTTTCCCTATAGGTCCCACAAGTGTTCATCCAGTCTTTGCTTGAATATCTCCATTATAGAGGAATTTACTAGAGTTATATGTGATAAGCTAAGAAGAATATCTTGTATGTTGAATAAAATCAGGATCTCAAAATGCCAAACTATTTATAACAAATGTTTTAAAATTTTAATAATGATATAACAAAAATAAACTTTCAAAACTAAATAGCCAAAGACTTTGATTTCATTGACCCACAGAGAAGTCCCAAGTTCTGTGGGAATTCCCTCTACCAAGGTAGATCAGATTGTTACAGAACTATTTAGTCATGAGTGGGAGTTGAACCCAGGCCTTTTTTTAGCTCAAAGGCCAGCGTGACAGCTCATTGTTTAATTTTAATTCCTTGTTTTCTATGTTCACTGAATTAAATCTTAAGTAACCCATAGTGTTTACAAATGAAGTAACAAACAGCAAATAAAAATAATTTTGTTCTTTGTTCAAATGAGTTAATCTGTAGAGCTCACCAAATGCTTCTTGTAGTAGTTGCTGCTGCTATTGTTGGTGTTGGTATCTCTCTTTCCAGTTCTGTTTTCTTTGGTTCTGTTGTCAGTCAGCAAACATTGCTAAGTGTTGCTAAGCATGAGAATACAAATACAAACAAAAAGAAAGACTGTTCCTGACAGTGAAGTAGCAGACATTTTAATAGGGGAAGTGACACATTAAAAAGATAGCTGAGAGGAGAGACGGTATTCTGTAAAACGTGCATGATGAAGTCTATAGGAGAGTACAGCTTAAAATGAAGAGATGGCTGCCCTGGGCCCTTGCCTTAAATGGAGACTCTGAAAAGAGCTCTCCAGTTGCCAAGCCTCGGGTGCATTAGGGTATTTCTGAGATGTAAGTTGCAGGCCTAGAGTGATATCTTCCGGAATAAAAAGATGTTTCTGGGGCATGATGGAGAATGCCAGGGGAGGACAGCCTTCTGGGAAATGCCTATGTGTCCTCCTTAAATGGAGGGTTTTATTTTATTTTATTTTTTATCACAACAAATCTTAACAGGGTTGGAAGGGACCTCAGTTTAGGAGTTTTAACCTCTTTTGTATGTCCAAAGAGGCTCTAGACCTCTTTGGCGGGATCTGGTGAAACCTTTGGATTGCTTCTTTTATATTTTATGGAATTATGTTTCTAAATGCATAAAATATTATAGGAATTACAAAGGAAAAGTTATCAGAACCAAAATACAGCTATCAAAATAGTCTTTGAAAAAAGCTCACAAATATCAGGTTAAGAACCCTTGAATTCTAGTCTGACCCTAACCCTAACCCTAATTCCGGCACTAACCTTAACCCTAATACATGAAAGGAATATGTACTGTAGCATATCTGACCTAGTTTGTGGCTAGTTCTCTGCTACTTTCCTTGAAAGTGATATAAGACATAAATCATGGTTCTCTTCCCTCAAGGAACTTAAAATCTAATTGGGGACACAAACACTGATCCAAATAAGACAATAAAAAATAAATGCCATACTCTAGAATTGAATCTTTTCTAAATCTTTTCTAAACAATATGGTATTAGAGGTGTATGTTGGTATATTTGGAATCGGTATAGAAAAATAGGATAGGCTCTATAAAACTCTTCTGACCTAGTGGTGGGATTGCTTATCACAGGGAAAAAAGATCTATGTGTACAAAAATATTTGTGTCAAGATTATTGATAAAGGCAAGAAACAGGAAACAATCAAATGCATCCAACAATTAGAAAATAGTTACATGAGTGTAATGCAATCTTGTGCCATAAGAAAAGACGAGAGTTTTATATAAAATATAAATATTTATAAATTATATGATAATTTAATATATAATAAAATATATTTATGTTTATAAAATATTTATAAATACATAAAACATGTTATAGATAAATAATATATAAATATAAAATACAAATAATAATTATAAAATATAAAATACGTTTTATATAAAATAATGCTACAGAATTAACAGAACTAAAAGCAATATGCATTTTAAGCAACAGCTGTAAGAAACAGTATACACAAATTTAAGGGGACACAAACAGAGCATTTAGAAAAAAATTAATAAACATAATTTATGGTTTCATGGACAATCATTTTAAAATTTGTGCTTATTTCTCTGAACATTCATTCCTGTTGATGGATCTTAAATTTATAATATGAATGTTTTTATTATATTACAGATTAAGTACTGTCAAAGGGTTTAGAGAGAGTAGAATCAATATAATCAAGAAGTACTTCCCTTTATTCCAATTTATCACTTCCTTTGACTTAAATCATTCTTCATGGTATATCCACTAAGATAACACTTAGTATTGCATTCCATTAGTTTAGTGCTTATTACTGTTATAAATCATTTTAATTCTTACAGCCTTTAAAATTTTTTTTAAAAAGCCTCTTGTACTTTTGAAGAACTTCATTGTTGCATTATTTAAAAAGTGCCTGCTAGGACACTTGATAATTCTTGTAGGAGTTGACTTGCTCTCAAGTATTTAAGCAGAGGCTGATTAGGAATTTTTATGTCAGCCAAATTTTTGAAAATGACAACCTTTGCCTTCTCTAAACTATAGTAGAGAATGACTTGGATTTTTACATACACCAGCTATAAGGTCATTCCCAGGCCTATTTACTACTTCATACCCCCTAGTTATACTGTATACAAACTACTATATTGTAGAATGAGAAAGATATTTTTCTTGAGGAATTACCACACTGAGATACTGGTACTGATTTTTTTAAAATGTACATATGTGTATATAAAACATTCCTAATTTGGAAAATCTGAAAGTGTTTTGTAATTTATATAAACAATGCTGACTTTTTGAGGAGGTGACAGAATACATTTTTTTTTCTTAGAAAGGAATTGTTTAAAATGGTTGGCACAAATGTTTTGTGAGAAATTCTTTAGTTACCCAAATGGCTAAATAATTATTTTGGTGTGTAATATTTGTTAAAATGGGGATAGCTTCTACTTAAGGTCTGAAAAAGGGCACTTGCTTAATTTACATATAAATATCAGTTGTGTATGAATCTGAAATCTTTTATAGGAGAGATCATGATGATTATAGATTAAGAACTGAAAGGGGCTTTAGAGGTTATCTAATTCCAGTCCCCTTATTTTACAAATGAGAAAACTGAGACCCAGAGTTGCATTTGTGCTGAAGTGGCAGATTCAGCCTTTTTCCTAACAGCAACAGAGGCAGCAAAAAAATGCAATTTGATGTCTGGGTAGAAGATAATAAGACTGAATTTAACCTTGTACTGTTTGAGCAAATAATAGGGTGTTTGTTTTTGTTATTGTTTACAGAGATTGTTCACATCAAACTGTTTAAGAGAATCAGTGAGTATTTTTTGAATGCCTGCTGTTTGTACAGCATTGGTTCTGTGACTGGAATCAGCTGAGCTGAAACAATTTTTGCCTTCGGTTGGGGCATTAGAGAGAAAATATTGTTAAATAGCTAACATTTTTAATACGCTTTAACATTTACAAAGTGCTTGACATAATGCTATTTTGATCTTTCACAACAACTTTTCGAGGTTGATGTTATTTTTCGGATGAGGAAACTGAATTCAAGAAAAACAAAGCCATTTCCTCAGGGTCTCATGGCTAGTAAGTTTTTATGGGGCAACCTTTGGACTCAGATCTTCCTGAATCTTGTGCCACCTGACTGCATTGAGAAAGCAGAAAGGTCCTGCATAATTAAAAGATCTCTCAACTCCAGTTTTAATGACCAACTGAAATTTTTTAAAACTCCTTTAAAAAGTACATTTCCTGTAAAACAATTTCCTGTAAAACAAAACAGTAGGTTTTGATGATATAAATGACACATGTATCATCGAATTTGACATTTTTGCATGTTTTTAATATTTTACTGTAATTTAACCATTAATTGTAAGTAATTTAATTTTGGTAACTAGGTAGAATCATAGAGAATTTTTGTTGGAGAGATCTGAGTCCACTATCTAGTCTAGGATGTTCCATTTTTCTCATTTTACACATTAAGAAATTGATGTCCAGAAAGGACAAGATTTACTGAGGTTATACAGCTGGCCAGTGGTAGAGCCTAGGTTTTTCACTACCAGCATTTTAGGTTTACAGAGTTATAAGTGGCTTTGGAAGTTACAAGGTCCCCCTAACTGAACTGGAATCTGCATGTTTTATAAGTTATTTTTTTCCTGCATAGAAATTATCCAGTCATGTTCTCTTGTATTTCTGGAATTAAGAAAAATAACAAGAGTATGTATATCCTTACTACAGATCTTAGATTTTTCTCATGATTTTAACCTATAAAATTTTTTGGTATTTTTTTCTATCATCAAACTTGTTATTCCAGTTTAGGAAGAGAATCTCCAATTTAGTATACCATATGTTGTAAATGTATCTAATCCCAAACATGGGGCACACAAAGGTTCTGTCTACCTTTTTTTAAAATTGCAGGTAGAAATGAACAATTAAGTCATAAAATTGTGAAATGATTCATAATAATCACACAAATCACTTCCAAGAATAAGGGCTGCCTTTGACAATGTCAGAGTCAGAATATGCCTCAAGACATTTCTCTGATTATCCCGTCTAATAAACCCATATCAACAGAAGAAATCACCTATTTTAGATGAACATATTCTGGCTCTTAGTGTTTACTTCCCTTTTAAGTTCTTGCAAACTTGTAAAAAAAATTTTTTTTGTTTTTGCCAAGACTTTATCAGTATCTTTGGCCTATAATTTTAAAAATTTGCCTTTTCCCCTTCCAGAAATTGGGATTGTGTTTGCCCATCTCCACTCCTGAGGCATACCTTTCCTGTCTGATTTTTCAGAAATCACTGAAGGTGGTTCAGGGGAGCAATAAAAAGGCTGTAAAGGTAGGTTGAAGCCATATTATGAAGGGTTTTAAATACAAAAAAAGGGGGTTGTATTTGATTATGTAGTTATTAAATAGGGAGTAATTTCATTTTGAGCATAAACTATAATTGTTGCTTTGTTCTCTATTCCTACTTTTCTTCATCTGCAAAATGTAGGGCAGCTGGTCAAGTATTTGTTAAATTGAATTTAATTCCATTCCAGCTCTAACATCCTATGATTATTGATTGTCTCTGTCAACAATTGAATTCACAGAACATTTATTTTAAATGTCTGTGTTCAGATAATGTTTTCTACAATCAACCTAGGATAGTTGTCAGGTTTTCGGTAGGATTTATGTCTCCCTCCCACTCCCTTAAGATCAGGAGTACATTTTCTTTTTTTTTTAATTATTAATTTATTTACTTTGAGTTTACAACATTCAGTTCCACAGTCCCTTGAGTTTCAAATCCCCCCTCCCCTTCCCCAACCCTTCCAGGCCATGATGGCATGCAGTCAAATATAAGATCTACAAATATCTTCATATTAATCATTGGTCAGGTTGTAAAGAAGGATTATAACTGATGCAATGATCAGTGGGAAAGAAGAAACAAAACAAAACAAGAAAAAAACAGCAAGTAATTAGCTTCAATCTGGATGTGGGTTTCTCTTTAGATCATGAGTCTTTTGGAGTTGTCTTATAACCTTACATTGCTGAGAGGAGCCCTGTCTATCAAAGTTAGTTGTCATACATACATTGTGTCTGTGATTGTGTGCAGATTTCTGTTCTTCTCACTCAACATCAGTTTATATAAGCTTCAGGTTATTATGAAGTTCGGCTGCTCCTTTCACATACCACATCCATATACCACAACTTGTTCAGCCTTTCCCCAACTGATGGGTGGGATTTGATTTTCAATAAATATTTTTGTACATACTGGTCCTCCTCCCTTCTCTAATCTCTTTGGGATATAACCCTAGAAGTGGTATTGCTGGCTCAAAAGGTATGCACTTATTTATAGCCCTTTAGGCATAGTTCCAGGTTGTTCTCCAGAATGGTTGGAGTAGTTCACAACTCCTCCAACAATGCACTAGTGTTCAAATTTTTCCACATCCTCTCCAGCATTTGTCATTTTCCTGTTCTGTCTTCTTAGCCAATCTGGTCGGTGAGATTTGGTACCTCAGAGTTGTTTTGATTTGTGTTTCTCTAATCAATAGTGATTTAGAGCATTTTTAAATTCCATCATCTGAGAGCTGCCTGTTGATAATTCTTTTACCATTTATCAATTGGGGAGTGGCTTGCATTCTTTTTTTTTTTTTTTAAGGGGGAAGGTAGGGCAATTGGGGTTAAGTGACTTGCCCAATTAGCCATTAGCAAATGGCTAATTTTTTTGTATTACATACCTGAGGCTGGATTTTAACTTGGGTCCTCCTGACTCCAGGGCCGGTCTTCTATTCACTGCACCACCTAGCCACCCTCAGAGTGGTTTGTATTCTTACAGATTTGACTTAATTCTTTGTATATTTTAGAAATGAGTCCTTTATCAGAGACACTGATTGTAAAAATTCTTTCCTAATTTTCTACTTCCCTCTTGATCTTGGTTACATTGGCTTTATTTGTATAGAAACTTTTCAATTTAATGTAATCAAAATTATCCATTTTGCATTTTATAATGCTCTCTAACTCTTGTTTAGTCATAAAATCTTGCCGCTGCGGCCCCCCCCCCTCCCCAGATCTGACAGGTACAACTATTCCTTTCTTTCCCAGATTGCTTACAGTATCAGCCTTTATGACTAGATTGTGTACCCATTTAGACTTGATTTTGGTATATGGTGTTAGATATTGATCTGTGCCCAATTTCTGCCATACTATGTTCCAGTTTCCCCAGCAGTTTTGGTCAAATAGTGGGTTCTTAGCTCCAAAACTGGGTCTTTGGGTTTATCAAACAGTAGATTATTGTAGTTGTTGGCTGCTAAATCTCATGTACACAATCTACTCCATTGATTCACTACTCTATTCCTCAGTCAGTACCAAGTAGTTTTGGAGACTGCTGCTTTATAATTCGGATTAAAATTTGGTATGGCTAGGCCACCTTCCCTAGCATTTCTTTTCATTAATTTCCCTTGATATTCTGGATCTTTTGTTCTTCCAAATGAATTTTGTCACTTTTTTCTAGCTCTATAAAGTAATTTGTTGGTAGATTGATTAAAAATCATCATTTTTATTATATTAGCTCGACCCAGCCACAAGCAACTGATGTTTTTCCAATTAGTTAGACTTTATTTGTGTGAAAAGTGTTTTGTAGTTGTGTTCATATAGGTCCTTGGTTTGTTTTGACAGGTAGATTCCCAAATATTTTATAATGTCTATGGTAACTTTAAATGGGATTTCTCTATCTCTTGCTGTTGGATTTTGTTAGAAATGCCAAGGATTTATATGGGTTTATTTTATGTCCTGCAACTTTGCCAAATTTATTTATTGTCTCAAGTAGTTTTTACTTGATTCTCTAGGGTTCTCTAAGTATATCATCATATCATCTGCAAAAGAGTGCTATCTTAGTCTCTTCTTTGCCTATTTGATTCCTTCAAATTCTTTTTCTTATTGTTGCTGCTAACATTTTTAGTACCAAATTGAATAAGAGGGGTGATAATAGTTTTTCATCCCTGATCTTATTGGAAATGCTTTTAACTTACTCCCATTACATATACTACTTGCTGATGGTTTTAGATAGATGCTACTTACTATTTTAAGGAAGACTCATTTATTCCTATACTTTCTAGTGTTTTTAATAGGAATGGATATTGTATTTTGTTTCAGTACTATATTTGTGTCATACAAAGACTTTGGTAGGACTCCTTGTTCTCTGATTTTCCTAAATAGTTTGTAAAGTATTGGAACCAATTGTCCTTTAAATGTTTGCTACAATCCACTAGTAAATTCGTCTGACCCTGGAGATTTTTTGCTAGCGAATTCGTAGGTGGCTTGTTCGTTTTCTTTTTCTGAGATGGGGTTATTTAAGCAGTTTACTTCCTCTTGCATTAATCTGGGCAATTTATATTTTTGTAAATATTCATCCATTTCAATAAGATTGTCAAATTTTTGTCCATACAGTTGGGCAAAATAATTCCCAATGTTTTAATTTCCTCCTCATTGGAGGTAGATTTACCTTTCTCGTTTTTGATACTCTTTGGTTTTCTTCATTTCTTGTTTGACCCATTCTTTAGGATTAAGTTATTTAGTTTCCAATTAGTTTTTAGTCTATCCTTCTGTGGCCCTTTATTACATAAAAATTTTATTGCATCATGATCTGAGAAGGATGCATTTAATATTTCTATCTTTCTGCACCAAATTGTCAGGTTTTTATGCCCTAGTATGTTGTCAGTTTTTGTGTATGTGCCATGTAGTGCTGAGAAGATATATTCTTTATCCCCATTCAGTTTTCTTCAGAGATCTACCATATCTATCTTCTTTAGGATTCTATTTACCTCCTTCTTTATTTTGAGGTTAGATTTATCAAGTTCAGAGAGGGGGAGATTGAAGTCCCCCAGTAGTATAGTTTTGCTCATTTCTTTCTTCCTGTAACTCCCTTAAGTTCTCCTATAGGAATTTGGATGCTGTATGGCTCGGTGAATAAATGTTTAGTAATGATACTGCTTCATTTTCGATGGTGCCTTTTTGCAGGATATAGTTATCTCTTTTAATTAGATCTATTTTTGATTTTGCTTTGTCTGAGATAAGGATTGCTACCCCTGCTTTTTTTTTTACTTTAGCTGAGGTGTAATTTATTTTACTCCAACCTTTTACCTTTATTGGGTGTGTATTCTCCCATTTTAAATGTGCTTCTTGTAAACTTCATATTTTAGGATTATGGTTTTTAATACATTCTGCTGTCTCTGTTTTATGGGAGTGTTCGTCCCATTCACAGTTATGATTACCATCTGTGTCTTTCCCTCCATCATATTCCGTCCTGTTTATGCTTTTCTTTTTTCCCTTTCTCCCTTTCCCTCCTTTTGAGTTTTCCTTTTGACCGATGCCTCCCTCAATATTTGGGTAGGATTTATATTAAACGATACAGTATTGTCTCTGCATACATGGAGCAATAAAGTCTAATAGGAGATAGACATATAATTTAATTAGTGTGTAAGAGACAGTACAATGGAATAAACATCATTTGAATTAAGAGAACCTGAGCTTAGTTTGCAGCTTCCTTAACTCGCTTTAGGAATGTAATTTAAGGCAAGTCATTTAACTTCGTCAGCCCTTAGTTTCCTTTTTTAAAAATGAGTTGGTACTGAACAGGTACGTTAAGAGGATCGAATTTATAAAGTGCTTGATAACCTTTGTAAAGGTACACTATAAGAGGTGCAAAAAAACCAAAAATCTTTGTCAGGTCAGACATTACCAGTTCAGGGTGGGCTGAGGTGTTTTGGAACAAGGGGAATTTCAATTTGACAAAAGATATGTAGGATATTCAACAGGTGAAGGATGGCATTCCTGGTATAGTATTGAGTTGTGGAGGTAGAATAGTGCTGCTGGTTTGCAGGGCAGAGTAGTGGAGTTGATTAGAATGTAGAATGTGTGGATGGAAATATTAGTATGAGATCAGAACAAGGTTATACTCGATTATGGGAGATCTTTTTTTGGGGGGGAAGATAGGGCAAGTGGGGTTAAGTGACTTGCCCAAGGTCACACCGTAGTTTTGTGTTTGTGTTTGTTTTTGTCTGAGTTCGAATTTGAACTCAGGCCCTCCTTACTCCAGGGCAGGTACTGTATTCATTTTGCCACCTAGTGCCCCTGTGGGAGATTTTTTTTTTTGAGACTAAGCAAAGTACTTTTATACTTTCCACTGTTGGTAATAGAGAAGAATTTTGACCTGGGGAGTGGTATAATCAGATTAGTCATTAAGATGTCTTGCAAAGTCAAAGAGGATCTGTTAGGTACTTTCTGATAAGTCCCTTTGGATGTGGTGTTGAGGGCTTATACTATAATAATGGGAATGGAAGTAGAACAGAGGAAGATGAATGCGGAAGAGATCATTCAAGTAGAAGCAATAGGACTTCATTCTTCATTTACAACTTACTCTCTGGGAGACTGAAAGGTGGTACTACTGATAAGAACAGAAGATTCATAAGGAAAAACCTGTTTTGGAAGAAGGGCAATACATTGGAATTTGTTTGGACATACATGAGGTTTGAGGTTCTGTCAGGGCATTCAGGTAGGGATGTAGGTAGGTGTAAGTGTGGAACTTGAAGGAGAGGTCTGGACTGGAGATTTTGCAGTCCACTCAGTAGGTATTAGTTGAAGCCAAGATCACGAATGAAATTGCCAAGGGAAAGAATCCATCTATAAGCATTTATTAAGTGCCTAATGTGGAGGGAGGGCTTTTTTTTCCCACTGCCCAGAGCAAAAAACCCATTGAGAGGGTGACATCAGAACCTTGGAGAGCACCATAGCAAGGTGTAGAGGGGTTCTAACAGAGCAGGAAGAATGTGGTACCCTCAGGAGTTAAGGAAAGAGAGAGGGTCTAGAAAGATGTGAGCAGATGTATCATTCATTCTTCAGAGAAGTCAAGGAAAAAAGCATCCTCTGAGCTAGAATGGTCTGTGTAATCCAACTGTCTTCATTTTACAGATGAAGAAGCAGGCCCAGGGACTTTCCAAAGGCACCTGGGATGTGGTTTGGGCCCAGATTCTCTAATTTAAGAGGCATCTTATTAATATAGTTTCTGGATTAGGGCCATTGGACTTGGTGATTAGGCCATCACCTTTAAGAGATTGTTTTCAGTAGAGTGGATGAAAGTCTTAGTTTTCATGGAGATAAAAAGAGAAAGGGGAACAGACTGTACTGTCAAAGTGTGCCACCATGTATGCCCACTCTCCTTTGCTCCTCTGTTCTCTCCTCTCCTCCTCCCCCCAGTTTGGGTATCCTGAGCATCCTTGTAGGTAAGTGAGGAATATAGAGGGAGGGAGAGGTTGAAAGTATGGAGGAGGGGGAGATAAATTTCTACAGTGAGGTCCTAGAGGTATATATAGCATGGTAATTGATTGAAGGGGGCCAGAAAAAATATTAGACTTAGCAAGGGAGATGCGAATAATTACCTCTTGTTGTTGTTGTTGTTGTTGTTGTTGTTCTTTTTTTTTTTTTGGAGGGCAATTGGGGTTAAGTAACTTGCCACAGGTCACACAGCTAGGTTTTTTTTGTTTGTGTGTGTTAAGTGTCTGAGGCCGGATCCGAACTCAGGTCCTTCTGACTCCAGGGCCTGCACTCTACTCACTGTGCCACCTAGCCACCCCTCTTGTTCTTCTTAATAGTAATATTTACCATGTGTGCTTTACAAGTCATCTCATACAGGGGTGTCAAACAGAAATAGAAATGAGGACTACTAAACCTTACATAGGAGAACTACATACTAATTTTATGTTCTGCTATATTATATTTTCGTTGTCTTGTTGAAAATTTCCCAGTTAAATTTTAATTCCTTTGGCCTCCCTCATGTTAACACCTGATCCTAATAAAAACCACTAAAGAAATTCTTTTGTGTTTGTGAGAGACTAGTATTACTGTGACTTTGTAATTTGGCTGAACACTTTTGAAATCAATTTGACGTTTTCATGAGATAACTAGATGTATTTTTTTTCCATATCCAAAATTTCAGTTCAGAGGAAAAAATACAAGTAAAGTCATAGACATGAAAAAGCAAATGTGACTAATTTTGGCATTCATTTTAGCTGAGATCAGTATAGCATGGAATTTTGGGTTCAAGAATGGGTATGATTTCATATGTACTTTTGAGGTTATAAATCTTGATTTAAACATTTCTGAAAAAGGGTAAACCAGATGCTTTTATGTAAAAATGCTTAGATGAGAGATCAGAACTTAGTACCTGTTTTGGGAATGAACCTGGGAGAATTTGACTTTGATGAAAGCCATTTTGAGTAATACAGAAGATCAGATAGTTTTGGAAGTTTCTTGGATTTTACTTCATTGTAGAGTTAGCTAGGTTGGATGGAGTTTAAGGAAGTTAAGGTAAAAGTAAAGTATAAATCCACAGAAGTGACAAATTAGCTACAATAATTTTAGGCCACAGGAAAATTCTTAAAGGAAAAATTTTTTTAAAACATTGATAAGCAGTGGCTCTTGTGATAAAGTTGGAGCTACTGCTATCATCTTTTAACCTTTTTTGCTGCCTCACTTTCCCTTGAGCACCTTAATGAAGCAGTTAATTGGTATCCCTGTTCTCAATTTCCCCTTGTGACCAGAGGAAGCAGTCCTACACTACAGATCAGAGGCAGAGCAGCAGTTAGTCTTTTGTTTGTTGCTGCCTCTGGCTAGCCACAGCAGATGTAACATGCTTAGCACAGGTGCTTGGGTAAGGGTATTTTTGAAAAGAAAATCAGTTTTGAGTACCTGTCTGGATTGAGAAACCAGGAATCCTAGAAATCAAGAAAAGTCAAAACCTTTGGGTCATTTTTTCCCATTCCACTTCCTTGAGAAGACTTTTACTGTTCTCCATTCTCTTTTCTCTCAAAAGGTAACTTTTCAGACCTTGAATGACATTAACATTTTCTGTTTATAGGATCATAGATTTAGAGTTGGAAGGGGGGGTATATTTGGGGTAAGAAGTGAGGACTCTTAACACGAGTCACTCCATCTCTCATACCATTTCCTCTCTGGCCTTTGCGTTGGCTGATCTACGTGGTTGAAATGCATTTCATTTTCACTGCTTCCTTTTAGAATCTCTAGCTGTTTTGTTCAAATAGCACCCTTTATATGAAGGGCTCTCTGAATTTGTCACCTCTCCCCACCTACCAAAATTTGTGAATATATCTTCTCCCAAAATGACCTTGTATTTATTTTATATATTTTGCGTACATAATTATATAAATGCTGCCTCCATCATAACGAAAGCTCCTGTAGGACAGGGACTTTTTTTCTCTCTTGTCTTTTTATCCCCAGTGCTTACCTTAATGCTTTGTGTGCTTACTCATCTTGTCTGATCATGTCACCCCCTTCATCAACTCCAACAATGGTTTTCAGTTATCTAGGATAAAATATAAAATCCTCTTGTTGTTTCTCTCCCCCCCCCCCCCCCCTTTGGAGTGCGGTTTGGGTTAAGCGACTTGCCCAAGGTCACAGGGCTAGTTTTTAAGTGTTAAGTGTCTGAGGTCAGATTTGAACTCTTCCTGACTCCGGGGCTGGTTCTCTATTCACTGTACCACCTAGCCACTCCTCTTGTTGGGCATTTTAAAACCACCAACTCCCACCATAACTTTCCAGTCTTATGATTGATTCTCTTCTACAATATCCAGGATTCTGCCATGCTGGCCTAGTTGCTATTCCTTACACATACCATTTCTTCCTGGGAGTTTTCTTTTTGGGATCTTTTTAGGAGGTGATCAGTGGATTCTTTCAACCTCTGTTTTGCCCTCTGGATCTAAAACATCAGTGCAGTTTTCCTTGAGAATTTCTTGAAGGGTGATTTCTAGATTCTTTCTTTGATCATGGCTTTCAGGTAGACCAATAATTTTTAAATTGTCTCTCCTGGATCTATTTTCCAGGTCAGTGGTTTTTCCCATGAGATATTTCACATTGCCTTCTACTCTTTCATTTGTTTGGATCTGCTTAACAGCATCTTGATTTCTCATAAAGTCATTAGCTTCCATCTGCTCCAGTCTAACTCTGAAGGAATGAATCTCCTCAGTGAACTTTTGAGATTCTTTTTCCATCTGGCAAATTCGACTTTTTAAGGCATTCTTCTCCTCATTGCCCTTTTGGGCCTCCTTTGCCATTTGAGCTAGTCTGTTTTTTAAGGTGTTGTTTTCCTCAGTCAGGCTGTTGACCCTCATTTCATTTGGAGGCTGGGAGCTGGAGCCGCCTCTGAAAACTGCAAAATAGCATGTCTCCTCAGAGGCTTCTAGCCCCCAGGGGAGGGAGCCGACGCATTCCCTAAATACCAGTCCCAAAGTCCATAGGACACCAACCTCTTACTTTGTCCTAGGCATGTCTATGTTGATAATTCTGGAGTCTCCACAGCTCCTGGTGTTCTGGGGTTCCTCCAGCTGGCCCTGCCGCCCTGGGGCTAAAACCTCGGCTCACAGGGACCTGGGCTCTGCTTGGCTCGGCTTCCCGCACTCTGCGCGCTGCACGCTGCCAGGTCCCAGACCACTGTGCTGGTCCTTCCTACAGGGCTGCTGGGCTGTCCTCAGTGGGAGGTTAGCTTCTCTGTGTCGTTCTGTGGGTGCTGGGGCTCCAGAAGTTGTTCAGAGTCCCCTTTTACATAGTTTGGGGGGAATCTGGGGGCAGAGTGGCTTGGAAGAGCTGTTTCTACTCTGCCATCTTGGCTCCGCCCCCCACACATACCATTTCTTTACCCTGCCTTTGCATTGGCTCACCTCCTTGCTTGGGATGTTCCCCTTCACCTCCTTCCTCCTTCCCTGACCCACCCCTCTCTAAAATTCAGTTCAAATCTTATTTTCAGAAGACCTTTTTCTTAACCCTCCTGCAATCCCCACTACCCAGTTATCTTCTACTCCTCTTGTATGTGTATTTTATATGTACATAATTGTTTGTATATTGTGTCTCTTGTTCTAATGTGTGATTTCCTCTAGAGCCGGGAACATGTTTTTGATCCTCTTTAATATGCCCCAGAGTTCCTGGCAAGGTGCTTAGTAAATTCTTGTTGATTGATTCCTGAATCCTGCCTATATCTGCAAGATTCTGTATGTGGGAGGACTCATTTGAACAGTTGATTTAGAGTATATGTCAGTTTGTGATTATGTTTGGGGACATTTGGGTTTCCCTAAATTATTATTAGCTTAGTTCAGGGTCTAAAACATTGTAGCAAACAGACAGAATGTGAATCTTTGAAATTTGCTTCCTTTGACATTATGAATTTTAAAGCTAATAGATAGCAGTATAAGTTATTAAATAACATAAACCGTCTGTCTATCCTCAAAATGGAAATGGGCCAGTAGACATTGTATTGAAGTGACTCTAACCTGCCAATTCAGAAATTATTATGATCCTGTCATTTACAGAAGATTTTTCTTTTCAGGACTTGTTCCAACAAACTATTAAAACATGGTGGATTACTATGAAGTTCTAGGTGTGCAGAGACATGCCTCACCCGAGGATATTAAAAAAGCGTAAGTATTTTTATTACTTTAAAGTTAAGGTTTCATTAGAATGCATTTTTAGGTGGACAGTCTTGTTTTAAAATTCTTTTGAGTTATCTGGCTTTGCGGAGGTACATAGCCCATTGCTTTCTTTGATTGAAGTAAATTTTTTCTTTAAATGAGTAGGTTCAGAAAATGTGTTGATGAGTGTTTGACTTTGTAATATATTGATTACAGATATCTACCTTTAACCTTTTTGACTTGGAATTTGACTGGAAGAAGACTGTTACCTAGAATGAATAAATCTACTTAATTGAATAGTGTTTTTATTTTATTAAATCAGTTCCCTGTAAGCTTACAGGATACCTTTTTTTTTCTTTTTGGAGGGCAATTGGGGTTAAGTAACTTGCCCAAGGTCACACAGCTAGGTTTTTGTTTGTGTGTGCTCTCAAGTTAAGTGTCTGAGGCCCCATCTGAACTCAAGTCCTTCTGACTCCAGGGCTCTACTCACTGCGCCACCTAGCCACCCCAAGGATACCCTTATAATTGATTATGGACCATCACAATAGTAAAGATAATTGAAGAACCTGAAAAAGTGGATTCTATATTTCTGTATATGTGAGGGAAACTCCCTGAAAATAAAAAGATTTTAATTGGAAATTTAGAATATAAAAGATAAATTAGATTAAGTTTTTGCCCTAATATAGTTTGTCTAATGTTGTTTGACAGGGGAATATCAAATTGAGTCAAAGGAGACTGGTAGACACAATGGTGTCAGAACAGTTAATAGACGCAAAGTTATATGGAATAACAGTTATAGGACTAATTTCTATCCAAAGAGATTATGAAATAATTCTTGCTCTGACACAGTTATACCTAACTGGACATAGCTGGGAAATGGATGAAAGAGAATATATTGTGAGAAAAAAAATTCTACAGGGAGCTTGAATAATTCTGTGATATGAGTATGTCCCCCAACTCCCCCCAAGGAAAAATGGGACATGGGGCCCCAGCTATTAACTCAGTGATTGATTAAATAAGTGACCATTGACAACTATAAAAGGAGTGTAGCAGATGTTCTTCAGGAGAAGCAGCAACATAAACCACAGGACAGTTGTCATGTGCACAGTATCATGTTTTCATCGATCAAATCATCAACTACTCTAATAAAATTTTGGTGCTTGAGCTTGAGCTCAGAGCTTTGGAATGACTTTTTTTGGTCAGCATTCAAAGATCTCAATTGAAAGTCATTTCATGGTAGTTATAAATAATTGATCTTTGAGCAAAATTAAATGTTCCATCTCCATTGTTGGTTACATTCTTAATTAATTGGTTGAGGCTTCTTAGAATTTACTAGGATTTATTTCTTCTTTAGGACATTAGCTTTTCTTACCTTAAGTATGGTAAGTATGGAGTTGATTTAGCTTTTTATAGTTAACTTTTAAAAGGATGCTTCTTACCACTAAAGTATTGCTTGTTGAATTTATTGTGAACTGAGGGGGCAAATGAAAGCAAACTAAATTGTGCTAGAGTTAGCAACTTTACTCAGTTTTAGGTTTTTACTCATTTATTCTCATGTTACTCATTTTGCTCCTGCTGAAGCTATCTTTGAAAAAACCTAGAACTTTAGCCATAGGATTTAGCATAAGGGGCTAATGGGTATTGATAGCAATGCTAGAGAAAGCATTGGATTTTAGTCAGGGCAGCCCTGGGTTTGACTTATACCACTGATGATTGCTTACCTCTGGGGATCTGTGGACAAGTCACTTGAGTTCTCTTAGCTTCAGTTTCCTAATCCATAAAAGGGAAATAATACCTTCTGCCTATCTTATAGTTTGTTACAAATTTCAAATGAGAATAACATTTGTCTTATAAATAAATAGAAATGTGGTATAAAGACTAGTTATTTTTTAATACTAAAAGCAAAAGATTTCTAGATGTTAGAGCAATAGTATCTAAAAGCTACTTTGCTGTTTGCCAAGTTATGTAGTAAACTATTTTTCCTTTAGTAGGGTTTATTGTGTTAGACTAGGTAAAGTAGGGCAGTTGCCTCATGACCGTGGGAAACTAGAATTGAATGGAATAAGAATCACATTAAGTAATTTCTAGATCTTTTTTCTCTGTACCCTACATGAATATTTGCCTTCTGTGGCACTGTTTTATGCATTTAACACCCCAAACCTATCTACATTTGGTTTATTTGTAGAATATCTTGATATGGACCAAATTTTTTCAGGTACTAATGAGCCTCACCATTTTGATACATTGAGTTGGTACCTCTACCCTCTTTTTAAAAAATATTTTTATTTCTAATGTTTTAAGGAGATGGGACCTCCTGGTATAAAAAACTTCCCTTTACTCACTCACAGTAGCTCACTCTTTATTTGTGACTTGCCCCATGTTCACAGATCTATTTTGTGAACCCATATCTTTTTTTAATCCAAGGCCAGCTTACCCCACTATATCACTATTATCAGACTGTCTTGAATTTTAGTTTCTAATTCATTACTCTTTTTTTTTTTTTTTTAAGCAATTGGGGTTAAGTAACTTGCTCAAGGTTACACGGCTAGTCATTTGATTTATTCGTGGGTGCTCATTTTCTGAGGCCGGATCTGATCTCAGGTCATCCAAACTCCGAGGCCGGCGCTCTTACTCACTGCTCCACCTAGTCGCCCCTTTAGGGCAATTGGGGTTAAGTAACTTGCCCAAGGTTACACGGCTAGGTTTTTGTTTGTGTGGATTAAGTGTCGGAGGCCGGCTCCGAACTCAGGTGCTTCTGATTCCAGGGCCGGTGCTCTATTCACTGCGCCACCTAGCCGCCCCCTAATTCATTACTCTTACTGTTGGAGAGATGACATTTGCTTTAAAAGTTATAGCAACTATCTAGCAAATGATCATCTTTGAAGAGCTTTTTATCCTTGAAACTATATTAAATTGTGATTGAAGGCAAATTGGTTTTACAATTTCACGTGTAATAAATACTTTTCTTTGTACTTTTGTTTATTCTAGGTATCGTAAATTGGCACTTAAGTGGCACCCGGATAAAAATCCTGAAAATAAAGAAGAAGCAGAAAGGAGATTCAAACAAGTAGCTGAGGCATATGAGGTGTTATCAGATGGTAAGTACTACAGAGCTGTAATATACATGACTGGGTAGTGAACATAATGGTATTCTGAGTGCAAGCAATGTACAATAATTTGCCTTTTTAAGTGTATTTTGGCATTATCAGAGGAAAGCATTGCTAAAGTTCTAAAAGTCTCTGATTTCAAGCAGACAGGAAATGAAGATCTGGTTTTGGCAACATTCTGGAAAATGATTTGACAGTTATAGCTATGAATGGTGCGACAGCTGGTATTTTTCCATAGTTTGTGTGATGATGCTAGACAATTTAAAAACAATGCCCACCATCTCTGGTATTTAAGAAACGCAGGCAAAAAAAAATATGTACCATTAGAATTTTTTTTTTGGCCCAGTTTTTGAAAGAAAGTTTTGTTTGGTTACTGTTTGTGACGGATACTGACTTAAAATTTAATATTAATATCAGTATATTTAAAAAATGGGTAATTTTGAAGGGACCATTGTCACCAACTGGGAAATTGCTATAAAGTATTAACATGGAGGAAATAAGCATTTATATAGCACCTACTACAAACCAGGCATTGTGCCAAATAAACACTTTACAAACATGTCACTGGAAGGTAGGGTAGGTGCTCTTATTGCCCCCATTTTACAGTTGAGGTAAATGGCTTGCCCAGGTCCACACAACTAGTTTGTGTGAGGCCAGATTTGAATTCAGGCCTTCCTTCCTCCAGGCCCAGTACCCTAGCCCCCCCCCCCCTTTTTTAAACAAATGCTTTATTAACTTCTGTTTTACATCATTCATTTCCGCCAGATTTTGAGTTACAATCATTTTCCCCCGCTGTTTTTCCCCTACCCACCCTCCCAGAATAGCAGTCCCGCAAGATATCGCTTCCCCCCTTCGACTTTTCCATTAGAGGAAGGTGAAACTTTATGTCCCAATGCCTGCACATCTTATCTCCCAATTACAAGCAAAAGCGTATTAATAATCGTATTTATATATTTGAAACATTTAATCTTAAGACCTTGAATTTCAGATCCATTTATTTCCTCCCTTGTCACCCATTCCCTCTGGGGAGATAAGTAATTCAGTATGTGTTGTACATGTCTAGCTATACAAAACATTATCATAGTAGATATATTGTACAAGGCTGCTTATAATTCCCTCCCACTCATCCCACCCCCCGCCTGGTCCATTCCTTACATGATGCTGTCCCTCTTCTATAGTGGGTACTTCCAACCTCCCCTCACCCCAAGGATGCCTTCCCATCCATCATCCCTCCTCTCATCCCCCTTCCCCCTATTCTGCTGTAGGTTGAGATATCCCATTTAGTGTGTATGTCATTCTCTTCCCTGAACCAAATTCAATGAGAATGTGGTTTTGCCTTTTTGCCTTCCTATTCTCCCCCTTCCTTGCAACCACTTCCCCTTCTTCTACATGAGATAGTTTACCTTACCCTGTCTCTCCCCATCTCCTCTTGCCACTTTCCTCTCTCACCTCATAATTTCACCCCCTGAGTATCCTCCCTTCCCAACAAATTCAACCTATGCCCTCTATCCATATATAACTGTAACCATATACATACACATTCACATATGTATTCATATGACCACACACCCTTCTTCCATTATTTTCATAGTGAGAAAGATTTCCTCAGTCACAGTTATTGTTTTTCTATATAGGAATGTAAATAGTTCAACTTTGATAAGTTCCTTTTGATTTCTTTTCCCTGATTACCTTCTCAGGCATCACTTGCTTCTTAATTTATTCCATACTCAGAAATCCTCATTGCTAGATTAGAGCTGAGTCCTGTAATTAATATTTCTTTTTACTTGGGTGCTTTCTAATAATATTGCTATTAGATGACACAAATGTAAATAGCTAAGGCATGTTTTGATGAGTTTCAGATTCAGGAAGTAATAAAATATTACTCCTAATCTTCGAATTTATAAGATTAAGTTTTGTTTTTAAAATAGTTTTCAATTACAATTAGTTCTTAGGCATTGAGATTGTTATCATTGAAAGTTAAATCCACTGGCCTGGATCTTTGTAAATGAATGGATGATTGTTGAGCACATAACCAGTGGTTTTACTAAAAGAATGGATGTGGTGTATCTTGGGATATAAAGCAAGTGCTACTGCAGATCTTCAAGCTGAGCTTCTAAATGGAAAACTACAGGCTGACAGTCCTACCTACTTGGTGTGAAACAGTCAGTAACTTCGTGGCTAGTTTCATTCAGAGTGAACAGTTAACAAACTTTCCTCTGTATGTAATCAGATTACAGGTCACAACATTATTTAGCATGGCATAGGATGTTTTAGCATTCTCATTCTATTTGTTAGTGTTTGTGTTCTGAAAGAAGTAGCATTGGGTATTTATGGTAAAGTGGCATAGAGAGGAAGAGCTTCATTTTGTCCTTGACCGTACCTTAGCTCTGGGACTACTTAAATCTCTTTTATGTCCCCAGGCAAATCTTTTGAAAAGACTATAAATTGCTACTTAGATGGGAAATGAAATCATAGCTTTTGTACTGCTTCCTTTTCTTCCCTTCCCTATCCCCCAATGAAACAGCCTTGAATTTGTTTTCTTAATATATGAAAAGGTTTAGAAATGCAAATGAAATGTTAAAGATTTTTATATTTATCTAGAATATTATTGTTACATGACTTGTCCTTATTTTTTTAGTCATATAGATAATTCTTTATTGTAAGCTTCATATACTGTTAATGGTTCCCAAGATAAACATTTCTGCTCCTCATATGTTGCTCCATCTTTCATTTCTGTGCTGTTACACTGGCTGTCCTCTGATGCTTTTCTGCTCACCCCTGCTTTTTAGAGTTCCATATTTTCTTTGAGTAGCCCAAACACCTTTCTGAAGGAAGCTTTTCTGTGTCTCCTCAAATACTAACATTACCTTCTAGCAAGTGTATCACATAGCGCCTGGTACAAAGTAATCACTTAATAAACATTTGTTGGCTGACAGACTAGATGTCTTCTGTATAGAAAAGACACATTCCAATCCAATAAATATTGTGTAAGAGTATTTTGCCAAGTGCTGGAATACAATCAATAAAAACTAGGTCCTTCCCTCAAGGAGTTTAGAGTCTGGGTGGGGAGAGATGGCACACAAAAGGAGATAAGAAAAAGTGGGGAGAAAGAATATGGGTGGGGAGAGCTAGTTGATGGGCCTTGCCTACCCTGGGGCATCTTTTTCAGTGGAGGTAAAACCAGGCAGAGCAACAGCTGCACAGTTGAATGAGCTAAGAGTTTGAGTGTCTGCCCTCTAAAGGAAGGCATTGGAAGGAGTTAAGTACTTTGCCCTCCCAAGGAGGGAGGTGGAAACTTAGAAGTGATGAGCTTATTCTGTTGAAGAGCATCTTGTTTTGTGAAGTTGAAACCAGGCAGGGCAGCCAATGAAAAGTGGAGACTACAAGTTATAGCAAAATACTATACAGGAAGAGCATGCCAAAATTCGCAGTGCAGCTTACTTCAGTATGGTAGAAAATGTAAAGCTAGAGTGGGCTAGGTGAATAATGAACAGAGCACTGGCCCTGGAGTCAGGAGGACCTGAGTTCAAATCCAGCCGCAGACGCTTAACACTTACTAGCTGTGTGACCTTGAGTGAGTCACTTAACCCCACTTGCTCTGCCTTCCCCCCATGTTTAGGATAGTGATGCAGATATTTGAAGTGGAAAAAAGTGAGACAGAAAAGAAGATAAACAGTGATGACAAAGAAAGTTGAATGGAATATTGATTAAATTTGGTTTTACTTTCAGTGAATAAGCCAATTCAGAAAAACAATTAGCTCATTGTTGCTACAAAGTACAAAGGCAGTAGAATTCATTCAGTAAATATCATCTCTTTAGTTAGAGCACGTTTTGTTGTTGTTAGGAAACTTTCTGCGCATTTTAATGCTGATCTCACTTGTTTCCCTTCTGTTTGAATTCTTTAAGGTGAGTATTCAAATGCTTAATGTTCCATAAAGCATATCCTCCAATAATTATTCTTTCTAGCCACCACAAATCTCACTTTAACACAATTGTTTTTGTATGTTCATTACAATTAACTGTATATAGACCAGTGTGTTCTGCCCCTTTTAGCCTGGAAGCCTCATGTGATCAGAAACTGTCTTCATTGCTATGGGTAGTATTAGTGATGAAGAAATGTGTGTATCTATAAATTTGGGGAAAGGGTTCCCCTCATTACCTGATCATCTTCATCATCTTAACAGCATTTTAACAATAAGAAAAAAAAACAACTCCTGAGCCCACAGCTTCTTGAGAAATACATTAGCAGATCCCAGGTTCTGTTAGTTTATGTACTTACCCCATCAAAAGGCTGCACTTTCAAGAGCCAGACCTAAATATGGAGAGACTTACCCGCAGTAGGGATTTCACACCAAGCCAAGAAACAAAATCCAAAATGACTACCTGCCCCCTTTGTCTTTGCAGGTCATTTCATTTTTTGTGGTTGGCCAGTTGGCAAAATAAAATAAGACGGGTTAGAAAGTGCTAAAAATTATACAAAGTGTAATAAACATTAGCTTTACTGATAGTGCTCTAAATGGAATATTGTCTAAATGTGGTTACACCAAGGATATTAATTATCAATCTTGTATTTTCATTATAAACAAAGTTTAATATAAATATGATTTTCAAAAGTTGCAGCTCTATAGAGGGATCACAGATTCCCTTTGAAGTGTTCTGAGTTGCCTGGGGCACTGAGAGGTTAAGGTAATAAAAAATGTCCCCAACCTATCCCCATAACTCGGAGGCAGCACTTAGACTCAAATCTACCTGAATGAATCCTGTTCTCTAGCCAGTCTAAACATGCATTTACTGTTAAAAATAAAATGGAAGGCCACTTTCATATAATTCTCACATTAACCAGCAAGCTTTGGCCCCCTGGAATTCCTCAAATTCTAAATCTTTTGAGTCCACTTTAAATATCACAGTTTTTTTACTAACTCCTAAGATGGATCCACTTTATTCTCATTTATGCTTTATAGAGATAAGACAGTGACATAATAGTAAGAATCCACTTGTTTTGTCATCAAGGAAAATGTTACTATTAAACTAAAAAAGATGTTTACAAATGACTTGAATTAATAAAAGCATGCACAAAAAATTCCAGGTCTTCAAGTGAATGTGGTGTGTATTGTATGAATGCTCATTTGGAGTCAGAGAATGTGTATTTTTAGGTTCTGATTTGGCTACTCAGTACCTCTGTGATTTTGAGGAAGTCATTTAACATCTTTAGGTCTTGATTTTTCTCAACTGTAAAACTAGGAAATTAAATGAAATGACCTGGAGTCCTTTCTTGCTCTCTTTCTATATGCATTGAAACATTAAGAGAAAATGAAAAGAGATTTTTCCTTCTTCCAGCAACACTATGAACTTTGAGCTGATACGATTAAAGCTGGCTAACCTATATTATCATACATGTATATGACTAAAAAAATAAGGACAAGTCATGTAACAAGAATAAGAAAGAATCAATGGGCAACATGTGTGGTTCCCTGAAATCCATCTTAGAGGATCCACTCATGATGTTGCATGGAGGTAGCTATATTTCTCCTGCTCACAAAAACCAACCATTGTGATGGTGGACCCTTTTGGGGAGGACCCAGATAACTGTAGCATAATTGGGGATGAGGAATGTCTAACACTCACATGTGCCCTTTTTTAAGTGTTCACTTTCACCCCTTCCCCAGCTTCCTCAAGGAGGCATATGCCTGGGATTGTCCTTTAGATGATGGAAGAAGGGGAGTTTAGAATAGAAACCTGACTGATTCCCCCAGGTTCTAATCATGCTGGTAGTGGTGGTGGTCTCTTGTCTTTTTCATTCTTCCAGAGTCTTCTATCTCGTGTCCTCATTGAGGTAGATGTCTTAGGCTCCTTTTTTTTTTCTTTGTTACCTAGAGTACCTTGTACAGTGCTTTTCTTAGGTACTGAATAAATGATAATTGTTTTGAATTAGATCTTATTTGTTACCAGTTACCAGTATTTGCAGATATTGAGACTTTACCCACAGTCTTCTTCAGTTCTACTAGAATTTGGTTAAAAGGTGATTTGCTAATTAAGAGGGGGTAGGGTTAATTTTAAAAATTGAATGCATTGATTAGTTAGTGAGCATTTATTATATGCCAGGGACTATACTTAGTGCTGGAGATGCAAGAGAGGCAAACAAAAAAAGCTTATTTTAATGGGCAAGGAAGAAAGGAAACAAACATTTTATTATGTTTTGGATTGTATATGTGTATGCTTTCTCTCTTCTTATAGTTTATTCTAGTAGTTTGAGAAAAGGGAGCTTATTTTATTGATATTTTAAACTTTTTTCCATGATTAACATAGAACTTTGAATTAACCTAAAGTAAAATGATTAACTTCTACAGTGAAGCACAATTTTTACATCTTTATAAAATTTCTAATATAAAATACATTGTCCCTTTGCTGTAGGTCTTTTTGTTAGGTTACATTTCTTAGAAAACATTTTTTTTAAGGTATGAGAGCTTACCTTACAAATCCTCCAAACCCCTAAAATACAAAGTATATTCTCCTAAAATGTAATATATAATGATATAAATATAAATTCCTTAGGGCAGTAAGGATCTCTCTGCCTTTGTATTTGTAGCCCCAGTTTAATACTGTGTATTAACAAAGTAATTACACAAAGTAAGCTCTTAGCACTTTTTCATTCTTTTGATGTATTGCCCAGTGTTTTGTTACTTTTTATTTTTTGATTTTTATTTAAAGCCTTAGTTCTCAAAACTTTTTTCCCCCTTGCTCAAGCAAGGGAGAATTGGCAACTGCTTTGTTGTTACATAAAATTGTAAGTTACATAAAATTGGAAGTATATCTAACTTCTGAGAGCCCCTGATTTTGAGTGTCGTAGTCAATTTGTATCATGTTTTCAATGGTACTTCTTCACTCTTCCTCACTTCATTGTTACAACTGCCCCCAAATCCTCTGAGGGCTTTATAATCAATCATCTTTCCTTATAGTGGTTTTATTCCAGTAATACAATGTAGCTTGGTCAAACATTGCCTGTTTATTTTATGTGTTTTATTTCTTGCTTTTTATTCACCCCAGTAAAGTTGATGTGAATGCTCTTGTACATATGAGGAACAAACTTTCCTTTGTTATCATTTACCTTGGTGTATAGTCATAATAATAGAACCTTTTCTTGGATAATTCTCAATGCTTTTTTAGAGTGATTGAGGCAGCAAGCAGCTTTATCAGCTGTGAATTGGTATTCCTGTCTTCCTGCAGCTTTTCCAACAATGCGGTGTTTCCGGTTGTATCCTAACTTCACTTGTGAGCTTGAGAAACCGAGGGTTGTGGGTAAAATGGAAGAGCTGGAATTCAGAATACCTGACCTAAGAGCTCTTTAACTTCTCTGAGGCTTAGTTTGTCAATCTTAGTGCCATCTCCTCCCCTGTTGCCTTGTATTTAATTTGTATATGTCATGCCTGTGCTTTCTCCTTTGAGTAGTAGAAGCTACTTGAGGGTAGAGCTTTTTCATTTTTCTCTTCCTTTTTCATTTCTCTTCTTTTTCCATTTTTCTCTTTCCTTTTTCTCTTCCTTTTTCATTCCTTTCTCTTCCTGTCTAGTGTGATTCTTGGTATATAATGGGTGATTAAGTGCTTGTTGATTGATTGAGCTTTAAAATGAGAATAAAAATCACTTGTTACCTGTTTCACAGGGTTGTTGTGAAACTTAAATAATATAAAAATTTTTGAAATTTTCTCAGGATTGTTTTATTTGCATCATTATTGGCTAATTTGAACATTTTAAAGATGAATATTTGATGTTTTTTGTTTCTTTTGAAAATAGTTCCTTCCTTTGATTACTTGTTTCTTCCTGACTAAAATCTGGTGCTATGAAATATTTGTTTATGGATGCTTAAGAGCAATATATAATTTGGAAAATATCTTTTCTATTACATTTATGGAGAAAAAAGGTGTATATATTTATATATATATATATCTCAGCTTTATTTGTTTTACTATTTAGCCAAAAAACGGGACATCTATGACAAATATGGAAAAGAAGGATTAAATGGTGGAGGTGGAGGAGGTATGTTGACATTCACACCAAAAAGTCTTTTTTTTTCCAAACTTGAATTTTGTTTTTTAAATTATTATGTGTGGTATTGAAGGTAAAACCATATACTAGATCCTAGAATTTATTATAAATTAGTTAATGCTAATTTAAAGCTAGAATATCTTAAGAAAAACTGAACACTATATATAACGAATGACCAAGCTTGGACCCAAATAAGAATTGAGAGGATGCCACTCCATTCCTTTGTAAAATTGAAGAACTTTGGTTTTGTGAGCACTTATGTGCCATGGTTATAAATGTGTATGTATTGGTAATGCCAGTCTTCTTGTAGCCTGCATTTAAACTTTTGTTATTGATGTTTTGTTATGTCAACTTCTTTCTTCTTTCTCCTTTTTCTTCTTCCTTCTTCTTCGGCAATTGGGGTTAAGTGACTTGCCCAAGTTTTTGTGTTAAGTGTCTGAGGCTGGCTTTGAACTCTGACTCCAAGGCCAGTGTTCTATTCACTGCACCACCTAGCCGCCCCAAAGTAATTCTTTTTTTTTTTTTAAAGCAATTGGGGTTAAGTAACTTGCTCAAGGTTACACGGCTAGTCATTATTTATGCGTGGGTGCTCATTTTCTGAGGCTGGATCTAATCTCGGGTCATCCCAACTCCGAGGCCGGCGCTCTTACTCACTGCGCCACCTAGCCGCCCCTTTAGGGCAATTGGGGTTAAGTAACTTGCCCAAGGTTACACGGCTAGGTTTTTGTTTGTATGAGATTAGGTGTCGGAGGCCGGCTCCGAACTCAGGTCCTTCTGACTCCAGGGCCGGCGCTCTACTCACTGCGCCACCTAGCCGCCCCCTTTTTTTTTTTTTTTTAATGAACTTCATTTCTGACTGTATCTTTCTCCTCCCCAGAGCCATCACTTTTTTTTTTTTTAAAGCAATTGGGATTAAGTAACTTGTTCAAGGTTACACGGCTAGTCATTATTTGTGTGTGGGTGCTCATTTTCTGAGGCTGGATCCGATCTCGGGTCATCCCAACTCCGAGGCCGGTGCTCTTACTCACCGAGCCGCCCCTGCAGCCATCACTTTTAACAAAACATTGAAAAGAGAAAGAGGGGGAAAGAAAGCTTAACAAAACCAAAAAAAAAACCAGAATTGCTCACAAATACAAAGTTCCATTATACAAATGCAGAATGGTATCCTCTCAATTCTGAGTTGTGTGTGTGTGTGTGTGTGTGTGTTTGTTTACATAGAAATTAAAATTTTCTTCTTTGGGAAGAAATTTTTAAACAGTTTTTACTAGTTACTTTGGAAGTAGAAAATTATTTCAAAGAGTAGAAAGTATGTATGCCAAATTCTTAATTTACATTGTAAACTTGATGAAACCTAGCCCATACCACTAGACCAGTAAAATTCTTTAAACATGGTTTCTTTAGCCAAAATCAAGTCAATAATTGTTAACATACTGTCTCGGTGTGAAATCGGGCGGTTTTACTAAGGGAAGTAGAACTCATACTTTAGAGTTCTTCCATTGGATTCTACCCCCAGTACTCACTGCTACCTTCCTTCACTCTGTTGTTTAGTACCTCATTTCCTGAAGGCCATGTAGACAGACCTTCTTAGCCTTTATAGGTAACAATTAACTGATGGAATAAAATTAAATTTACTGGAATTCTTTGGTTACTCTGTTTCACTCATATGAATTCTAGTAAGTGTTTTCTGAAGCCATATTATTTGGTGTTTTTTTATTATTAGCCTTTTAAAGTACCCAACTAATAGTGCACAATAGTTGAGACTGGTATAAAATCCGTGCCATTTTGGAGGGAAACCAAATATATAATGGGATCTCGATTACATTCTAAGTATAGAACAAAAGTCTTGTCCATTAAATTTGCTCAGTACTGTAGTAGTGACCGTGAAATTTCTAAGTCTGCTCTGGAGTATATTACAAAACATGTTGAGAGTTGTGTGGATTACTGTAGCGGCAAGCACCCCAATATCCCCAGGGTAGCTGCCAACACAGGTTCTTAGATCTGCTTTTCAAACGGAAAGCAACTCAAAATGGGTTAACAAGCTTACTTTAATCAAACATACACACATTACCTAGTTCAGGGGAAAAAGGTCAGCACCCCGAACTTCAGAGTTACAGAACTTACAGATCAAACAGACAGGCTTCCAAACTGTCCTAACATTATATCAATACCAAATCACAGTTACCAGAGAGGGAAGCATCAACATCTGGGTTTTCAAAGCCGGGGGGCTCTCAACAACGGCTTCCCAGAGTCTCATCTGGTCAAATCACACAACACTTCTCAAAGTGAGCCCCCAAAGCAAAGCCTCTCCTCAGGGTTTATATAGCCTTCTCCTGGCTCAGAGAATGTAACAACCTTCTGGACCCACTGCCCAATCACAAAGTATCAAGGTATGGGCTTTCCTGAAAAACAAGCCTCCCACCACAGGCTCCAGGTGCACTTAAGCTAGGGGCAGGGAAGATCTTTAAATTTGCATTTCCATTACAATTACAGATGTTAAGATGAATGTGGTAGTTAAATTTTTCCATCTCTACTGTGAAATGTAAATTTCGCTGTTGTACAAATGAAGTCAGGTCATCTTGAAACCTATGATTGAAACTTTTTGAAGATAGAGAAGCCCAAATTTATGAATTTACTAAGTGTTACTTTCTTTGGGTTTTAACTATGCCAATGCCATGTCTTCCCAAAGCAAATGATACTTCATAGATACAATATACTGATAATTATAAACTCAAAATTTTCTTAAACCATTTCTACAGGTGGAAGTCATTTTGATAATCCGTTTGAATATGGATTCACATTCCGGAACCCAGATGATGTCTTCAGGGAATTTTTTGGTGGAAGGGACCCATTTTCATTTGACTTCTTTGGTAAGCTATTGGTTGTGGTACTGTATCTCTGTTATGATGGTACTATACAAAATTTAACAGTGGTCAGTAAGATTTACCTAATCAAGTTCTTTCCATTAATTACAATAATACCAGTGTCTTAAGCCTTTCAATTTGAAATATATGGGAAATTTCTGTCTTTTTACTTTTTGCCTGTTATAGAGGTTTCTGACTTTTTGAAACAGTCGTCAACAGTTTAAGATAGTTGATAAATATGAATTTAAATTTCTTTTGTTTGCCACCTTATGAGTGGGAGAACTTTTAAGGATTCAGGTGTTGTGTAAATATGTTGGTTCCCATTTGGAAAACTGGTTCTTGGGTTAAGTGTGTGTATGTGTTTACCATGTGTATAGAAATCTCAAGTCATAGCTTAGATATTCTTCAGAAGCAAAAGAAATGCTTGTCTGACTTGCAAATAATGTTTTTTTTTTCCTAAGTGTTGTGTACTATGATCTTTGGGTCCAGTTTTGTGAAAAGGAGGGTGGGAGTGATAATCAGTAGATCCAGATCCTGTAGATGTTCTTTGAAGTGAGAAGCTAGTTTTATAATGAGAGGTAGTGTTTGATTAGGTTGCTTCTTCCTTGGTAGGATTATGGAATTCACCATCACCATATGTTACTTTCTAACATATACTTGGATTATTAAATCAAAGAAATCTTTACTAAGTGCCTATTCTGCAAAGAACTGTGCTTTGGCTATCCCTCATGGCTTGTCAGATACGTGATTTCAGTAAGCATTTTGCTCTTAGTGCTTCTTCCCATTTTTCCAGTTGGCTGTTTGAACTGTCAGGGTCTCAATACATGCACTGTCTATGTTGGAGGTCAGGGCTGAAATTTGTGCTGCTACAGCCACTTTTGTCTTCTGGCTCATTGAAGGGGCAACACACCCTGTGTTTACCCTTCATTTCCCTGGAGCTTGATTGGAGAGAGTGATCACCATCTGGAATCCCCCTCACCCCCCCCCCCCCCCAGAGGGAAACAAGAAGAACAATTCTGTCTACAAAGAAGAGGAATTAAATCACCAGCACTTCGGGTAGGTAATAGGTTTTATTTATGGTGCAACTCTGCAACATATTGTATTGTGGAAATGGAAAGAAATTCCATCATTTACTCCCATGATCCCACACCTTTACCCTTTTAAACAACCTTGATAGGATAAGGGTAAAAGGTAGTAATGCTTGCTATTTTCACTTACACAAGTAGCAGCTAAAGACCCAAGAACATACATTTAAGGGGCCAGTATTCATGGCAAGGCAACATAGTGACTAGAGAGGGAACTTTTTGATCCTTTTATTTTGAAGGATTGTCATGTCTTAGTTTTGATTACAAGTATAAATTTATTTGACCATTAATTGACTAAGATTGAGTATATCCAAATGTCCAATATGTGAAACTTTAAACTTAGATTTGAATCTTCATATTATAATTAATGAAGGCTGAACTTTGTTCAAAGAAATTATTAAAATAGATGGTAGAAAAACAATTAGTGTACTAGAACTAGTAATTGCTAATTCTGTCAGTAGAAGTTTTTATGTTTCTTGCTGTCTTTAGCTAAACTATAAAATAGAATTCTTCAGCTACTTTTTGTGTTAAGTGTCTGAGGTTTGCGATTTGAGCTCCATCCTCCTGACTCCAGCATCGATGCTGTCTTCACTGCACCACCTAGCTGCCCCAGGCTACTCATTTCTTAGGGGAAAATGAGGGTGAGGGCAGAGACTTTTTATAAAAATTTTTTGGATGGATTGTTTCTCATGTAACCAGGGGCTCAATTTTTATGAAAACCCACATTATACTTTGAATTCTCATCTCCAGGGGGTAATTTAATTCTGTTTTAACCTTGGAGGTAATTTGACTAAGTTCCTGTTTAATTCTGGTTCTGTCATTAGGGGTGTTGAATTTGTTTATATTTAATGGTATGAAAAGAGTGGGAAGTGTCATTTTAGTAATGACTGATTTAATGACTGGTTTTTTTTAAATCCCATCTTTTGATTTCCATTTAGGAGAAAAAAGAGGTTATATGGCTGTGTCAGCATAGTCAAAATGACCTTTTTTCTAACTTGTTTTTCTTGAGTAATTTTCTTTTGGGGATTAAAAAGTTTAGATTATTTCATGATATACTTAAAATAAAACTAAAATTTTGTGTTATTGCCAGGGAAGCTTAGTATTTATATGTATCAATATAATTCTCAATTAAAGTGAAGGAACCTGTACTTATAAGAAAAAAGTAATTGGTAGTAAAGGGAAATTATAAGTAAACAAAGATCTTCAGAGAAGTAGCCAGTTTTTAAATTGTAATGAAATATTCAGGCACTCATTTTCTTAAATACCTTTTGGGGTATTTGTTTTCTAATATATCTTGTTTTAAAAATCCCTTTGTTATCCTACCACTGCCTGCTCCCTTTTTATATTTATGACTTATATTAGTTTGGCAGTGACACTTTTTCCAATCCATTCTTATAGGTCTTCTAGGTGGCTTCCATTTTCAGTCACTAAGGATTTACGCAAGGGAAAAGAGGCTGCTTGATGGCTTCCACGTGTATGAAGTAACTGCCCATCCTGCTGGTGGTAATGTTTAGTGTAGATTTGGGTGAATTCAGGGAATCTCAGCTTTATTTTGAAATTGGGCTTTTTTTGTTATTTCCACGATGCAGGAGATTTTTGTTATCCATAAAGATACTTTTAATGAATTTGCAATATTTTTCCTTTCATTCATCCCACACATGTTTTTGAAGCCTTTTTGATTTCTTCCTTGCGCTCTGGTGTGTATTTGTGTACATATATGTATTGTTCCTTTCAAAAGAAAATACCAGGCACACTTCTGAATTTTTAAAAATTAGATTATCAGCACCTAGAGTACAAAATCCTGTTTAGGTGCCCTACATCATAAGCAATGTGGAAAATTAACAAGATTAGGAAGAAAAGCAATCCCTGTTTTTGGTTGAAATTTTTAGAATAGTGTTTAAGGACATTGATACACGTGGTGGTTCACAATAATTCTTTTGATTGAGGACAACACAATATAAAAGGTGTTTAAATTATGGCAGCAAAAAATTGGGTTTAGACATTAGGATGAACTTTCTGACTCAGAAGTTGATAAGGGATTAGGTTTCCCAGTGGAGTTTAAAAGATTCATATTCTAGTTATCAGATCAACTATGAAAACTGTTCAGTTGAGAGGTTGTGGCTGTAAATACTTACCTTTATGGTAGGTTGGTAGACTTATCCCTTCTAGACAGTTAATAAAACTTAGGCATTGTGTCCATGTATTCAAAATGTTAATTTGAAATCTTTAGTATTAAAGGATTATACAACCTGGTTTTGAATGATTTAGCTGATTAAATACTTAATGTCCCTGATGGTACCGTAAAAATTTTTACTGATTTTTCTCCCTGTGAACTCTCAAATGCTTATCTCATAAAATGACCGATAATTTGGGGTGGGATGAGTGTAGTTTGTTATATTACTTGTAGTTATCTATTTTTTAAACTCATTAAATAAGCATAGGTATCATGATCTAAAAATATTCTCATAGGGTCAGAAGTGTTCACAGTGGATTTTTACTTAAACATTTCCCTTAATGTTAATTTTTTTAGCTTTAGGAATAAGTAAGCCAGTAGAGAATTGGAGAAAGGTTAATAGGAAGAAAAAGAAGAGAAACACAGGAGAAGGTGGAGGCCATTTGAAAATACAGACTGAGTCTAAGATAGTTTAATGTTATATTTTGTAAGCCGTGATTTAATAAGTATTAATATGGTGAGTCATTTTACCCTACCAGGATTTGAAGAGCTGACCAGTGAAGAATTGGACGCTAATGAGGAATTAGATCAGCCTGGTTTTGATGAGAAAAGTGATGGGTTTGAAGAAGTTCCCAGTGAAGATAGCAGTGAGGTTTTGGATGTGGTGTCCAGTGAGGATGAGCTCGGTGTTTCAGGACAACATCAGTGTTTTGAAGATTTGACCAGTGAGGAACTGGATATTATCTCTAGTGAAGAGGAACCAAGTGAGGTGAACAGTCGGGGCCCAGGGGAAGTGCTTAGTGAAGAATTGGAAGTTGTATCTAGTGAAGAAGAAGCAAGTGAAAGGCTTCCTTATTATGGGGATATGGAAGAGCTCAGCGAAGAATATGAAGAACTGCTCAGCGAGGAAGAACTTAGTGAGGGGGAGCGTGAGGCACTACTGGTTTAACAATAAACATTAAAAGAACATTTGGGTGATGTGATTCCTTTTTGTTTTATAAGATACTTGTTACCAGAATTCTATAACCCATTTATTTAATAACCAAAATAAATAGGGAAACTCAGCTATCCTGAACGTAGAACACCAGGAAAGAGGCAAACAAAACCATCCCTCAAACCAAAACCAAACAAAAAGCGTTTGAAAGGACCCAGATTAGAGATCACATAATCCAAGCAATTAAGTCTCAAGAATTTTACTGCTTATTAGGAGAACCCCTCTGCCCTTCACTTTTTTAGCCATTTAATTTTAGTCATAAGGTTGTTAATTTGCTGTTCCCTAGCCCACAGACTAGAAATGGGGATTGGGAAGGAGGCCTGGCCCATGTCTACAGTAAAAAGTGTTGTCTGGGAACAAAAAAGAACGTTTTTTGTTTTGTTTTGTTTTTAAAGACAGATACAAGAAGTCAAAGAGAATTCGTTAAGAGCCATCTTAGTAATAGCCTCAGAGGGCTTTGTTGTATTACAGTGTAATATGATAACTGATGCTTATAAAAAGGTATTTGTTCAATTTTCGTTGTTGATTTTAGTTTCCTTTTTTTTTTAATGGAGATATGTTTCTCTTTCCTTCCCCTTTATTCTTCCCCCTTTCTGTTCCTCCTTCCCTTTCCCCATTTCCCTTTCCCTCCCTATTCTATTTCTCCTTTCCCTTCTTACCTACCTGCCTATGGTTATCCACATGAATGATTAAAATAAAACCATGATAAAACCAAGTCATATCAAACTGCTCATTCACCAACGATGCGGGGGAAAAATTAGGCAGTGGGAAGCTGCTTAAATGTTTCTATACTCCATATAATGTTTCCAGTTCGATAAAATAAGATAGTTGGATTAGCTCTTAGAGGTCGTTTCTTGCTCTAAATCCTGACCTGAATATGATCTAATATTCTATTGATAGGGGAGGTGATTTAGGTACATTTTTTTTCAACATGGAAAAACACATCACATAAGAAAAAATTAGTAGTCCTGAAGTTGTTCCCCCACCCTTCTACCCAATGATATCTTATTAAATCAAGCAGGAAGATTATTTTACTAACTTCATCTAAGAGCCATCTGAACCTCCTTTTGGTATTGTTGGCTTGGAGACTTGGGAGCATTTAGAATTTGAAGATGTGTTTGGACTATTCCTTCATTATAGTTTCCAGCTTTTTTTTTTTAAAAGTTCTCCCTTTTGATATGACTACATTAATAAGCCCTACACATGAATAAAAAATCCCCCCCCCCCCCCTTGTGGGTTTTTTTTTTTTTTTGCTTGTAACTATCTTCATGAAGAATTAGAGTTCATCCCAGGAACAGGAAGAAACTCTATAAACCTGCTCTGAGGTGATGGCAGTGCATGTATGTTAGTGAGCAATTATTTAAATAAAAGTTCAATAGAATAGTCATAATGTTTACTTCAGAGACAGCACTATTGATGTCTCTGTGCATTGTACCTGTATATATTTTCAACAAGTACTTTGACTGTATTTATATGCAATTTGATTGATAAGATCAACTACCAAGAAAGAGCCAAGAGCCTATTGGTGTCTAAAAATTCTATGGTTATATGAATGTCATAGAATTCTAGGTCTTCACATGATAGGTGGAATTCACTGTAAGATATCTAGTACCAATCACTCAAACCTTGGGCTCATATTGTTGCCCGTATTGTTCGTTGAAAATTATGGGAAATGATTTTAGTGCTAGTGGTTATTATGAATTGTGTAGAATTTTACTAAATGTTTCTATTTTATTAGTATACTACTATTTATAATACCTTATGTGATTTACAAGGAAATACATAATAATCTGAGGGTATGAAAGAAGTAAGAAAGTTGAACTAAGAAACTAGAAGGAACCAATGTAACAAATACCTGGATTTATCTGAACTATAATTTGCCTTTCAGATAAATTGTCATTTCTTCAAATAGTATGTTTCTCCAATGAAAAAAAGTAATTCTTACTGAGAGTGAAAAAGCAGTTGCTTGATGGCTGCATAGATATTTAAGTTTAAAACTTTAGCTTTAAGAGTTAGGTTTTTCTAAGGATTTGGAGACCGTGTTGGGGCATTTTATTTTATTGCAGAATAAAATTCTATTAGAAAACATTGGTGGGTCTTATTTATTTAAAATGATGTTATTTTTAGCAGTGTGTTGTAGTTTTCTACCTTTTCCCTTAATGTTTACTCACTTCATCTTTTCAGAGTAGAGATTGAGATTTGTATTTTATTATTCTGTAATATTAATAATAAATAATTCAATAATAAATGATAAAATTTAATATTCTGTAACTGCTTAAACCTTCCATTTCGAAGTTTTCTCTTTTCCCTTCTTCCCCAGTCTTTAAGAAAAAATCAAAACTAGAGGTTTAAAAAAAATTATTTGAGTTTATCAATTATAATTTCTGCATTGTTTCTAATAAAATTTAATTATATTAAATTTAATTCAGAGTATATAAAATAATAGAGTATGTAATAATTATTTATTATTATTTGACCTTTGATTTTAAACTATATCTCCACTCAAGTGGAGATTATTATGTAATTTGTAATATGTATATTTTAGCTTTGTCTAAACCCTTATTCCCCATAATACTCTACTCCCACCATGCTTTCTAACAAAGTACGGTAGGTTTGGATATTATGTGGTACCTATTTTTCCAGTTTTTGAAGAATAATAGTACTTTAGGTAAATAGAAATTTTGGTAACTAGCATATTCTAGAAACCATGTAAAGGTAAATTGTTGAGTTTTGATATTCAAGCTTATACTCGACTGATTTAACATAAAAAATAGGATGTTAATATAACATAGGATAAAAGAATGTTTAATCTTTATGATATAAATATTAAAAACTGCTTCATCTTCATCATCTTTATTTTCAGGATAATTAAAAAATTATAGTTTCTTTTTCAGGTATGTTTCCTGACTTGATTAGGTTCTTTTTCCTATAAAACTTTTCTTTACATTTTCATTTAAAATCTGCCATGATTTTTGTGAGCTTTAATTAAACTTTAATCTTCTAAAGTTAGAGTTATGTTTATTTTAGCCATTTAGATTGTAGAGTAAGTCTTAAAGTCAAAACCTCAAGTTTTACTGTTAGCTTCTATAAATAATACCATTTGGGAGGTTTTAAGATAAAGGAGAACAAACAAGAATTAGAGATTTGGGATCAACAGTATAGTAATTATTGAGAAATTAACGGTCAAATGATTTAAAAGGGCTATTACTGACATTATGGATAAGTAGTTGCTTATTGATTTGATTTTAGTGGTACTGGCAAAACTATACAGGCATAATTTTTCCATCCCCCTAAGTGTGTTGGTTGCAGGCAGTATAACTGTGGGAGGAGAATTGACCAGGATGCTAGGAAACTGGGTAAGGACTTCTCTCTACCACTTAAAAAGTGAGTTACTCTGGATAGTAGGTTATTATCTTTCTGTCACATTTCTTCCTTTGTTAAATAAGAGTTTGATTAGGTGACCTCAGAGGTTTTTTTTAATAGTTCTAACAAGTGATAGATTTATTTTCTGTAAAAATTTGTTTAATGATTTAAAATCTTAATTCACTTCATATTAACCTTTCATAAGCATCTCTCCTCTTCCCTTCCCTTTCCCTGTAGGACTCTCCCCCTTTCCCTTTTTATCCTTGGACCACAGCAGTTGTATTCCAAGCTTTAGTTACCTGGACTGGGAGGATAGTGTCCTAACTGATCTCCCTTCATCCACTCTTTCCCTCCTCTTTTTTCCTTTTTTTTTCTTCCCTGCCCTGCCCTGCTCTTCCTTTTGCTTTTTGGACAGGGGAAAGCAAGGCAATTGGGGTTAAGTGACTTGCCCAAGGTCACACGGCTCTAAGTGTTAAGTGTCTGAGGCCGGATTTGAACTTAGGTCCTCCTGATTCCATGGATGGTGCTCTATTCACTGCACCATCTACCTAGCCACCCCTCTTTCCCTCCTTTTTTTCTTCCAGAGTTGCCAAATTGATAAATATAATAAGATTACCCCCTTCTTTAGGAAACCAGGTTTCTTACTGCCTTCAATGTAAAATACCAACTTTTTGACATTTAAAACCCTTGCAATCTGGGTCTATGCTCATTCCATTCAGCCAGATAAACAGCTTAATTCTAGCCCAAACTGCTAGATATCTCCCATGCCTAGAATATTTTCTGTAGTAACTTCCACTTTTGGAATTCCTACCACCCTTCAAGGCCTAGCTCAAGATTGTCTTGTTGATTCTGATGGGGTGTTTGGGATATATATGTTTGTAATATCAATCTATGTTTGTAATATCAGTTTGTAAATGGGGTGCTTTGGGATCTATGACTGTAAAATCAATTTGTAAAACCAATCTGTAAAATCACATTTCCCCCTCCCCAATCTCAGAGCATTAACTCTGCCCAGCAACAACTCATGAACTGTTTATCTCTGGTACAATAACAAGCTACACTTATCCTTCACTAAACTATCTATAAACATTTTAGCTTAGGCAAATGTTATCTTCCCTAGTAGAGTGGCCAGCTGCACCATGAATCCTTCAGTGCCCTATCTATAGGTTAGCTCCTTAGCTAATTATACCCATACTGAGTCTCCATTAGCCTTGGTTCCCAACATTCATCTTGTCAAACTTGACATTGATGGGTGGCAGACTAGGCACTTCTCAGTCAGCTTTGACCACTGGCCTAAAACCACACCTCCAGGTAGCCCCCACCTTGGGCTATTTCCCAGTGAATTATGGGCAATACGCCTGTGCTGTTGATATTACAAGTACATGTTCCTTTAAGCACTGACTGCTCCTTAACTCCTCCCTAATCCCACCCTTACTCACCTAGTTAGCATAATTGACATCTGATTTACTGTCTTAAAGCTATACCTGTTACTTCTGTAAGGTTGCAGGTTCCATAAGAACCATCCCCGTTGTGCTGTATGGCATAACAAACTTTTACAATCTCAGCTTCCAAGTTTGCTTGAGCCTGGTGAATTCTTTCCAGATTGAATTGCAGTGTTTCTGGTCACTGATAGTGATCAGGGTCCCTGGTAGAATCTATTACCCTTCCCCTCATCAATTCCACTATTACTTATTTTGCATATATCCTACATGTCTCTTATTTCCTTCTCTAGAAACAAGTATCTCCCCAATAGAATGTCAAGCCTTTTGAGTACAGTGGCTGTCTCATTTCTATTTTTACACAAGTCCACAGCACAGAACTTAGCACAAGATAATACTTGTCTGGTTATTACAAGGGAGTTCTTTGTCTTTAGCATTGGTCATATTGGTAATACCTAAAAATGTTTCTCATTCCCTCATTTCTAATCCATTGCTTCTGGAAAGACTAGAGGTATTAACCTTTTGTTGAGGGTCTTAAGTGAACGACTTAAGTATTCTTGTTAAATAAGTCTTAAAATAGGCCAAAGTTTGGTAAGATCATGCAAAGTTGTGTATATTTGTAACTTTAAAAATCAGTTTTTCTGTTACCTGCCTAGAATGTTTTCCTTATTTTTTACTTTTTTTTTGCTTTTTTTGCTTTTTTTTTTTTTGGAGGGCAATTGGGGTTAAGTAACTTGCCCAAGGTCACACGGCTAGGTTTTTGTTTTGTGTGGTCCTTATTTTTTAAAAAGAGAATCATGTTGTAGGAATGGATGTAAGTTTATTTAAAAAGAGAATCATGTTGTAGGAATGGATGTAAGTTTATTTAAAAAGAGAATCATGTTGTAGGAATGGATGTAAGTTTATTAAGAAATGCTTTTATCTTAATGTCCTTATTATATATATTTATGTTGAATGATCCATAACTAATTAAAACACATTTATATTTATTTGTTATGTATTCAGTACCAAAGTCAGATTTGTCTCTTAATTGGGTTCATTTTTAACTTAAATCTTTTACTCTGTTTTTTCTTTTCTTGAATAGTATTTTTATATACTGTTGTTTGTTTTCCTAGTGTGTATTAAATTCTGTTTGTTAATGAGTTATCCTAGGAATTATTTCTTAGTCAAGAAAAATTAATATAGGTGAAATCTTTTAAATGACTTGAGCTAAAGAAGACAAGTTTATATGATAGTTCTTAAGAACCTTTCCTTATCATTGTTCTGTCATTGTATAAGTATCTAAAAACATGAAAGGTGATTCTTAATAGAAAGATAATACTAGAATTTTTTTTGGCTTTTTGGAAGGCAGTTTGGGGTTAAGTGACTTGCCTAAGGTCACATGGCTAGTTTTTGTGTTAAGTGTCTGAGGTCAGATTTGAACTCAGGTCCTCCTGAATCCAGGGCTGGTGCTCTGTTCACTGTGGGGTGGGGTTGGCGGTTTGGGGGGGGGGTGATATACTAGAAAAAAATTGTCCAAAACTCATCAGCTTTTGTCTTCCTTCTTGCAGGCTAGAGCCTGTTATTAAACTTTTATTGTCCACAATACTTACGGCTCTTTCATCAGTCACATTTGCCAGGTGTTGAAGGAAAAGTTAAATTTATTAACATAGGGGATTTGTGGTTATTTTTAGTTGTTTTAAGGACTTGTTAAACTTAAAACTTGTTTTAAGTTTCAAATCACTCCCAATCGTTGCAGATTATACTTTTCCATTGTTGCCAGATTGAATTTATTCTCTACATTTAATCCCCTTAGTTATTGCTTTATTAGAAGACAAAGTTTTATTGAGGTATGGGACTACAGTCATATAGACATAATTGCTTAAGCGAAAAGGGCTCTCATGGGGCATAACACTAAAAATTAAACAATGAATGTTGTAATAGAATTAACACAGATCTATTGTCTTACCATGTTAAATAATTTTGATTTTATAAGACCAGAATATAATAGCATTTTGCTTTTTTTTTTTTTTTTTTTTTGGGTTTTTGGAGGGCACTTGGGATTAAGTAACTTGCCCAAGGTCACATGGCTAGGTTTTTGTTTGTGTGTGCATTAAGTGTCTGAGGCTGGATCTGAACTCAGGTTCTTCTGACTCCAGGGCCGACGCTCTACTCACTGCGCCACCTAGCCGCCCCGGAATTTGCAAATTCTTGTCAAACATTCTTGTCTAACAGTTTTTCTTATGAAAAGATTTTAATATTTCTGGAAGATAGAGTTGCTATGTTGGACTATGGGTTTATTATATATAATTGTAATTACCTTTATGTTAGCATTCTAAAATTACTTGATGCACAATTTAAATCCATTCAGTAAGAGTTGATTGAATTCCTAATATGTATAAAATCCTTTAATAGGCACTGGGGATTCAAATACAAAACAAAAGAAGAAAATATTCCTTTCTTTTGAGGTAGCTTTTGTTATATCCACATTACCTTTAGAGTGGCCTTTTATTAGACCAATTAAAAACTTGCTACAAAAGCAGTTTTTTTTTTTTAGAGTTTGATGAAGTGAAATTTTTTTTTAAGAATTTGAGAGAAATGAGGTATTTAACAGTAAATGAGAGATAAAACTGAATTCTTGATCTGTATTGAACCATATAGTTAAATTATCACCTATATTGAACATGACTTAATGTATTTTTTAGGTAAAAAATTAGAAACTTGAATTTCCCCCCTTTTAATTTTTAAACCTTACTCATATTTAGCTTCATTGTTATTATAAAGCATATTGAGTCATGAGGAATATAGGCTCACAGTATGCTTACAACTAGAAGTTACCTTGGAGGTTATTTAGTTCATCTCATTTTATAGACTAGGAAACTAACTCAGTTTAAATTGCCCAAGAGCACAAAGGTAATAAATACCTGAAAAAGAATTTGCACAGGTTCTGATTCCAAATTCAGCCCTTGAATAAAAGGAGGCTTCAATAGTTTTAAATAGGTGAACTATAAATAGTAAGCATATAGACTATACACGTGTATGTACAAGACATTTGTGGCTATGTCTTTTTAAGTTTACAGAATTGTTTAATGTAATATATCACCTGACAATGAACATAACACTCTAAAACGTAGATTGATTTTGATAAAACTGTGATAAAATCATTTGTGGCTATTGCCACTTGAATTTTTAATTTCACCTTAGTTTTTTTTTTTTTTTTTTAAGCAATTGGGGTTAAGTAACCTGCTTTCCTTTCCATGCAGGGTATTGAAGGAAACACTGAACACGGTAGATACTGACATTTATTGTTCCTCACTGCCACCTGGACTTGGCCTTTGCAAGTTTCTCAGGATTCATATAGTGCAGATCTTTGTGTTGACATCATTTATTAGTGTCCAAGTCATTTCCCTTCGTTCCTTAAGGAGTTCAGTACCTAAAAAGCATTTCTCCTCTAAACTCCAACCCCTGCTTTTATAGTTGGGAATTTCAATATATACATTAATCTGGCCCCTTTTGACATCCTAACATGCTAGTTTATTAACGTTAATTGCCATCAACCTACATTTTCATTTCAACCTACATTTTGTAGGTAGGCTGAGCCATTCATAAGGATATTCACCCTTAATCTCACATAATCCATGGTTTACAAAACCCAAGTCTTCATCCTCAGAAATTCTTATTGTAATGTACTTTTCATCATTTCATCTGTTTCCTCAAGTTGAACCTTACTCTGTTCTTTAGTTCTACTCTCCCAGTCCTTTACCCTCCTTTGGCTTTATTTTCTTTTTCTATTTAACCCTATAGTTAGCTATTCAAGTATGTACTTCACTATTAAACCCTTTCTTTCCCCATCATATTTCCATTCACACTTAGTGTAACTCTGGTTAAGCTGTATCCCTTTTTCCATTCTACCAGCAGCCCAACATGTTGATTAAGTGTTCTGTATTTTCACTCAACTGCATTTATTCACCATCTGTTCCTTAACTCCCTACAGTCTTTCATTACTACTAGTATTTTATTCGTTCTCTTAACTCTTTTCTGTGCCCTTTGAAATGTTATTTAGGGTTTGGTCCTTGTACCTTTTAATCACCTCACTGAGAACTTTTCTACTCTTAAGAAAATCTACTATTATAACATTCACACCTCAGATAGAAATTTCCACCCTTTATGTTCCCTAAGGTATTTATTTTTGTCTCATTTATTTCCTAGTGATTTTCCTCCTCACACCCTCCAATTCAGAATCTTATGTATTATGTAACAGATAGTCAGGGAAAGAAATTGAATACATTGACCATATCTTAAAATGTTTGTTTTATTCCTATTGCACACCACCTCTTCGACAATAAGTAGGAGGCATGCTTCACTTTTAAATCTCTCAAGTTACAAAAGGGAATTGATTGGATTAGAATTGTTGAAGTCTTTCATTAGTGGGGTTTGTTTTTTTCCCCCCTTTGGAGGACATTCTGTAAATTGTTCCCTTGGTTCTGCTTATTTCTCAGCAGTTCACGCAAATCTGTCACTTTCTCTGAATTCTTCATCTTATGGTACAATAATCTTACATTAATATTTTATAGTTGGTTCAGCCATTCCCTTAATGATGGGTATGCACTTGAAGTTCTGTTCCGATTCAGAAACTGCTTCTTAGTTATGTTTTTGTATCTCTTGCCTAGACATTCCTGCTTAAAGCAAACATGTCATTTAAAAATATATATATATAACTGACTACAGATCCCTTTTTGTAATGGTTAGTGTTTCTCATACTTATCTCTAGCATCCTGCTTAGATCCTCATTAGTATTCCTCTTATAACTGTTGAGCATTTTCATTTATTGTGTAAACACCCCACCCTCCCCATCAGTCTTTGCTCAGAAAGGAGTGACTTACTGTTTTGAGTGCATAAAGATTAAATTCTTTTTTTTTTTTTTTAAAGCAATTGGGGTTAAGTAACTTGCTCAAGGTTACACGGCTAGTCATTATTTATGCGTGGGTGCTCATTTTCTGAGGCCGGATCTGATCTCGGGTCATCCAAACTCCGAGGCCGGCGCTCTTACTCACTGCGCCACCTAGCCGCCCCTTTAGGGCAATTGGGGTTAAGTAACTTGCCCAAGGTTACACGGCTAGGTTTTTTTGTTTGTATGGATTAAGTGTCAGAGGCCGGCTCTGAACTCAGGTCCTTCTGATTCCAGGGCCAGCGCTCTATTCACTGCGCCACCTAGCCGCCCCAAGATTAAATTCTTATACCTGATCTTACGGGTCTCTGTAAATTCAATTGTAGCTCACCTATAAAACTTCATTTCCCACTATTTCCATGAACTTTGTTAAGCAGAGTAATATATTATGCCATCCATACAATCCTCACTGTACAGTATACATCTGACATGGACATCTGCTTTCCTTGTTCTTATCTGACTTGTTTTGTACTTTAAAGTGGTTTTCTTTCATGGAGGTCCCTATTGTCTCTTTTCTTTCCTTTAACTGATAATTAGACCATTACCACACAATTTGGTGTTACATTTTTTTGTTCTTTCATAATTCTTGTTCTTTCATATATTTTGAAAGGACCTAGAAGGTCATGTGGCATTAAGGCCACAGGTTCCCCACCTGTGGGGATATATATTTTGTCTCCCATGAGCCAAGATAGATGAATCATTTTACTTTCTTCCATTATGCATGTTGCTACGAACTGGATAAATGCTAAATGAATAGCCTTTCATTGGGGAATATCCTAAATCTTCTGCTAAATATAAATAGATGATCCAAATCTTTTTTCAAAAGATTCTTTGAAAATCGGTACTTTTTCCCAATTACATATTAAAAACAATAAATAACATTCACTTAAAATTTTTTTGAGTTCCAGATTCTTTTACTTCCCCTTTATAGAGAAGGCAAGCAGTTTACTATAGTTTACTATAGATGATCTGTGAGCAGCAATAGCAAACATTTCCATATTAGCCACATAGGAAAAGACTAGAGGACCCCCTCCCCCCCCCAAAAAAAACAAGAAAAAGTAGAAAAAAAGTATGCTTCAGTCTGCATTAAGATTCCATCTATTTTTCTGGAGGATAGCATTTTTAATCATAAGTTCTTTGGAACTATCTTGGTTTATTGTATTGCTAAAGAGCGGTTATATAGCTAATGATAGAATAGCCAAGGCATTCACACTTGATCATTGTACAGTATTTCTGTTACTCTATATAATATTCTGGTTCTGGCCACTTTGCTTTACTTTCAAATTCATATAATTCTTTTCTAGGTTTTTCTGGTATTTTAGTGACATCTGCCTAATTTAAAAAAAAGTTAAAAGTTGTTAGAAATTCTTGTGTGAATATTTTTACATAAAATTATATATTTATATGTTTTGTATATATGTAATATATTTATATAAAATGAGTGTTTGTGTTGTCTTCAACAGGACAAGGTTTTCTTAGCCCATGATGTCTTTTTTTCATGTCCTTCTATAAATTATTAAGTGCAGTCAAGGTCTTTTACATTCTCTATGTACTGATACTTCTATTTGTATCAGCAGTACTGATACAGCTGTTTGTCTCATCCCTTTCAGTGACCTTTTATTGTCACACTGATTTTTTGGATTATATATTTTATGCTATGTTATGTGGCACTCGATGAGAATATACCATAACCCAAGGTGGGGAACCTGTGGCCTTGATGCTACGTGACCTTCTAGGTCCTTAAGTGCTACCTTTTGACTGAATCCAAATTTTATAGAACAGCTATCTAGGAGGTTATGTGTAGCCTCAAGGCTGCTGGTTCCCCACCTCTACCATAACAGTGTTTGGCCAGCTTGTTTGCAGTTTTGTTCTTTAAAGAATATTCATGTTTAAAAATGTTCTTTGGTGGTTTTATCTTTTCCACATATAAGTGTGCCGTTTAGGATTCTTTAAAGGCCTGTAGTTTTTCAAATGGAATATGGAGTGTTTTATTCATTCTGGTATTTCCAGAGCCCATCTCATTTTGTCTTCTACAGTAGCTAAAAAGTGTACGTACTAACATACTAATTCAGTAGGTTGTCTGTTCAACTGTATGCCCAGAATTGAACAACAGATGTTCTTTATCCATTTGGATTTTCCTCTGTAGATTCTGAGTGACTATAGCTCTCACCAAAGAGGTGCATTGTTTTTTGGGGGGTTTTGGTATGGCTATACCGTGCAATCCATTATATTTTTCATATTAATGTTAATCTTATTAAATTTTCAGTTAGTATTTTGTTTTGAAAGTATTGGATTTAGTATGATGCCTGCCCATGAAGGTTTCTGTTCCCTTTCAAGGGGAGAGGCATTAGGAAAATATTTTCCATTATCTTAGAATACTTGAATATTTTAATGATTGCTTTTCTAGCTTTAACTTACCAATTTTTCACCCTTAGTAAGAGAGAGGAGCTGTTTGGAAAGAGTATTCTAATGAATTTCTAGAGGTTCAGTTAAAAATATAGCTATTTTTCTAAGTTTGGTAACTTTGGTAAGTTTTTTCCTTTGATGGTAATCTTACCTTTTCCCCAATCAGTTAAAGAATGCTATATTGAAGTTGGAAAGTGCCTCATTTCTCATTTAGCTCATCTTATCCATCTGTAATAATTGAGGTAATTTAAATGGGATTTTAAATAACAGTATGTATTTGTTCCTAGAAGATCCATTTGAGGACTTTTTTGGAAATCGAAGAGGGACTCGTGGAAACAGAAGCAGAGGTGCAGGACCCTTTTTCTCTGCATTTGGTGGATTTCCAGGTTTTGGAGGTGGACTTTCTTCATTTGATACAGGTATTTTACAGTCTTATAAACAGGACCTAATACCCTTAAAAAAAGATTTACTGGCGCCGCTAGGTGGTGCAGTGAGTAGAGCGCCAGCCCTGGAGTCAAAAGGACCTGAGTTCTGATCCTGCCTCAGAGACTTAACACACACACAAACAAAAACCTAGCTGTGTGACCTTGGGCAAGTTACTTAACCCCAATTGCCCTCCAAAAAGGGGGGAAAAAAGATTTTACTCAGTGTATTTTACGTGTAATTATTTTGGGTAGATCGGCTTGATCATTGTATTCTCTGGCATATTGGAATTTTGTTGCCTAGTTTTCTTGAGGAATAGAAGTGTATATGACCCACACCAAACAAAAGAAAACTTATCTTTTTGTTTGCTACGATTCTGTGAAAAGAAAAAAATCAAGGTCTCTTGTTTTTCACTTGACCTCCAGTTTTACTCAATTGCCTGATTAGCCTAAAGCCTCTCAACCTAAACTGTGATCTTGATCCATCTATCTGATTGGCTTTGGACTGTTAGTAATTTGCGTACATTTGCTTTATTATTGTTGCCTATTCTTTGACTCTTTTAAGGTACTCTAAGAGGCAACAGTGTTAATAGTGTTTTAGATTTTTATATATATATATATATATATATATATATATATATATATATATTTTGAGCATTTGATTTTAAAACTTTGAATTCCAGATTCATTCCCTTCCTCCCTTGTCACCCACCCTTACTGGGAAGATAAGCAATTCAATATAGGTTGTACATGTGTAGCTATGCAAAACATTTCAATAGTGGATATGAGTGCTAAAGATTTTTAAGAAGTTCCAAGGTTTGTAATACAAAATTTTCTTTTGTTTAAAAGCATTTTTGTAGGGGGAAGCTAGGTGGCACAATGAATCCACTGGTCCTAGAATCAGGAGAAACCTGAATTCAAATCTGGCCTCAAGACACTTGACATTTAGCTGTGTGACCTTGGGCAAGTCACTTAACCCCAATTGCCTTGCTTTACACCCTCCAAAAAAAAACAAACCCAAAAACATTTTTGCATCTTGAATAACGTTTATTTTTCTATTCTCCCCTTGTTTTCTCTCCTCTTATTTCCCAAGACCCTGAGATAATAAGAATATTGTCAATGTTTGATCCATAGTATAACTTAAGATAATTGGTGCTCAGTATTAATAGTCGAATTACGCCAGAGAATTTTTTTCTCCTTTTGGTCTCGGTTATGTTGTTAAACAAGATTTTGGGCATTTTCTCCTACAAAGTGAATTGTAATACAAAGACTTGCAAAGAAAACTAATCATGGAGAACAATTTTAGCAGTTTGTATTATATAAGTTATACAAAGACAGAAAGTATGAAAGGTTCTAAAAACATAAATTAGTTGATTTGTTATTCTGTTATGGGCAGAGAAAGAATAAGAAAGAAACAGTCCCCTGACCTTAATTTATAGCTGGAGCTAGGATAACTATATGAGGGATAAAAAACATAGGTAGCTGACGTATAGATATTCTGTCAGTTTCCATGATATCTGAATATTTGCACAAAGTTAGTTGGGATATAGCCTTATGTGTCCTTTTATAGTTAAAATGTTGCAAGAAATAGGAAAATGATGCCTTTTAGGAGAGATGTTGATGGTGAATTTTCACAGCCCAGAGTAGGAAGCAGTGTTGTTCCTGAACCTGTCAGTTGGGCGGTCACGTTCTCGCATTAAAATGTCAAAGTTTCAAAACATTTTGTATGACTGAAAGCATGACACTTGGTGAAAAGGGCATGGATCTTTTGTTTTCCAAGTTCAGAGAATACAGGTTTCTTTTTTTATGTAAAAGAAAATTCTTATATTTCTTTCAAATGGTGCTATATCCTGTTGGCACATGATTATGATTACCACAATTGATTCATTTCCACACTCAGTTTCTTTTGCAGTACTTGATTTCTGTATGGGTCTTTTGATGTATGATAATGAAAAAGCAGCCATGTTGCTAAATGACTTTTATTTCAGTCCTGTTACTTGGAATAGCATTGAATGTTACAAATAATAGCCATTTTGACTCTAGTTATTATAGTAACGTTTAATAGAAACAGTGTTTTAAATTTTTAATATTATCTTTACTGTTTATACAGGATTTACTTCATTTGGTTCAGTGGGGCATGGAGGCCTTACTTCATTCTCTTCTACGTCATTTGGTGGTAGTGGGATGGGTAACTTCAAATCCATATCAACTACGACTAAAATAGTAAATGGCCGAAAAATCACTACAAAGAGGTACAGTGATTTTAAACAGTATCTTTTACATTAAATACTAATAATTTGTTGACATATTGTCAGTCTTAACTAACTATATTCAGATGCTCATTTTCAAAGTGAAAAATCTAGATTTTTGATTGTTTGAAATCACAAAAAATTAGTTGACAGTGAATTCCTGTATGTTTCTGTGGAAAAAAAAGTCCATAATTATTAAGAACCTTTTCCTTTTTTAAATTTTTGCTTGCCGTGATTTGTTATTATCTGAATCCCAAGTAGTTATTTTGATTTGGAATGATCAAAACTTTTCAACTACACTATTAGAAAGGTAAATTTGTGGTTTGGTTTTCTTTGTTTTTTTTAAACTATTAATCCCTTTTTGACGAGTTTATCTCTGTAGGTGGTTTAATTGAGCCAGACTTTATGAATCTTTTTAAGTAGAAAAGATAGGTAGCAAACTTCATGGCAGAAAACTTGGCTTACTGTAGTTCTTGTATCATCTTATTTGTATGCAGTCATGTGAGCATGGGGATTAGTATTTTTCAGGTATTTCTGTATTGTAGTTACATCCTTTAATAAACATACTCCAAAAAAGTTTTTAAATGAATTTTGTCCTACAGAATTGTTGAGAATGGTCAAGAAAGAGTAGAAATTGAAGAAGATGGCCAGTTAAAGTCCTTAACAATAAATGGTAAGGAGCAGCTGCTACGCTTGGATAACAAGTAATTCAACGCACGCATTTAACAGAAATATTAAGCTATTACAAGCACCATTTGAGGATTAACAGGAACATTTTTTTGAAGATTTCAAAAGAACTCTTTCAGTATAATTGTATCTAATCTAAAGTATTTATAAACGGCTCATCGAAGCACCTATTTGTCATAGACTTTTGAGTTTATTGTTGGGACCACATTAATAGGACCATTTTTTTGTCTTTAAAATTGTTGTAAATTTCTGTATGCACTTTGCTTTTATTAAAATTAATCCAAGGTGACCAGTGATCCTTTAGTAGTGCTAGGGCAAAATGTACACTAACACCAGCATGAATCTTGCTTTTCCATTTTGTTTGAAATGTGAGCCAAGTAGTAGTTTAAGTCTGCTGTGAAGTTAACATTTCCAGGATGAATCCTTTCCTTTTTTTTTTTTTTTTTTTTTACTTTCAAAAATTTTTTTTAAGTATTTAGTAGTAAAAGGTACTAATGCGTTAATGGTAATACATTTCTGGTTTGAAATAAATTAAGGATGTTTTCTAGTTGTGCATGAATGCTGCAAAACTTAGTAAGTTTTGACAATTGTTTAAATATGTAATGTTAAGCCTAGGCAAAAAAAAAAAGTAAATCTGGTAAACTGGGTCTTTGTCATTTGCTAAAAAAAAAAAAAAAAAAAAAGAAAATGAATAAATGCTAATGTTTGTGGTGCATTCTTTCATGAATGGGGTTTGTAGCTTTCTTGTGTCTGTGTGTGATTCGGGTCCGTGGGGAGTGAGTTTTGTTTTATTAGTATTTTAATTTCTTTTTGCTGGTGGATATGGGCATCTCTTATTTGCAGATGTTTTCTTTTTACCATTGCAAAATATATGTAGTTTTCCCATACCTCTGTAGGGTAACTCTTACCACTTGAGTAAACATTTCAGTTGTCATAGTATTCTTTTTTAAAGAGGGAGATTGGTTTTATTAGCAGAGTATGTTTGTGTGTATATGTGTGTGTGCCCGTGTGCATGCATGTATGTGTGCTTTATGGAATAAAAGAAACCATTATGAAAGCACACAATTAAAGACACTTTGCATGGTTAAATCCTTTAGGATGATTTGAACATGGGTAAAGTGGTTTGTAAAGTTATTGATGTCAGTATTGCTAAAAATTTTACACAAAGCAAAAATATAAAACTGCCAAAATTTTTATTGCACCCAATCTACTGTAATCTACCTTAAATTATTTTGCAGATTGGTAGGGAATGTGGAAATAAATGGAACTTCCCCAAGTTAGACTAATGATTCATGATGAAAATAATGTTAAAACAGAACAAAACAAAACCCCTAAAACCAAGACACTATATAGTTGTTAAAAATATAAATGTTGCTGTGGTTTAAATTATTTTAGCCTGGTATCTTTTAAAGGCATATTGAGATTAAGATTTTTAACTACTTGAAAACAGATAATATATTTTACAACTATTCTTTGCTTAATTTAGAATACCGAAACATAATGTAGCTAAAACGATTGACTTACCATGTAAAAGGCAAGGCATCTATGTAAATTTGTTTAAGTTTAATATTAGGTCTTGGAAGCAATCTTGAGTTCTTGAAAATGCTTAAACTAAAGCAATGTTTTATACATTTGTTAAATGATATCTATACACATGTTTTTGTAAGAATAGCATTTCAGTCTCCTCTACTCTCAAAAAAAGGTAAGTTTATTTCTGTAAATGGTGGGAAAGCAACTATATTTGGACTTTATTTTAGTCAGGAATTGTAAATCTTGTCATTTTTACCATCCAAATGAGAATAGTATCCTGTTAATAACATCAGTATAGATGCTTCAGATTTTAAATGATAATTTAATTACTTTAGTTTAAATGCCTTAAATATATTTTTGTACTTGTAATCCAAAGTTCTGTAGATAACACTGGTTAAATGAATCTGTGTTGGTGAGGAAGTCAGGAAATTGCAGATTAGGTTTCAACTGACATCTAGTGAGATATTTTCTTAATTGAAATATATTTTAAAGAGAAAACAGTAGTTTGGTCTCAGTTTAAAGCACTGAAGAAAATTGTGATATTAAATACTTGTTTTCAACATTTTTTGAACAATACTGATTACTGAATCTTGATTTCTTTTAAATGTACTTTATTTCAAAGCAGTTTACTTGCTCAGGTTGTTACTAGGTTAGAATTGTTAAAAGTTTTGTGATGAAACAGCATAGTATTGAGTTTCGTGTATATGTTTGAGTAATTTCACTTTTTCCTTATCTTGCCTTTCTAATTATGTGATTGTTTATTTTCTTGGTTTTCACATCAGAAGTTTGACAGCTACATTCTAACTTTTTGATTCAAGGACTGTTTTAAAGTAAAATTTTCATCAACCTATTTCTTAATTCCCTTGGACTGCTTTCTAAATGACTACATTTTCAAAAGGAAACTTGACTATTGTAATTGTCATCAAAAGTTTATTAGTCAACCAGTGGGCTATTAAATTTCATTGAGTTGCTTGCCGGAGTTATACTTCGGTTCTTACATAATTTTCAGTGGTTGTAACATTATGTGATATTGATAGTCCTGGTAAATGCTTATCATAGGAAGAAGATTGATTTACATTTTTAAATGTAGAATTAATTGCTTCATAGAGGCAATTCAAAATTGACTTAGTCTTAATATGCTATGACTTTCTTTTATTCCCTTCATTTGAGTGTAGCATAATTATGACAGGAAAAATAAATCCATTATCTAAGGCCAAAAATTACTGAATTTTGAAGCAGTAAGAACTTGGAAATAATCTTTGTTAGATAAAACTGTTCAGAGCTTATTGGCAGAACTTAGGAATAGGAAACGTTTTCCTCATGCTTTTTCTTGAAGTCTTTCCATATGTAATAGCTCTTTATCAGAGCACATACCATATGAGATTTTCAACCACCAAACACTTAAGTAAATGTTCAGTTTTCATGGTATTTTTAAAAATTCTGTTCACATAGACATGAGATCCAGTTATGTGGTGAAAGATTCCTTGGAAAGTCGTGTGTTGTCAAGGCTTTAATTTTACATTGTCTATATATGAGCCTAAGTTTTGTAAATTACCTTTGGATTTCATGAAGTTGGATGTAATGTTTATCCTTCAAGGTTATTGAAACAGCAGGATTTTAGGTTTTATGACTCCCATTTTTCTTTTTTGCGAGATTAAAAATGAAAGACCTTAATGAAATTTAATAGCAATCATGGTTCTAACAAGTTTTTAGTATTTTTCCAAGTGTCTTTAATTCATTTAGAGATGAAACTTGATATAAGTGTCATCTGTTTTCCTTTTTTGTCTCCTGCCATTTTTGTTAAATGTAAGAAATTACTTAAGGTGAGTTTTAATTATAAGCTTTGTTTTATATGTAACCAATTAAGCTACTAAATCTTTACTTTACTCAATGGGGGTAAAATAGTATAACACCAAAAGCTACAATTAATTTTTTAGATAAATGCATTGTGTGTTTAATTTTAATGTGGATATGGCAGATTTCAGTATCTTTCAGGCAAAACAATAACACTAGACTGTGAAAACCCAGTTCACTAAGAGATAAAAATGTTCACTGAGTTAGTGACAGATACTTAACGTGCATGAATTGAAGTTTCTTCTTTAAATTTGTGTAATTTTTTCATTCATTCGAAGGAGGCAATTAAATATTTAGCTTTTAGTATTCTGACTTAATTTTCAACTTCTCTTTAGCTTCATGATAAAGAGTTAAGATTTTACACACAATATAATGTCAGTAGAATGATTAATTTTATGGTTAACATAGTATTCACAACAAGTTATTATCTTTACAGAATTTAGATGAGAACAGTTAAATTCAACAAACATTTCTTAAGCACCTGCTAGGTACTTGTGGGTCAGGGTCAAGGTCAAGGTTTGAACTGTGGAAAGGTATCCAAAGGTAAAAATACAATATTCCTCAAGCAGTTTATGTTCTGTTAGGGAGGTAACTAGAACATAAAACACATATAAGTAAATAGTAAGTAATATCAAGAAAAAGAAAGTACAAAGACCCATGGAGCTCAGGAGAGGCTTCCCATATGAGCCGGCCCCTAAGCTAATCCTTGAAGCAAGGATTCTAAGAGGCTGAGGTGAGTGGGGGAGATGGAAGTAGAGGTGGAAAACATTCCAGAATAAGGAATAAGGTAGGGATTTTGGCAATATTAGGTCATTCTGACTGAAAGAGAGTGAAAGTGATTTCTATTAAATAAGCTAGGAAAATAGATGGGAGCAAGATTGCTGTGGGCTTCAAATTTTTGGCCGAGAAATGGATTTTTTATGTAAGAGCCTGTCATTTCTACTGGTTTTTTATTTATTTTGTTTTATTGTTTTATTTACTTTTTTGTCTGTACCTTAGATCATGGCAAAGACAGGAATTCCTGCTTATCAGATTTTCAGGTGATGACAGTTGGGAGAGATACCCTAAATATTGAACTAAGTATATGAGGATGAAATGTCATAACTAGGTAGAGCAGTGTGCCTTGGAGTCAGGAGGATCAGTGTTTAAATTTGACCTCAGATAACTTCCTAGCTAAGTAACTGGACAAGTCATTTAACTTAAGTTTGCCTCAGGTTCCTCAACTATAAAATGGGGACATTAATAGCAGCTATCTCACAGTGTTGTGAGGATCTATTTGCCAAGTACTTAGCATAGGGCTTAGCATATGGAGGGCACTATATAAATATTTTCATCGTTATTATTAGTAGGGATAAAATTTCCCATCTTACAGTTGACTGCAAAACATCAGTTTCTGAAATATGAAATGAGAGAGACATGGTTAGATAACAATTTACTTATAAAAGATTTGGCTATGTTTTAGTAAACTGTGAACTCAATATTAATCAAGAATGTATTTCATACTGTAGGTAAAATTTTTTGTGTGTGAACATTCAAAGGTTATATAACTTGTAGGTAGGAGCCCACTGTACATTTCCCTACTCAGCCAGTATTTGGAATTTTGTTTTCTTGTTTGAGTACTACGACTGCGGCTAAGATAAGCTAGGATTTCAATGAGAATGTTAAAAAGACTGGAATCTTTAAAATAGTTTATTAGATCAAAGAATTATGTATGTTTTAGCTTTCAGGAGAGAAGAATCAAGGGAGAAGAGACGTGATAGCTGTCTCCATGTATCTCAAAGCTGTCAGGTGTGAGAGTCATTGAACTTGTTATGTTTGGTCCTAGAGGCAGTCCTAGATGTAATTGGTGGAAGCTGCAAATAGGTAAATTGAGGTCTAATAGAAGGAAGAGCTCCTTCACAAGTAGAGGTGCACCAAAACTGAATGAGCTGCCTGGGGGCTAAAGGAAATGGTGCCTATTTTCCCTTCCTTGCTCTTTCTCCCCAACCAGAGTTCCACTGGCTGTGGCCAGTGTACCATCCAGAAGTAGGGGGACAAGTTAGGAAGCTCTTGCTATTGGCTCAGTTGGTAATTCCTTTGAGTACCTGAACTAGGTGTGTGACTTTTAGAGGAGATATGAAAAAAGACAATTAGACTTTTTCAGTTGATTGGATATAGAAGTATGAGGAAGAAGGAAAAGTCAAAATTCTATAGGTGTAAACCTGGATGACTAAGAGAATTTTAATGGACTTAGCAGCAGAGGTAAGTTTGGAGTGTAAAGAGAGATAATTATGAAGTACCTTATTTGAAAATTCTGATGGCAGTTTCTCAGTATGCAGATAAATATCTGGCTCATTGATTTGGGAATTAACCTGAGTAGAGTTCCTTATGAGAGCTGAGGAGGTCCCAGAGTATAAAGAGGAAAGAAGAAATCGCCTAGGATCAATTCCTTTAAATATCTACCCCTGCTTAGTAGACAGGAAGTAGGGTGATCATTCAGCAAAAGGAGATGGAATTTGTGGGGTCAGACAAAATAGGAACCATACCAGTGACTTAGAACCTAAAACTTCAAAACAAATAAAATTGGATTTAATAATTAAGAGATTTTAAATTGTAAGGTATTAAATAGTGAGTAGGGAGTGAAAGAAATACAACAAACATAGCTAAGGAGGTGATAACAAGGTCAAGTGGAGGTCTTTAGGAATATGGGAGATCTAGGTCTTGTTTACCAACCAACCGAAAGGAAGAAGTCATTGCATCTGAGATGAGCACAATAGAAATGAAATGATTGAGGGGACACATCCTGAAAGATATGTGTGTATGCAAATTGAAAGTCGTTTTTTTTTGTTTGTTTGTTTTTGTTTTTGCTAAATTCTGTCTATGATACTAGAGAAATGAAGGAATGAGAAATAATGTAGAGGTAAGTAGTAGGGAGAAAAGGGAACTGTAAATAGGTAATATGTTTTCATAGTTAAGTAGTTGTCATGTTCTATTGAGAATTTTGGGGCCTATGGAGATCTGGGAGAGTTCAGGGACAAGTTCAGTTACAAAATTAGTTAGAGCCAAATTGGAACTGAGAAGTGTGTCTGTAGAAGGCCAAAAAAGTAGATAGTGGGGGTAATTTTAACTTGGTTCTTCATAAAACAAACATATTATAGGCTAAGTGGATAAAGGCATCGGTGGTAACTTGAACATGAGACTGAGCTGTTAGGGAAAGAGAGCATTGGAGAAAAGTATAGGAAAGTTGTGAAGGAGAGTTAGAAGGTGACTGGTTATTATCAGAAAGTTGAGTTTCATAGATCATGACCACGTGAATAGCATCCTTTTGGTTGGCTGAGGTTAAGGAAAGATCTAAGTCATGGTGATTAAGGAGGTTTAACAATCAGAAAGGCCTAGGTAGTTTTGAGAAGATTGGTCTGGTAGCTAGAAGAGCCATATTCCTATGGCCGTTGCTGCTGTGTAGCTATTGGATCTTTAATAATTTTATATTTTTCACAAATTTGAATACCCCTAATAGGCAGCAGCATTTCATTTGATGTTTATAATGAGCTTTGGAGAAGGAAGTGGGAAAGATGGAATAACAGATTATGATCAGATGAGGGAATTAACAAGTTATGAAATTAGAACCGTTTTGCTTATATTTGTTTCTGTATCGCATCTAGTCACAGAAATGGGCAGAATGGAGAGTATCATTTATAAAATGGAAGGCCAAGATATTCAAGGAAGGGATGCAAAGACTAATTAGAAAAGAAGACTGTAGCTGATAATTGAACTCTGAAAAAGTACGGTTATTTTGGGTAGATGACAACAGCATTGCCTGCATGGACAGGGTATTATTATAAACAGATCTGTACTTCAAAGGAGTACTTTAGCAAAGGGAGGATCAACATGGTAATGGGAAGCTTGATGCAGACTTCTCTAGCACTGACAGACTTACCTAAACTGAGGTAGGCATGATTGGTTTCTGGAGAAGTCTGAATTTCCCTGAGTGGCAGAAGAGAATATGTATTTTTGAAAGGCAGTTCATAGGCACTGCAGCCATCTGACATGGTAGATAATTGATTTTGTGGGTATTGTCTGAGTCTTTTGTTTATCTTGTGCTATAGGAAAGAAACATGAAATCAGAAATTTCTTGAATCAGAAATAGGCATTTGAAAATTCTGATGAATGATGCATACATGTTTTACAAGGTGGTCCCTGTTTTGACTTTCACAGGACTAAATATAAATTTTCACCTGAGAGAAACAAAAAAATGTTCATGGATATGAGTTGTTTTGTAGTTTACCCTAAAAAGAGCTGTAAAATAAAATGATGTAATGGAAACAGATTAAGTAAGTATGCTGCTTTTCTTTTAGAGTTAAAAACATAAAAATAGCAAATTGGGGTTTTCTAATCTATTTTTTTGCATATTCAATTTGATTGGACATAGTTGTATATGTATAAAACTTAGTAACTAAGATCTATTTGAAAAAATTTACATTTTATACCTTTGTTTTATGTAACAGTCTGTTTTTTCCATAAGCACATTTTTTCCCTTCTTTGTTTCGAGGCACTCATCACTAATAAACCCTCCTGTTGCCTCTTTTCTTGCATTTTGCACCTTATTTCTCCCCCCCTCCCCCAGTTGTCCTGTTACAGTGCCTTATTGTGGGAGAAGTTGTCCCTGGGTTCTCAAAAGGCTGCATATGCTGGTGGGGGGCACAGGCTCCGCCAAGTTATGTCATGCTAGATGGGTTTGGGATATGGTCCTAGTAAAAGATGATACGTGCTTTCCAAGGATAAATAAATGTAACTTAAATATGAAGAGCCTCTTTAAAAATAGCCTCTAATCCTACCCTTTCACCCTTTATAGAGAGGAAGGAAAGGGGACAGAAGGTACTAAGAATTGCATGGTTTTTAAGACTGTTTGCATTAACCTGACAGCAGTCCAAATTGAGGTCCTTGTCCAATGACCAAGAGTGCAACTATAATGCATTTTGGTGTAACTATAATGCATCAGACTTCCTGATATAAATGAAACCAGAAGTGAAAGGGAAATTGCAGCTAAATGACTTAACAGGCTCTTGTTGGAGTAACAAAGGAATTGGTGGAGGTGATCTTATCACAGACCAAAGGGAACAAGAAACATTTTATTGGTCATTTATTGCAGTACATGTTATAAATGATTATAAATGTAGTTTGTGGATCATTAGTTGTAAAAGTTGATTAGGTAAATAAAATATAAGGTAAACTTCACAAAAATCATTCAAGATAAATTAGCATATATTTTGATAGTTGGTATTGTTGTAAAAGGTGGGAAGATGACAAAGAATATATTGAAAATATTCAGGATTAAGTAATAAAAGTGCAATGTTTTATAGACCATTCAGGTACTTTATGATTATAGATCATGAATACTTTAAGAAGAAACAGGAGGTATTGGGCATTGTGTGCACCAAATAACAAAAAATAATAAAAGTTAAATATATTTTGATAGAGATAAAATGATTCATTACAGATAGGTGGTGACAAAGGTGTTTATGCACAGTCACAACTGTAGATTGTTAGAGAAAAAAACTGTATATTTGGTCCTGGAAGAATAATAATGAGAAAAACTAAAAATGACCTTCAGTCCCACATGGCTTTTTTTCTTGCAGTGATGGTGACAAATAGTTGTAACAGGGCAGAATGTACTAAGAATCACAGTTCAGGCAGACTGTAATTATCAACTTTGTTCTTTGTGTTCTAAATATGAGATCCTTATCTAATGGACATTCTACTAAGATTTAATCATACTGATCTTGACTTTTGAGCTATGAATGAAACTTAAGGAGAAAGAAGTAGTTTACAGCTAAGTAGAAGGATATTTTATAGGTTCCTTGAAGGGCAAAGAAAGAAAGAAGTTGGTTGAATTGGTTTTATTCACATGTCCAAAAGTCAACAAAGAAACTCAATGGGACATTTGATCATCTCATTCCACAATTTATGATAAGTTTTTGCAAAAATCTTCCCTGAAAGGAAATTGTGATGTATATTTCCTTATCTGTCACAGAGGAAGAAGAGTTATACATTCTCAAAGTTAAATCAACATACCACCTTGTTTTTTAATGATTTGGATGCATAGGGAAATATCCCTTCACCAAGTTGGAAAATATGGTTGAGGATTAAGCAGTCAGAAAGACCAAAGACAGACTATATAGAAGTCTCACACCATTTTACTATGAAAAATCATAGTGAGAAAAGTGGGAGGCATTAGACATAGAAATGAAATCAATCGTGTTTTAAGAGACAGAAGCATTAGACATGGGAAGGACCAAATAATAGAAATGAAACCAGTCATGTTTTAAGAGATGTGAAGTGACTCACAGCTAACATGGGAGTTGTTCCCTAGTCAACTGTTTGAATATTTAATACACAACTTGTTAAAAGCAAATTACTGCAAAATGAATAACATGATATGAAATAAGACCCTTCTTTAACCTGACTTAAGCATCTGATACTGAAAAGTGGAAAATGAATAGAAGAGTGTATGTTGAAACAGATATTGCTATTTTTCTAAGGAAGTTTAATTGGTATCAATCAGTTGCCATAGAGAAGAGACTCTAATACCCTATAAGTAAACACTTGATCTCCTTGCCAAGCAGAAAAACATGTCAGCCGAGCGTTATTCCACTTCAGAATGTAAACTTCTCTAAAATCTTAGTAGGATGCAGAAGATTATGGGCAGTAGCACATCATAAAACATAAGGTTGTACAAATGAAGGTAACAAGTTTAGAAAGCCAGGTATTGACTATTTAAATCCCTTGGGCTTTTTAAAGATGAAAATAGATGAAAACAGCTATTGTAGAAGTTGTTGGACTAGACCAAATATATATAGAGGAAGTATGACCTGAAGGTAACATTTTTGAAGCATTGACTATAAATATGCTAAAGGTATGGGAAAATTTTGGAACTTGATAGGTGTTGTCACAAGAGAATTTGACTGCTGGCTAGCCTGTTTACCTAGTTTTTCATCTCTGCAAAATTTTTATGAGAATCTATCAGGACATTCTAAATTATAAGTGTGGAACACTTACTGTATACCATGTCTTTATAGTTACACACAGTTGTCTTAATGGTATATAGGGAATACAGAATCTTACTGTGCTTAATTACTGCATGACTTTACAAAAAATCATTTGATTTTGTAGAACAGGTCATTTCTTTAAAGATTCCTTCAGCAGTTTCTCTTTAAAATAAGTAACAACTGTGATAGTTTTGGTCACACTTATTAATATTAAGTGAATCACAAAATAGATTTATTATCCTTAAAGGTGTCATGGAGGGCATCCAACAATGTTGAATCTAAATGTAAGAAGTTTTCTCTCTAGGTGGAGAAAGTACTCCAGGTATGTCTATTTGTGTCAACTCCCAGAACATTGTAGCGCCATTTCAGTGATATGTAGAATATCCACATGGTAAAAACCAAGTGAATAAAGCATACCTGATGCCCCAACTATCAGTTAATCCACCTGTTTTGGCTAGGTGCTGGAAATGGACATTGAAATGGACCCAAAATGAAGAAGAAAGGCCTGAATACTTCAGGAAAGTTGCAGTTATTTCAGTTACTCCTTTTAGCACAACATATGTGACTGTGAGACATAGAATGCTACAGTTTTTGATTAATTGAAGTTGACTCACTCAAAGGGTATGAGCAGGTTGCAACACATTAATTCAGAGTTTTTCAGGAGAAACTGTGTAAAGCATATCAGAAATGCGTGTGTGGAAGTGATAAGATGGATTAGTCATGTGGGCTCCAAATTGAGCTCCTAATGTGTGACAGCATGGGGTAATGTATAAAATTTATATTAGTCAGGGAAACCTGGGCTTGATTTCTGCCTCTGAAACTGGCTGTGTGATTTAGAGGAAGTCCCCTGCAACTTTAACTGTATAGCCTATAAATTGGAGAGCCGGTCTGTACTGGTAGTGGTAGTTTCTTTATTCTACACCAGTGAAGTTACTGGTCTATTTCTGTGGAAGTAGACCTTTGAAACCCTTATTCTCCACCCCTCTCTTCCCCCTTCCAACAACAACAACAACAAAAAATACTAGGTTCATATCATTCTTTTGTCACTTTGTAACTGATTATTGTGGATGAATAATTTTCCCTCAACCTCTGTTTTCTCATCTGTAAAATAAGAGGATCAGACTAGAAAACCTCTAAAATCCTTTCCAAATCTATGATCTGTATATAATTCCATGGCCCTGTGTAACACAAATAGTAGATAACCAGTAGACAGCTGTTTCCCTCCTTAGGTAATGAAGCAGTGTAGAGAATGGGAGAAAATACTTACATGGATGTTGAGTAGGTTTCTATAGTGAATTTACAGGTGGACATGGATAAGAGTGTAGCTCTAACTGGCTTCGGCTTCTTTATTTATAAAACTGGGATAATAATTGGACCTCCCTTTAGAGTTAGGGCCAAATAAGGTAAGATACTAAACAGGTGCTTTTGCTATAAAGCACTATTTTATATTATATACTATATTAAAGCACTACACAATAATTCTTACTATTTCTGTCACATTAAAAGATATATTGTGGGGGTTTAGTGGATGGTGTTTTGTTTACCATCTTTTAAGGTTTAGGGGTTTGTTTATTTTGGGGGGGGGTCAACAGTTTTTCATCACTAAATAGAACCTTCTGTGTTACCTTCCCACATAGCCCAGTGGTTTTTGAGGAGATGGGGAGAAAACTCAACCCTAGCCTTAATTTCCCTGGGTACATAGATTAAACACAAAACACGTGACCTAGTTTATGGCTATCATAAAAAGGCAACAAAGTTCCATTCTTCTGTGGCATCAAAATAGGCTACAGTGTTTTACTAGCTGCATATAAATCTTTGTTTCTATTAAAGTGTAAGGGAAATAGTTCTTTAGAGAATAATAATAATAACGTTTATGTAAAACTTTAAAGTTGATAAGAATTTTGCCACAACAATCCTGTGAAATTAATGCAAGTAATAATACTACTTAAATACTCTTTAAGCTCTGCAAAGTGAATTATGTACCCCTGTGAGGTAAATACTATTATCCCTATTTTACACATGAAGAAACTGAAGCTGAAAAGTTAGTAGTGACTTGCTCATGATCACATAAATTAGCTACTAAGTGTTTGGGCCAGGATTTTAACTCAGGTCTCATGTCCATTGTATCATGCTTCAATAAGGAAGGCAAAACTAGAGAATATGAAAGTTAAAATAGCTTGCATGTTAACTGGGAGCACCCTTGATTTCAGTCCTTGTCTTGGTATTTGTTTGCTGTGTGACTCAGGGTATATTATTTCAATCTAAGGAGACTCAAAGTGGGGAATGGTGGGGTTGGGGGGTAGAGATCTTTATATTGCTTATCTCATTAGGTTGTAAAATCTTATAGCTTGCCTCTCAGAAATTGGAATTTTATTCCTGCTATTAACTGAGGAAAAAAGAATTTGGTGCCCATGTTTCTTAAATTCACCTGTGATTTAATAGTAACATTTTTAATAATAAAACATTGTCAGTATTTATCCATTCAAAAATCTGGATTAGAGTGTTTTTTTTTTTTTACATATTGAGGGGAGGATCTTTTTTCGTCTTTTATTTTTTAGTTTACATCATTCATTTCCACAAGATTTTGAGTTACAAATTTTCTCCCCATTTTTTTCCTACCCACCACTGGATATCCCCTCCCTCAATTTGCTCTCTTCCATATCTTCCCCCATCCCGCTTCTGACTTACCAGTAGGGCACTGTGGATTTCTTTGCCCCAGTGCCTGTATATCTCATTTCCCAGTTACATGTAAAATAATTATAATATGTGTGTGTATTTTTTTAGACATTTGATTTTAAAAACTAATTCCATTGAATTAGAGTTTTTTTAAAAAATATATTTTAATTGGTATTGTTTTGATGTTAGCTAGGTTGTTTTTTGTATCCCTGTCTTACATGTTTATAGTTATTCCTTATAAAAAGGATTTTATTATAAACTAAAAGAGGAAGAAGAAATCAGTTCAGCAAAGTTTATCAGTACATTTGAATCTGGCATGCAACTTTATATCATGATATGAGAATGTTGCTATTTGCAGCGTGCCAGATAAATTAAAACTGGCACTAAAGAATACAGAAATAGGAAGAGGATCATATACAAAATAGGCCAGCTCTGAAGAAAGCACAATAGTATTATGCCACAAACAAGAGCAGTCCATAAAATCCACATTTCTACTTTCCCATTTCTATGGAATCAGTAATCTGCATGTATATGACATGTTCAGTGAAGGTAGGAAAACAGATAGCTTTTATAAGCAATATCCTGCAGTTGACCTCATCTTTACAGTAAATTGAATGAAAGATGTAGAATAAAGATGCAGAGGTCTTTTGAGTAGAGAAAAAAAAGTTCATTAGAGAAATGAAACTTAAAACTTTTCCAACAAAACCTCTCCAATGGCTCCAAAAATAAATTCTTTGAAAGATGCATCAACATAGGATTTTATTTGGCAACCCTCTGGTTCTTCTGTCAAACCAGGCATAAGACATTTACCACTGTCGGGTAGAATATCCAGTCGAGAGTCCAAATGATTTGAGATACATGGTTGATGAAATCCTTCAGTTGATTCTGTTTATGGATGACATTATGTTAATTGTACAGCCTCTTGATCCACATTCCTATGCCCCTCCCCCACAGCATCCACCATTACTCTTAAGATTTTATCTTCACTACTGAAGAGGTAGACAGGCCTGATGAAAAAATGCCTATTTTCTAGACTGATAGGCATTGAAATGAAGAGCCAATAGAGCTGCTCCTATAGTCATATATGTTTCTTAGACATTGAAAATGAACAGTAAACTAGCCTTAGAATTGAATAGGAATGGGGGCTTTGGGAAATTGTTGTGTTTAGAGACTGCTGACTTCTGTGTGAAACATGGCTATTAAAAAACATCTATTTTTCCTTAGTGATGTTACATGGTAGTGAAATAGGAATAACACAGTCCCTGAAAAATGAAGAGACATGTCATGGAAGGGAGTATGCTGTAGTATAATACCAACAATAATATTCAGAAGAAGCTTCATAAGCTATCATTAAAGGAGAAGGTGTGTAGAAAAGGCCATAGGCTGGTCCTGGCAAGGTGAATCACCACTCTGACTACCCTGATCACCATCTCACTTAAGACCTGTTGGAGACATCTCCAGGACTCTGAATTGAAGAGCTTTTAGGTCTTCTGTCATCATCCTCAAGTCAACCTCTATGGAGATCCATCCGGAAAACTTCATAAATGTCCTGTAACCACAATTTTGAAGGTTCCCCCTAAAGAAAGTCACTAAAGCCCTTGGCACTTTCAGATGTTTCAGTGTCTTAACTGGTATCATTTTTATCAGTGGAAATGATGTTAAAGAGGGGACGTTACCATCTGTTTGTTGCTGGCACCTTGGAAACCATTACATCTTTCCATCTGATTTGTAGCTCTCTTTCCTTATGTGTTATTTCCTTCATGAGCATGAGCTCCTTGAGAACAAGGACTGTTTTGTTCTTCTATTTTAAAGGCTTAGTGTAGTGCTTTGTAGATAGTAAGTACTTAATAAGTACTTTTGTTCCTTCAAATGTCAAATGGGGGTTATTATATTTTATATTTTAACACTCAAGCATCTTGAGTGAACACCCCTTGGGGAATTGGCCAGAAGTTGGAACATGAGTGAGAGTTGCTTAAGATGAGATGGCATGGTTGAGAACAATAATGTTGATAAGTTCATCAAAGTATCTGGAAACAGGCTGACAATGGTGGTTATTTGTTAGAAGTGCCTGAGTTGATAATATGGGCCCGTTCGATGTTATAATTTGGAGCTGCCAGAAGTCAAGGATTCTATATGTGTATAGATCAATTAGGCTTATGAAACAACTACTATGTAGTAGGCATGGGATATGTTCTTCATGTATGTGTAGAATGTATACAAGGTAAATCCAAGGTAATTTTATTTTTCAAATAAGCAGCAAGCTGTAATGATCGGGAAAATATATAGGAGGAGGACAAAATCTTGAGTATTGGAGGAAGGTAGGGATTCTTAGAGGTAGAAATTAAGAGGGTGGGCATTCCAGAAACGCAAATTGTCTGTTTAAAGACAAAGATGGGAGGTGTGTGATGATGTTGTTTGTGGAGAACTTCATGAAGGTCAGTTTGGATTCATGTACATGAAGGAGTGAAAACTGGAAAGCTAGATTGGAATCATGTTAAGTTCCTTAAATTTCAGATGAATTTTATTTGATCCTAAAGGTAGTAGGAAGTAAGAGTACAGGAGTATTGGAGAGAGGACAGACTTAATTGAAGCTTAGAGACTGCTTAGGCCATTTTTATGAGTCTAGGCAAGAGGTAATGAGATCTTGAACTTGGGTGGTGATCTGGTGATTAGAGAGAAGGGTACAGAAAAGGGAGATGATTTGAATATAGAATTGACAAGAGAGCTACTGAATTGATGGCATATATAGGGTGAAGAAATGGGAAAAGTGGGAAGATTACTCCAAGGTGGCAAACCTCCAGTGTGGGTGGCTGGAAAAACGGTAGTACTCTTAACATAATGAGGGAAGATGTAGATTAGGGACATTTAAAAAAAATTATTTTTTCAATCTTCAAAAGATGATGAGTGGAACATCCTAAATTTCTTTTAAAATGGAAACAAATTACTTTAAGTATGTGGTCTTTAGTTTTCCTGACCTTGTTTTAGAGATTGGAGCAAATAGATCACTGGGTTGAGCTTTTTGGTAACTAGTGTTTGTTATCTTTTCACCAAGAAGATAGTATATATCCTGAGGAAAAATTTCACAAAACAGTCTGATGGGAGCTGACCCAAGAAGGTGATGTATACCTTTTGAGTATTTGGTCATTTTATAACTTGTTGTATTGTTGGTTTCTTCCTTACTGTCACTTTATCATGTAATTTCATTTCCTGTATCTTTTCATTTTTTTTTATTCCCCTACACAGTACTTAGTAGGCATTTACTAAGAAGGGAAAAGCACAGACCTATTTTTTTGTCTTTTCTTGTTCTTTGCATAACATTATCTGGTAAATGGTTTTTTCCCCATAGAGGAGTAGGAAAAAATCCAGCAAGAGGAGGAATACTACATATGTATAGATATTAGATTACTTTTTGTTATCAGAAAAATGTAACGTGATTATAAAGTAATGACTTAAGAAAAAATTAAACGGAGTTATGCATACATCTAAGTATTTCCTTTGAAGGAGTTGTTATAGAATTAAAATTATTGCTTACCTAGCAATATCCAGAGTGGTTTTGGAAATTCTCCCGTGGAAATGCTTTTAGATCCTCTAGATCATTCCTTTTACTGTCTTCAGTAGTGTTACTTCGTTTTTCATTGAAGGTTTTTAGGGGAGGGAGAGGAACAGCAAGAATGTACTTGGAGCCCAACTTGGTGAATAAGATAGATTGTTGATGATTGTTAAGACTTGCTAGTCAAAAACTATAATGTGCCTGAAGCAATGAGGATTTATTTATTTATTTATTGGAGATGATAGATGGTCTGTGAAGTTGATTCCAAAGATCTGAATGTGTTTTGAGCAGTGACTACATTGTTGTACTAAACATATATCCTCCTTTGAAATGGCACATTAGTTAACAACTTACAGAAAACATTTATTAAGCCCTCTGCACAAGGACCCCAGATAAGTGTAATGTAAGAAACAATTTTGAGAGAATTGATTGGGAAGGCGAAGCATATTATCAAGAGAGACCCCTTGTAGAAGGTTTATCTGTGCCATGTTTTAGGGAACAGCAAGGCCATTTTGCCTGGAATGCAAAGTGTGAAGGGCAGTAATATTAGATAAGAGTGGAAAGGTAGGTGGGAGTCATTAGCATGTTTGTTAAGGGTATATTTTGAGAAGTCCATTTAGAACAAGCATTTGCTTATTTGTAGATTATAGTTCAAAGGTTATGCAGTTCAAAAGACTGAGTTTACTGAACTTATCACAACTTTTAAGTTCTGGGTTTATCTGTGGACCCTACTACTATTAAGTGGGAGAATTAAGTGACAGTATGCATCATATTTACTGCCTTGCCTTGTGCTTTCATGTAAGATCTTTTGGCAGAATTATTGCAACATTTAAAACAGCCTTATTTCTCTTTCTCTGTCCCTGTGCTTCCCTGTTACCTCCTTAGGCTTGAACCATAGTGATAACATATTGTTAGGATAAGTAGTATCCTTCAGAAATTCCTTCCTTTTAAAAATTGGATCCTCAATTCCTAAGGATACCAAGTCTATATTTCTGGGTTTGTTGACTAATTCTTTGGAATGCTAAATCTATACCAAAGAGGGCAAGAAAGACGTATTTCTATAGTGTAGTTAAAAGTGTCATCTTTAGCTTTTGATTCTTTATAAAACAATATTTCAAAAGATAAAATCTCATACAGCAATGCAAAGCCCCCTCACAGTAAGAAGTGAATTGCTATTTGTACATAACATATTGGAGATGATTGAGGAGGAGGAGTCTTTTTTCCCATAGGATATTAAAATCGAGGTAAATGATTAGTATCTTATAACAACATGACTTATGAACTCATAGCATCAATTTCCACTTATTCAAGCATGGAGTATTCATAGCAGGTTTTAGATTTCAATTGCTTGTTGCTGGGCTATGACCCTCTTGATTTTTAAAAAATAATTCCTTATATTTGATTTCATAGGTGTAAGGTAAAAGAAACTACCAACACTGAAAAGTAACTTTTAGAGAGTTGCTTGGTAAACTGAGATTAAGTGACTTGCTTGGCACGATGCAGCTAGTAGCATTATAGACAGCATTGTCAGATTGTAGGATTTTGGAGGTGGAAGGCACTTTTAGAGATCTTTTTGATACTGTCTATTCATAAGTGTGGGGAGTTGATACTCAGTGGAATGAAGTTAGTGGCTTAAAAAGTGATTCGATTTAATTAGAGAAAGATTCCACTCAGATCCCAAAGTCCAGTGCCTGATTATATCATCAAGAAACAAACAGTGTCAGTCATTGTGCTATGTACTGGGGATATAAAGACAAGTCCCCTTTCCTAAGGAGCTTCCATTACACTGGGAGAAAATATTGGTGTGTAAGTACCTTATAGAGACGTCTGTTTTGGGGTGGAGGAGCAGTAGCACTTCTGGGTAGGAAGGATGGGGAAAGATTTCATGTTCATGAGGCAGAGGTAAGGAGGAGGGTTATACTTTGTAGGTAGGGGGAGAGAGGTATCAGGGTGGCCAGTGCACAGGCATGGAATTGGGAAATGGACTATCATGTTTGAGGAACATAAGTCCAGTTTTACTGGACTTCGATATACAAGATGGGAGTTTTCATGAGATTAGAAAGGTTTTAAATGGCAGGTTTTAAATTTTATTTTAGAGACCATGGAGCCAAAAAGTTTCCTGAGTATGAAAGTGTCATAGTTAATCCTGTCCTTAAGGAAAATCATTGGCACTGTGTGAAGATAGGCACGGGGAGAACAAGTAGTAACTGTAGAATGGGTAAGAGGTGATATGGGGGTGAACTACAGAAGCAGCAATGAGGAAAAGGGGAGATAGGTAGAGAGAGAAACAAGATCTGGCAGCTGATTGAATATATGGTGTGAGTTAGAGTTGTGGAGTCCAGGACGATAAGCGAAGCTTTGGAAGGTAGAGGACTGGAAGGATGTTGGTATACTGTAAACATTAGCAAGTTTAGAAGAGGCTGTTTTGGGAAGATGAGTTCTATATTGTGAAATGCTTATAGTCTAATTAAAAGAAACATCATTAAGCAGGTAAGTTGGATAGGAAGAATTACATCATAATATACTCCAGTATTATTTAGTATTTTCTATATTGCTGCTTTCCTGGATCACTTTTGACCAAAATTGATGAGAGTCAGCTACACAGAAGGTTTAATTATAGCAGTGGCCTGACAGATTTGAATATACTTATTTGTCATAAGCAATTCCTTTGCTCCAAGACTTGAGATCAGCTAGACCTTCATGAGTCTGCCTTCCTTGCCCTGGAACCAAATCAAACTTTAAAAGACTCGTAGTGTCGAAGTGTTTGATATTATAGATCCTTATACTATTTGGATTTTATTGCTGGAGAAGATGCTGGATGTTACCTTGGTCATCAGGTTCCTTATTTAGCCAAAAGGAAAGGGACTCTGAATGAGGATAAGCAAACTGTTCAAAGACATTGAATCTCTGCTGTGCTGGATTCTAGGTCAGAGAAGAGACAGCTACTCCTGGCACTCTGCAATAAGCTTTTGATAAATGAGGAACCTTGCTTAGTCATACTTTCCCTTGGCCCTAGAGAAAAAGTAACCTGAGTGTCGGCTTATGAATCTGATGCCATGGAGTCAGTGAGAACTCCCACTGCAACAGCAATTAACTGTGGATGGACTGTAATCTGTTTGGTGTGTGTATTTAATGAGCATGTATGCTTTTAACTAGTGCCCAAAGACCATAACTTTTCTTTCGGCATTGGAATGATTAAGACCATAAGGCAAGAAGAGTTAATCACTTAACGCTGACCAGCCTGATTATCTAATTCAGGCCATTCATTTTACAGTTTTAACACCTGCAGTTAAAGAGGCATTGTGACCTGCCCAGGGTGATAGAACTTGTTTGTACTATTTCCTGAAGGCATTTCCCCCTTATATCTGAAATTATAAGAGAAGTCAGCAAGGGGAAAAGATCCATCTTCTATAATCCACTATTCTCTTGATGATAAATTCTGGTATTTTTAATATCCATTTCATATATTTTCTGGCCAATCCTCTACATGGATTTCAGGCCATTAACTTTGTAGGTAGACATTTAAAGTATGTTCCTTGAACTTCATGTCCATTATAATCTTCCCTCAAGCCCCCAAGATTTAACTTTTGAGATAAAATCTGTCGCACCCAAAGAGACAAGTCTTTTCTGACTCTGAAGATGTTTGAAAAAAAATTCTACCTGCCTTTTCCCACCCCTCATTTAAATGATTAATTCAAATTTGTATTCTGCCATTAAGAGTTATATAACATTTTCCTTGCTATAATCATGTAATCCAGATAATTCAAGTTTCCTTTCATAGTTAGGTCATGGATCATCCACATTTTACACACAAGGAAAGAGGTTTTTGAGCAGCTCTAACTTATGTAGTCATGTAGCTAAATAAAATGTTTTGGGACAGAATTTGAACCCAGGGCTCCAGCTGCCACTTACACACTCTTTACATGATACTTGATTACATGATACTTCCTCCCTCTGTTCTCCTGTGTACTCTTTCCCCTTGCCAGCTGGTAGCATGATATCTATCATTATTAGGAAATTGCCATAAAGCCATCAAGAATATTTTCACTTTTTCAGCAACACTCATTTTTGGAGTTTAGCAGGTTCTTTTTGGGAGATCTTTGTGGTGATTATTTCAGCAAGGCTGCATGATCTTCCCTCCTGTCTCTGGCACTTAGCCAAATTTTTCCATTTTTTGAATGATTCTAATGTGCAAGACCCTGGGGCCTAAGCCTTCCAGGTATTACAAATTTTAAAAGTCTCCACCCTCTGGAAGATTGCACTCTAACTGGAGAGATGATATCTATAAAAATAATTAATGAAAATAGCTATATATATGAAGTCCTATATGAGCTATATAGATGATTAACTTTGACTTCTAAGGTGGCAGAAATGTCTTGCATTGGGAGTTACTAGGGGAAGTTTGAAGAGGAAAAGGCAAGAGTTGAGCTGTGCTAAGCTTAGAGAATGATTCTGATTGAGGACTATTCTGTGTTGAGAGATTGGCACGAGGTAAAACATGGGGATAGGAGAGCATGAAGTGTATTTTGAAGGTTGGAGTAGGGTAGCAAGTTTGGCTGACTATTCAGACACTGTTTTCTGTTTCTACATGTGCTTTAATTCACATTCTCCTATACGTCTGAGGGCTGATACCATTTCTTTGAGTGGAAGGAGGCATAATCATTTTGTCCTATGAGGTAGGGAATGATCTTTTGAGTTTAGCATAGCAAAGCTCATCCCTAAACCAAAGCAGGTAATGTAGCTGGGGGTCACAGGAGATGGGATGCTGGGCTTGGAGTCATGAAAACTTGAGTACAAATCCTGTCTCAGATGCTAATTATGTGACCCTGTGCAAGTTGATTAATCTCTTTAATAATGGTGTGTATGTGAGGATAGGGTAGGTTTGAGGGGTAAGATGGGATACTTTGCTTTGCAAACCTTAAAATTCTCTTTAAATATTAGCATTAGCTATGACAGTGGTATGAGAGAGTTCAGAGGTTGCTCTGCTTAAGATATTAAAATGATGAGAGTAATGGAAAGAGCCCAAGACTTGGGCCAGGAGACATGTTTCCTTTAGTCCCACCCCAAGTACTGTACTGACTTAGGTCAAGTTGTCCTCAGGGTCTGTTTCTTCTTTAAAACACAAATAACACATGGTCCCCCTTCGTTAGGATTATTGTGGAAGTTGGTTGAGATAATGTGTAAAAGTTTTCGAAAAGTATAAAAAGTTATATGTACTTGGAAGAGTGAAGGGAAGAGGTTTTTTCTTTGGCAGTTTAGAGTAATGGTGTCAAAACTCAAATAGAAGGAGGGGTATCACTACCCAAGGATTATGCTGACCACATGGTGAAGACCACATGTTAAAGCATGGTCTATAGTGTTTTTATTTATTTTGTTAAACATTTCCAAATTACATTTTAATCAGGTTTGGAAACACTCAGGAGCATCTAGTACAATGTTGCATAATAATGATGATGATAATGGGCATTCTTGTTTCACCCCTCATCTTATTGGAAAGGTTTATTGATGTTACAGATAATGCTTGCTTTTGCTTTTAGATAGGTACTTCTTATTTTAAGAAATGCTCCATTTATTCCTATGGTTTCTATTGTTTTGTTTTTGGGTTTTTTTTGTTGTTGTTTTGTTTTTGTTTGGAGGGGAGAGGGCAGGGCAATTGGGGTTAAGTGACTTTCCCAAGGTCACATGGCTAGTTTTTTGTATTAAGTGTCTGAGGCCAGATTTGAACTCAGGTCCTCCTGCCTCCAGGGCCGGTGTTCTGTTCACTGTGCCATTTAGCCACCCTCAAGGTGTCTGTTGTAACACGTCAGTTATATTTTCAGGCATGAATGCAAGAAATGGTGTTTGAGTTGAGCAATGATAGTTTCTAGGCACATGACCTAACACACTCTGTGCTATATTTAGATTTCAGTACTTCAAGGATCTACAATATATAAATTTGGGTATTCCTTCAACAAATGAAGAGTTCAGCCATTCTAGCTAACTTAATAGATGATCTCTGAGAGTTGCTGTAGTTGAAAAATTCATCTCATAGCCAACCTGGGGTTGAGCCTTGGTGAATTTAGAGTTAAGGTCCTCTAATGAAAGTATCATCACCGGTTGGGACTGGAAGCCTTTCCAGCTTGTATAGGACTTGGAAGTGCTTGCACTCTGCCTGCATCTCCCCCCACCTCACCAAGAAGCATCATGGGAATTTGTTAGTGGGGGACATGTTTAACAAGTGCCAAACAAATAGAACTTAAATTGCTTCTGGTTGTGTTGGAAACAGGGAAGTAACTAATTTTCCTCAGGGAAAAAAAACCTAATGTTGCCTCAGAGTAGATTAATGCTAAATTAACTTTTACCATGGGAGAATCAAGTGGATAGAAAAACCCTCAAACAGTTCTCCAAACTTCCCCTTGTTACCCCCTAAAAACGTTTTCATGTGGCCTATCCTAAATGTGAACTGATACTCCCTGAGAGGATGGATCATGAAAAGGACACTACTGTACAGATATCCCACACAAACAAGTCAGTGACTGCACATAGTTTGTTAACTGAGAGTGAGATGGCTGGCCCAGCAGCAGCTCCCCCTCTTTCTGGTACCCTTGTAAAATAGGATTTATCTATAGTTACTTGTATTGTGGACAATTTTTAACATCTATGTTGTATGTTGTAGGATAGGTGTACTTTATTCCTGTGGTTTCCTAGTTAGTTCCTTTGAAGTCATTGTAACATCAAGTGAAAACCTCTACAAGGTAATACTATCTTCTGGATTAGTTTTGAGTTCCAAGCCATAAGAAAACTTATGGGACCATTAAGAAAACAAACCCTATCTCATTCAAGTGAATGACATACCCATGGAGCAGTAGCAATGTCCCAAGTAATAATCTTTAGAAAGCCACATCAGGCTGGCATCTTGAAATTGTGTTAGCTATCTTGGGACTATGTGCTTCTTAATGAGTATCAGGGAGTGGGAGGCCCCCAGTTCCCTTTCTCCTCCCTACTTTTTCCATGGTGACCAGCCTCTAGAGAGAACTCCTATGCTGCAGAGTTTTTTCATTGGGTCCTTTCTAAAGAGAATTGCCTACCTCTTGCTAATCCAAGGGAAGCCCTCGGCAAGTAGCCTCTACTTTCTAGGAGGAGTGCCCTTAAAGTGACCCAGTGCAGCTGGTGTACCCTGCCCTGCAACAGCATCTCTCTCTCCTCTTATAGAAATGAATCAGGAATAAAGCATTTATTGCACAATGTTTTGCCTTATGGGCAACTTTTCAAGATCGTCCTTATTGGGCTCATTGAGGTATATGCCTGCGTTTTCTCCCACATGGCATTTTGTGTACCAGGTTTTACATTATTTTGTCCAGTTTCCTGGGGAGGAATAGATCTTGAATGTTACAGTTGATCCTATAACCAAAAAAAGGCGCCTTCATGGGAAATATCTATGCTGAAAGAACAACTAATGCTAGGAGAAATTAAGTTCTTTAAAATGTCACTGCTTGGAGTGTTTTGTTAGTATCCTTGTAAAATATTGTAAAATATCATTTTAGAGATTTATTTCAACTGTCTCATAATTTTATGTTCCTTTTTCCTTTAAAAATTATAAAAGACACTCTTGTGGACAGCATTACAGCATATCATGGTTAAATCACCCACAGCACCAGTACAGTTTCCATAATGATAAAAGAACTGATGGAGAAGGCAGCCCTCTGAGCTAATTTGGGGTGAATAGGTTTACATATCTATTTTTAGTCATTGTCAATATGGGCTTTCATTTGCAAAGATTTGTTTTGGCATGAATCATTCCTCTTGGTCTGCATTTGAAGAACTGGGAATTAAAATAACCAAATTGTTTTCATCCTCTCCCCCTTCCCCAGCCAGTCTGTACACACAGGCCCTACCCCAAGAAATAGTTCTTTAGGGAGGCTATGGAGAGAGAGTAGGAGGAAGGAGTGAGGTTATTGCTGATGTTGGCATTTCTTCCCTTCCAGCCTCTGTTTTCCTCCCTGAACTGCTCAAGTCCTAATGGGTGGCAGCTGCGTCATCAGACAAAATTAACTTGTTAGAAGGGGAGGAACAGGGTGAATTGGCAGTGCTGTCAAGTGGCTGTGTTGTAATATGTTGAGAGCGGGTAGTAAGCCAGATGAAAACTATAAACTCCCTAAAGGCAAATCATTTTCCAAGGGTCTAAGTGAGGCAAGAATTGAGTTCAGTTCTTTGGTCATTGTTCTTTGTCCTGTCACCTTTTTCCCCCTTGTTCTGAGTCCTAAACCCTTTTAGAGAATGGTCATTTAGGCCAATGTCCTAATGTGAGAGAAAAGAGAAAAAGAAATTTTAAGCAAGTCTAGGTACGTGACTTGTCCAAGGTTACAGAGCCCAGTTTACTGTTTGTCTACTTTTGTAGGGTTTGTGGGATGTTGTCCTACTTTGTTCCTCCCTACTGATGCCTTGGCCTGAGACACTTGCTCTCAGCCCCTCCAAGAGATGTGTAGTCAGACAGTGAGGAAAAGAACATTGACGCTGGAGTCTGAAGACCCAAGTTCAAGCCCTGCACAGTTAAGGGGTTGAAATAGATGGCCTTCTTGAGTGTCTTCCAGCTCTAAATATTTGATCCTGTGACCCTGAGTGCTTGACAAATGTCATGTCCAATGGGACCTACCCCAAAACTTGTCCTATATTGCTACTGCGTATTTAGTATTTATGGTTTCTTTGTACAGCAAGCATAGTGTGGTGGCCAAAGAAAAAAACTTAATAATACTTTTGGTCATCTCTGGACACTGCTTCCCAATAATCCCTGATGTATGGCTTGAGTTGAAGGCTTAGTTTTTCATTGGACCTTAAAGAATGAGCATATGCAAGATAGTAAAAAACGACCTTCTGGGAGTCCAGAGGTCTGGGTTCTAATCTCAGCTCTGGCATGAGCTCTGTGACTTCAGTAATCATCAATAGCTCAAATTCTTTTGGCATTTTGTAGTTTACGATGTTTTTTTCTAACCAACAACCCCATGAGGTTCAGGGAGTCCTATTTTACAGACAAGCAGCTGAGTTCCGGGACCTGAGATGATTTGTCCATTTAAATATATAATGAGGTCTTTTCTCTATTAGAAAAAGTGGTCTGTTCTTGTATTATATTGCTTCTCCAAGTTACTTCATGAACTACTAGAGTCTCAGGTTTCTTATCTGTGAAAAGGAGGGGGATTGGGCTAGATGAGATCTCAAGTCCTTAGAATGACAATGCTTAGTACCACAATTTGAGTTTGTGCCCTGAAGAATTGCTGAGGATGTATATATGCCCCCTGCCAATCTAGTGAGGCTCCCAACACAGACTGGTCAAACTCCTTAGTGAAATACATGTTGGTATATACCTTGTCTTGCATGGAGTGATCATGAAAAATGCTGTTCAGGTGGCATGCATTGCTGGAACTAATGTGGGACCAAGAGAGCACGGTCTCCACATTCCTTGGGAAGGAGTTCATATTTGGTCAAAGCTAGTCAGTTTGTATTTAAGGAAAAGAGCAGTCCGGTTCATGTTTTCATTTGCATTTTATTAACTGAACTCATTCATGGCCTGAGGACTTCTCCAGTTTGGGAAAGAACTGGAGGCATGTGAGATGATGGTGCAAGTGTAACAGCTGCCATTACATTCCAAGGATAGCTTCTGAATGATTTCAGCCTTTTTTAGCCCAAGCGAATACTGACAGATTTTTGTCTTGTTTTGTTTTTAAGAATTATTTGACATTTTATTATGATGTTGCTTCTTTAGGGTTAGCAATCTGGAAAGGTGCTTGACCAGTTGTCACCCGAATTAGCAATGTTGGCAACTTGAATAAAATTCACGAAAATTTGAGGCTCTTTGAACACAAGAAAATTGGGGCAGCCTGGATTTGAGGCTTAATAATTTGATTCTCTGTGGAGTTTGCGGCGTTAGTGAATTTATTTGGTAGTGAGAGTCCTCAACAGAGATGCTGTATTAGATCACTAAAGCATTTTTTAAATGTTTGGAATTACTTACATGGAGATGCGCAGAACTTAATGACTGTCACCTGCTTTTTGGTTCCTAAGTAAGACTACTGGGGGCTTAGTGAAGCTTATCCTAATTTGGTGAAACTGCCCTTGTGTACATATTAGGGTGATGAAAAAGTGGTTCTAACTTGTTTTCATTCCACTCAACCAAAAGGAAGCCAAGATCTATCCAGATAGTTATCTAGCATTGCCCAGTTTAAACAATGGGGCAAAAGCATTAAAGTAGATGGAGTCCCAATTCTGCATTGCTAGAGAACCTTAGTTCAAACCCCAGCTCTGCCATGTAAGACCTGTAACTTGGGGCAGTTTACTCAACCTTTCCAGTCTGACTTCCTCATCTGTAAAATGAATGAGTTGGACTAGTCTTCTGAGGTCTCACCTCACTGTCTAAATTTCTGACTTTATGAACAGATGATCCTATGCATGTTTGAATTCTGAAATGTTGTGTTTGAAGTCAGTCTGGGTATGAGTCCTTAACTCTGCTACCTATTAGCAATATGACTAAACAAGTCACATAACCCCTTTGTGACTCAGTTTATCATTCTGCAAAATTGAGATAATCGTGGTTGGTATATCACAAGGCTGTAATGATTATTAGTGTGATTTTTATTTGATGAAATTACATACATGTGTGTATATCTATATCTGCCTGTCTACCTATTTGCAAGCCTTAAAGCATAAATAAATCTTAGCTGTTATTATCATCCTTAAATTAAACTAAGGAAATCATCTTTGATAAAGTGTCTTTGCCAACCTATGGTATTTGAAACACAAGTCTTGAGAGTCTGTTAATAGTGAGCATGGCTCTCCTACCTCCCAGAACTTTTACTGGCCTTTGAAAAGGTACATGTGTTAAATACACTGTTAGAAAAGATTTGAAATTAACTTTCCTCTGCATTGATGCATGAAGGTGACTGATATTTAAGGAAATGCTGGAAAAAGCCAGAACATTAGTCATCATGGGATTAGCACATCCCTCAAAGGCTTAATAGATAATATTCTGATGCTTAAAAGCTTAATATGGTCATGAATTCCAAAATAAATCTGTAAAACCTAATTCTTAGCAAGTGACAAACTAATTGTAATTCCATACTTTTAAAAAATTTGTGTCTTTTGTTTTTATGTCAAAATGATTTCTCGAGATGCACTCCCTCACCCCAAAAGTGAACCCTCTTATAATGAAGAAGAGTGATTAAGAAAAAAACAACTGACTGATGTATGCAGCCTGCCACATTCTGTTGTTGTTGTCCCCCATCTCTAGAAGGGCAGAGATGACTTCATCTCCTCCCCTGGACTGTTACTGACTTTTCACTTACTCAGACTTGAGCTTCCTTTAAGTGTGTATGTCATTTTGTTTCCCTAGTGCTCAGTATTTAAGTTTATTTATTTGTAGGTTTATGTTTGTTTTCTATATTATGCTTTTGAGTACTTTACAAATGTTAAGTAGTTTAATCCTGTGAGATGGGTGCTACTGTTATCCCCCTTTTAGTAATGTGCAGACTGAGACAGGTTGTGACTTGCCTGGGTCACACAGTATTTGAGACAGGATTCAAACTCAAGTCTTACTGACTCCCAAGTCCTAAAAGACTCCCAAAGCTCTATCCATTGTGCCACCTAGCCAGCTCATTTGTGTCCTGTTTTACAAAAATATTCCATTGCGTTTCATAGGCTCCAGGTTATTCGGCCTTTCCCCAGTTATTTGGCACTGATTTTGTTTTCAGTTCTTGACTATCACAAAAAGTAGTATGCCATGAATATTTTGGTATGTTGAACCTTCCTCCATAGTTTGGGGGGAAAAGGTTAACTTTAATTGGTAAACCTAGCCTCTTATATCAGAGTCCAGTAAACCAATGACCACTCCTAATCCTCACCAACCCTACTTACTCTAGATGGCTCTTTGTATAGGTCATTTACCTATTAAAAGACACTGCCACTCATTTGGAAAGGGCTATTTTTCCCTATCACCTAAGACTAATACATTGATAATCCTACCAAATTGTTCTTTCACCTTGCTAAACTTATAACACATATGTTCACAGTGTTTGTTATATCATATTACCTCAACATAACCACATAGAATAACAACCAAATTTCAAAGTTAATCTTAAATTTTGAATTTTGTCCTCTTCACTCAGAGAGTATTGAGAATTAACCCACATTGGTTTAGGTTGTCAATTTTTATTAGCATTCATTTTTTCTCTTACCTTCCTACCACCTCTCCATCCCCACCCCCCAACACAATTTCTTTCAGGCCTGTGCTAATTTTTATGGTTGATCCAATGGCACATCTCATTATTACAGAGCATAAAAATAGAACTTCTGCTCCAGAGAAGTTGAGCTTAAAACCTGAATGTCAACTTTGGGGTTGAGTTCTTGAAAGAAGATTGTGAATTATCACAAGGCAGAAAACAACTGTTAAGAGCTCAAAGTTACTTTACATTGTGGATAGAGAAGAGAAACTATTTGGGGGGGGGGCACTCTCTTATAATGCTGATAGTAGACTTAAAACTCTTTCAAAGCTCAACATTTGTTGCAATACTTAGAGTTATATTTTAGGAAGAGTAATTTGAACTGTCATATTCACATATGTAATGACAAGTATGTTATTGTGGGTTACTGTTCTTTTAATTAAAGTCATTTGCCCTAACAACACATACTGCAAATAGCAATAAATTTCTTCTTGACTACAGATCATTTGTTACTGGCTTTTTTCCAGAGGGATTATACATTTCTGTGCCTTATAAGACTCAAAAGAAATTAATCCCAGTCTTGGTTGCCTTTTTTGTGAATTTGTTTAGTGTGGGACTAAAAGAGAATTAGAATGACCTTATTGGCTTTTTATAGAGACCTTTAAAGTTGGCAAACTGCTTTGCATGTTATCTCATTTGACCCACAGAATAATCCTGTGAGGTAGCTATCACAGGTTTTTATCCTCATTTTATAGGTGATGAAACTGATACCCAGAGAAATCATGTGATTTATTCATAGTCATACAGTTAATGTCAGAGATTGATTTGAATCCACGTCTTACTCAAACCCAACATTCTATAAACCAGTCTTCCTGCCTCTCCAGATAAATATAACCCTTCTGTTCTGAAAATATAAATCTTTCTTTCACCTGTTCTGTCACACACTTTGCAATTCCAGCTATGCAGAGACGAACCATGTATATTTTGCTAGTTGGAAATTTAGTCTTTAATATGCTATATAAAAAATGGAATGGTTAATTATTAACTTAGTTGATGAGGGCATAGGGTCTCTGGGGCTTCTCCAGGGTTCTTTTCCCTCCTCTTCATTTGGAACAGGTAGCCTTTCTTTGTGACGCTTTACCTCAGACCATGTATCAGCTGCCTAATCGATGTAAATGTCTGATCCCAAGGACAACTGGTGAAGTGTGTGGCTAGATATAGGCCTTTACTAGAAAAAAACTTGAAATCTATTAAGCCCTCATGGTACCTGGGCCAATGGTATTCATATAATAATAACTAACATAAATAGATATATTTAAGGCTTGCAAATCACTGTACGTATGCTATCACATTTGATTCTCTTAATAACTATTGTAGGAAAGGAAGACCCATTAGATTGCACGAGAGCTTTATAAATATACATATAGAGCTGGGTTCCAATTTGAATATTACTTTTGCACTTTACCTTTTTGCTATTTGTTTTCTGGAAATTTGAAACATTCATTTGCAACCAATCTGTTCCCTCCCCTACCATTACACTTTTCCTCTTTTAAAATTGGCTTTTAACACAGGAGGGTGATAAATTTAATAGGCCTAAAATGACATAAACCTGTTGGGTGCCCTTGAGTACAGAGGAAAGTAAACAATACAGTCATGTTTGGCAGTTAAATGAGGTTCTGTGGGATCTTACTTAAACCCAGCATTATATAAACCAATCTTGCTGCCTCTGTAAAGAACCTTTACTGACTCTTTACTACCTCCATGGTAGCCCCAACTTTGCCCTGAAGGTGGCAGAGAGAGGGGATTGAATTTTATGAAAGTGCTCAACAAAACCTCTCTGGTCCACTGTTGAGCCTTGAAAAGAGCTACCCTGCAGTCCCCTAGTATAAGGTCAAGGAGCATTTAAGTGCCTTACTATGTGTGCCAGGTACTACACTAGACACTTGGGATACAAAGAATAAAATATTTCCCTATTTCCATAGAGTTTACATTCTAACAGGGAGAGAAATAAAGGTGGGCAGGAAGAAGCAAGTGTCTTTCCAATAACAGCATTTTGGGTTTTAAAACAGCTTTTGGTGTGGTCAGAAGAAAACCAGATTGCATCATCCCTGCAACAGTGGGCAGCAAATAGGTATCATTGCTGCCTTAGAGATGCAGTTTTGCTGGAAGTTCTCCATCAGATTCCTGGGCTTGTATTGTTGCTGTTGTTAAGCATTTTGTCTAAGCTATTGCAAACAGCTGAAGTTTCTAGTAGCACACAAATGCATTATTCATGTTCTTAAAAAGAATTCTCCTAAAGCAACACTGGAAGCTGTTTTGCTTGCTTTTGAGCTCTTCATATACAATATTGCCCTCTGCTGGTAAATAACTTGGAGAAATTGTGTACAGGATGTTTTTTTTCTTCCTGCTCTCCTTTGCAATGAGCTGTTTGGTCTACTTTCTAATATACACCCACTGGAGAAGAAAACCACTCTTCTTCCTCCTCCTCTGCTACCCTTCCCCCAACCAAAATAGTATCTCCAAAGCTTTTCAAAGAATGAATTCTTAGTGTCATACACTCTCTAGGCTGGTAGTGTCAAACTCAGAAACAGTATGGGGACACTTCACCATACATAAGGATTCCTGTAGTTGTATATTGACTTCTAGAATTACATTAATATTTTATTGCATTTTTATTTATTTCGTTAAATATTTCCCAATTACTTTGAGTGTTGTGGACCATTGCCCTCCTGTTTAATATCTCTACTCCAGGGCAGTAGTCTACTCCCTGCCCTTCCCCTTTTCCTTTTAATGGGGAAAACTAATTCTCATTTCCCCCCCCAAACCTGGAAGTGGGTGAGATGGGAAAGCAAAGCTCCTGGGCTTAAGCAAAGAAAATAACTTAGAGGGGCTTCCGCTGGCATGAGACTCCTTTCTCCCTTGGGAATTTGGGGCAAACTTTGGCCCATTATTCAGCATGAGAGCTTTATGCATATACATATAGCTAGGTTCCGATTTGAATATTACTTTTGCTATTATTTTGTTAGTTGTGGGAGTGACAAAAGGGACCCATGCCTTGTTCTCAGTTGATATCATACTTTAATTTTATCAACCTGTATAGCTGTCCTTGGGAGACCCATGCCTATATATTTCCTTTTGGGGAACTCCATACCCCAGGGTATCTTGCTGGTTGCTTTTGATAGGTTCAAGCTGTATGCATCTGGGCAGAAAAAAGATCAACTCCTACTTTATTCAGAGTTCACAGGTTATAATTGATATTTTGTCCTGTAATTCTACATTATACTTTTCTACCTCCCTCCTCCCAAAAAAAACCAGACTAGAAAACTGATAATCAATTAAATGTCAAATGTAACCATTGCTTGTATATTTAAAATGGTTTTGAGCCCATGACTGCTTTTCCCAAATGGAGACTGAACCTAAGTGATTCCGTGAGTAGGACTGACCAGACTCTAGGGATTCAGGAGCCAGTCTGCCCAGGCAAGAGGCCAATGCCTTTGGGACAGTGGAACTCGCTTGTAACTGTAGGTGGTCTTCATGTATTAGATGGCAGCTACACAGGGCAGGCCGGGCACTGGTCCCCAACCTTGGCGTCATGTAGGCTTGCTTTTACAAATCTCAAGCCAGTGGACAGGAGTGCCAAAGAAATGGGTTCAATGGAATCGGTGTGGATGTGGTTTTCTGACTTTAAAGACAAAGTTTTTTTCCTTGCACCAACCACAGTTACTGGATGCCTCAGGGCCTTAGTTTCCTCATTTATAAAATGAAGGGGTTGCACTAGATAACTTCTGAGGTCCCTTCCATATCTAATTTCTCCACCTCCCCATCTCCATTAATTTTTCTAAGCCTATCACAAGCTGGAGAAAGATGAGAGAAGGTTTAGCTGTGTGCTGCTATTAGTCAAACAGAATAGCCTCCCTTAACTCTATTCCTAGTCTCCCTCCTTCCTCCCCTCCCCCTTCCCACCCCAGATCTTTCCTTTACCTTTTCAGAGCAGAAGAACAGGTTTGGGGAAAAAAGAAATGGCTTTAGGCAATGCCAGGGGAAAAAAAATAGCTCTTAACCTTGGCAGTCAGTGGCTCCAAGTCCACGTGTGGAGTTTGCTGAGTCATTTCAGAGTCACTACCCAAAATCCATCCTTCTGTGGCCAGTAACTTCTTAAAGAGAGCAGCTTGAAAACATGGCAGAACACTGGGTTTGTTTGCCTGGATTCCTCTGTCACCTCTCAGAACCTGTGTTTCCCCAGCTACACAGATGGCGAGAATACACAGGCCCCACCTAGAGACTTTGTTAAACTTTAAAGCAAATGTTTATCTAACTGTGAGAAAGTAATTTCTACCCTGGCCAGCTAGCTGGACTTTGAGTTATGGTGATATCCAAGGCTACCCTTAAAAATTTAAGCTCATCTTTCTGTGTCATGAAGAGGTTCTTTTTACTGACTGTGTGACCCTCTCCCAGCCTCCTTTTCTTCAACTATAAAAGGGAATAATGATAGTATATACCTCAAAGGGTTTTTGTGACGATCAAATGAGTTAATGTATAAAGTGCTATATAAATGTTAACTTTATTATTATTACCCAAGGTGGGAGAAAGCAATCAGATTTGGAAAATGGGGGAAAATTGTTTCTCCTTATTTCCATTACTCATTCCAGTAGGTAACTGTACATTCTGTGCCTGATAATGCCCAACCACAGCCTAGGTGAAATACAGCATGGTTTAGTTAGAAGACTGCCTCAGTCGCTAAGATCTGGGCATTAGCTTTACCTCTGACACTGGTGCTTTAAGCCTGTCATTTCCAGAGAAGGTGGTGGTCTTCATTGGTTGAGGGCCTGTGCTTACTAGGAGTTCCTCCCACCAATAAAATGACAAGTTTTGTTGTGTGTCCCTTCCCCCATCCCAAATATACTAAGTTTCAAAAGGTATTGGTGATTTGGGAAATATTGGTGCCTGTAGTCCTGATGCAATCTTAAATGTTGGCCTCTTCTCTCTAGGAGTGTGGACTCATAGATTATTATTTTTTTATTTTTTATTTTTTGCTTTTTGGAGGGCAATTGGGGTTAAGTGACTTGCCCAAGGTCACACTACTAGTTTTTGTGTTAAGTGTCTGGGGACAGATTTGAACTCAAGTCCTTCTGACTCCATGGCCAGTGCTCTCTATTCACTGCACCACCTAGCCACTCCAGACTCAGATTTTAATCCGGAAGGAACCTTAGAGATCCTAGTTCAACCTTTCTCTCTCCCTGCCAAGTCTTATAAATTAAGAAACAGGGCCAGAGGATGTCCTCCAGTGAGTCATGAAGTGCTCCTGCCATACTGCCTACAAGCAGCTAGCCATCCCCTTGTACCTCGGCCCCTCAGTCCAGTTCCCTTTTCTTCCTCTTTAAGATTCCAGGAGGCATTGGAAATAATCCACAGTCATGGGGAATCAGGAAGCAGCCAGGCTTTTCTGAGCCTGTAGCATGGCAAACAGCCAGGGCCTGTGGCTCTGTGACTCAAACACAGATGCTTTCACAGTGTCAGAAAGTACTATGGTCAGAACGAAAAGCTTCCTTGAGAGTGGGCGGCAGCAGGTGGGGAACAATTAGTGGGTAGTCTCCTGCTGGTTGGTAGTAGTAACCAGAATAGATCTTAGTGTTTGCACCTATTTAAAACAAATTTACGGTATTCCTGTTCTAAGACATCCTTGTGGGTAAGTTCCCTCCCTCTGCCCCAGCCCCCCATCCATCTATTGGCAAAAAGGTTGTCGAGCCGGAGGTTTCACCAGTGACTGTAAAGTCCTGGGTTGAGGTAGGAAGGGGTTAGAGACTCTGCCCTGCCCTCCTGCAGGTCTGTACATTTTAGTGTCTAAACCAGCATTCTACCTTCCCTCTGCTTGCCTTTGTACAAGGCTGGCTCTCATGCCTGGAATGACTGTTTTCCTTGAATTTACCTCTCAGAATTCTAATTTAAGGCTTAGTCTAAGTAGAAACCTGACTTGATAACTTGTTAGAATGTATGCCCCTGGAAGGCAATGCCTAGGGCCGTTATTGGCACTGATTGCTGGTTGGTTGATTAACATGCTCTCCTTTATATTATCCTGTGTATGAGCATCTATGTTGTGTGTTGAATATCATCTCTTTTAAAGAAGAAACTTTTCATGTTTAATCTTGTTCTTCATTGTCTAGTATTTCAATTTATCACACATGTAATATTAACCACAATGATACTATTAGTTAGCGGTTTATATCTAGCACTACATAGGACTTTGCAAATTAGACTTTATAAAAAAGGGAGGGTTTTACAAATATTATCTCTTTTGATCCTCACAACCACCGTGGGGAGTAGGTGCCACTGTTATCTACATTTTATAGATGAGAAAACGGAGGTGAGTGGTTAAGTGGCTTGCCTAGGGTTCCATAGTTAGAAAGTGTCAGTGACAGGATTGGAACTCAGGTCTTCCTCACCCCAAATTCATTCTTTTCACTGTGCTGTCTTTATTATCCACTTACCACGTACAAGGCACTACCCTGGGGATTGGGGATACAAAGACATAATTGAAATAGTCTCAGCCCTCAAGAAGCTTATACTCTACTGGCAAAATCACCATGCACCTAGAGAATGAAATATAAGGTAATCTCCCAAAGTAGAGAACACTAAAAATTAGGAGGGGACAGTGTTAATAAAAGTTTGAGTTGGATGAAACAAGCATTTATTAAGCCCTTACTGACTACAAATTCCTTGTACTGCTTACTGACTCATACATTAGAATGAATGGTAATAGCTTACCTTTTAGATAGTGCTTTAATTTTGCAAAGATCTTCCCATAATTTTCTTGATGTTACAACAGCTCTGTAAGCTAACCATTACAAATGTTATCACCACATCAGGAAACTGAAGCTCAGTCAGGCTAATTGGCTTACATAAAAATGATTAAGTGGTGGGAAACAGTATTCAAATTTGGCTTCTTGGTCTCCAGTTTCTAAGCTATTTCTGTTGTTCCTTGCTTTCTGATCATCTGTGAACATAGGTATAGTATGGTAATGATGATCTGTGATGATGGGGGCTCTGTATTTTCATTTAAAAGAAAAAAGATGATTCTTTCTTCCTTTGAACTTTGTTTTATCAGGCCCTAATTTTGCTTTTTAGCCAGATCAGAACAGAATAGCTAATGGCAATTTTGGATAGGTGTGGCAGACATTTTTTGATTTTTTTTGGTTCTCATTTTTCAGTCGCCTTTTGTTTCCTTTCCCAGTGTTGTCCATCCTGCTACCTCAGTAAATACATTTTGGGAAATGTTGAATGGATAATAGAGTGTGATTGGTGGTTTGCCCTTGATTAACTCAAGAGAGTTACAAGATTTACTTCCATATGTGAAGCAGAGCCTAACATGCATAGTAAAGTGAAAAATTAATGCAGTTATAGAAAGCAAGGCCCAATAGGAATGTCCCCAAAAGGTAGAATGTGTTCAAGGTGGAAGGTGGTTTTGCTTGGTTGGATATTAAGTCTGTTAATAAGTTCCACAAGCTATGTGAGGTATCTGCTGAAACAAGTAGCAGGAAAGACCATTGCAGAAAAATATAGAAAAATTCTATAAAGCAACTTATGGAAAGAGATCTCTGATGCATACTATGCCCCAGTAAGTAGTATGATAGATGACAGATTTATTGCCTTCTTATGCTGGGCCGAAACTGATGATAAAAGTTTTAAATTGGGTGTCCCACATAGGTGGGAGTGCAGGGGAAGGGGAGATCAGGAAGTAAACCATGTGAAAAAGATAAAAGGGTTTCTAGTGGATTGCTAGATCAAGTCTCTGTAGTGTGATGGCTATGTAGTCAGTTATAGGCAACCCCAAAAGCCAGTATAATCTTGGACTGTATTAATAGATGTATAATATGTAGGCCTAGTTCCGACCATTCCTGGCAATATATTATCCAGATCTGGGTATCACATTTCATAGGGTTAGGGATAAGTTGGAGAACATGACCAAGCAGCCATGCCATAAGGAAATCATTTGAAAGATCTGAAGTATTTAGCCTGGAGAAAAGAATGTTTACAAGGGACAAAATAATCAGCCTCCAGGTATTTGGAGGGTTTTAGTGGGGGAGGGGGAGGAGGAGGAGATTGGATTTGCTTATTCTATTTAGCTACAAAGAACAGGACTAGGACCAGTCATTGGAAATCACAGGGAGTAGTTTTGTGTTTTGTGGTTTGGTTTTTTTTTTTTTTTTGGCTCAACATAAAGTAAAACTTCTTGATAATTAAACAAGTTTGACAATGGAATGGTGTATCTTTGAATGGTGATCTCTAGGTCACTTCAGGTGTTAGAGCAAAAATTCAGTTGCCACTTTTTGAGGTTGTGTACAAGGTTCTTCATGACTTGAATAGGGGTTGGACTAGATTGCCTCTGAGATCACTTTTTAACTCTTTAAGATTTTATGTGGGTGTATAATTGATATTATTTTGCTTGACTAATGGGTGGATGGGGGAGGGGCTGGAGGGAAGGAGAGAATTTGGAACTCAAAATTTTAAAAAAATTGAATGTTAGGGGGAAAATGAAGAAGGAAAAGAGTTTATGTAGGAGTGGCAGCTTAGGAAAGAAGTGAAAAAGCTGGTATGTGATATATTCAAAAATGCTCTCTCTTAACATTGACTATGGTCTTCCCCTCTTAGGATCATAGATTTGTAGCTAGAAGGGACCTTAGAGATCATTTAATCCAGCTCTCTTATTTTAAAAATGAGGAAACTGAGTCTTAGGGAAAAAAGTGACTTCATCAAGGTCATACATTGATCAAGGGCAGAACCAAGATTGACTCCAAGTCCTCTGATTCCAAATCCAGCACTCATTCTCCTCTACCATATGATATCTCTAGGTGATATGGCACAGTGAATGGAAAGACCCCTGAGTATGGTGCCATCTTGGAGATCTGGCTGTATATTTCACAAGTCTTGTGACTATGTCAACCCAGTACCTCTGCAGTTAGACTAACAGAGAGCATTGCTTCTCTGTTTCCTAGTATTTGAAAGTATCTTGAAATACTTTCTCTGTATTAGGCCCAAGAGTCAGTGTCATATGTCGAAAGCTTTAAAAATTGTTAAATCTTCCACATTAATTAATAAGGTATTTGTTAAATTTTATGTAATTAGGTGAGTTCATGAATTCCTCACATGTCTGGCATGATTTAGGTGTGGTTCTGCCTGAAGGCAAGAGGATGGACTATTCCCACCATGGGACCCATACTCCAATCTGTGGCCTACATCTGCTACTTTTTCTTGTAGTGGGATTGGACCAAGAGCCTATTCCTTACCAAGGAAGAAAGAAACTGAGTAGTTAGCCAGGGCTTAATGTTTGAAGCCAAAGAAGCTTGTCCTAGGGTGACTGTGGTTAGCAACTGCACTGTGTTGTGTTGACTGACAACTGACTCATTGCCAGGGAGATCATAGATTAAAGTAAGCAGCTAGGTGAGTTTAGGGAAGCTTGGTCACCAAAATCCCCTTCCTACTTACCCTCTTGTTCAGTTTCACAATCAGGGTTTTTGAAATGTGTCCCAAACACTCTGCCCTTACCACCAAGATGTCGTACCATGATTTTCTAAGCTTTTCCCCACTCCCTTTCACAGGGAAGTAGACTGACACTAGTTGAGATCCAGGTTTGCACTTTATTGTCTGTGTTCAATGCTAGGCTTTACCTCACCCTGCAGGCAGAACATTTTGGAGTTTCACAGCTTGCTGCATCATACCACAGAAACCCCAGATGGGGCAAAACTAGTTTCTAGCTGCCACCTCAGCTTTAGTGAAGCTTTTGTGGCTGAATCATAGGGAGATTCTGAATTCTGGCCAGTTTTTCCATTAGCCCAGTTAGATTCTGTCCATAGGGACCTGCTTGAAGATTCAAATTTCTGCCATGTTCCTTTGAAGCCATTGCCTAGGCTCCCGTGGATTTTGCTTCATTTTGTTTTCTTAAACAAAGCCATATAAAGAATCTCAATTTGATAGCTTGAAGAGACCATCCAATCCAACTCCCTTGTTTTAGAAACAAAGAAATTGAGGACCAGAGAATGAAGTGATTCTTCAATTGTTAGGTAGAATCCACTTTATTAGAAAATAGTCAGTTACTAGCTTCTTAAAATAAAAATAAAGTTTTCTTTTGCTGGTGACTTGCAGGCCACGTAGTTAATAGATGCATATTGATTGGGCTAAGAGTTAGGACCTGGGTTCCGGTAATCTTTCTGTTACTAATAGTGTGACCTTTAGGGAAGTCATTTCTCCTCTCTGATATGTGGTTTCTTCATCTTTACAGTGAATGAGACATTAGACTACTCAGGATTACTTAAATCTCTAAGGGCCCTTCCAGCCCTAGAGCCTGTAATGTTCCTAGTGGGAAGAGCATTGACTTTAGAGTCAAAGGACCTGAATTCAAATCCCACCTGTTTGACTGTGGGTAAATCATGACTTCCCTGGACTTTATAGTTTCCTTATCTGTAAAATGAGTTTGATTAGATGACTTCTGAGGTCCCTTCCAGCTTTGTATTTATGATCCTATTATTTTTAAGGTCACTTCCAAATTAAAGCGTTGGGATCCAATAATTTTGTTCACTGGAATCCTCAGGAGGCTACAGGAGGAGTTCTGTGGCTAGTGGGTGGGGAATGAACTACCAGAGTTTTCCATGTTTGACTTTAGTTGTAATATCACACTATGAATGAATGGGTGAATTGATTACTAACCACTCCCTTCTAGCCTCTTGGTCTATGGATATGGTAGTTGCAGAACTGAAGGACTCCTGTATTCTTGCCTGCTAGAATAACTAACTGTTCTATGTCTTTTGGGAGAGGAGGAGAGCTTCGGGGCAGGTGGGGTGGGGCGGAGTGGGAGTGTGAGGAGGCTGTATTCATGTGAAGCCTAGAAGATGAAGTCTTGAGAACTCCGCCCTTGTGAAATCACCCTGGGAAGTGCTGAATGAACACAAAACAACTATTACTGGACTGTATTATTTTCTGTATTTCAAGGGAGATTGTATTGGTGATAGAGCAGAGTGACTAAGTGAATGTTGACTGGACCTGGAATTCCCTTCAGTGATAAAAGAATGCTAGCCTGTCCTCAGGAGATAGACTGTTGGCCAAAATTCCTAAACTTCTGTTGCAAAGAGGGTTTGGTAGTTGTAATGGGAATATACATTTTTAAGATCTTCCCTGCCCCTAGGTTAAGTGCACCTGGAGCCTGTGGTGGGAGGCATGTTTTTCATGAATGCTCACACCTTGGTGCTTTACGATTGGGCAGGGGGTCAAGAGGGTTGTTACATTCTCTGATCCTGGAGAAGGCTATATAATCTCTGATGTGAGGCTTTGATTTGGGGCTCACTTTGAGAAGTGTTGTGTGATTTGACCAGATGAGACTCTGGGCAGCCATTGAGAGCCTCCAGGCTTTGAAAAACCCAGATGGTGATGCTTCCCTCTCTGGTAACTGTGATTTGGTATGGATGTAATGGTTGGACAGTTGGAGGCCTGTCTGCTTGAAATGTTTCTGTCTGTATAACTCTGAAGTTCAGGGTGCTGACCTTTTCCCCCTGAACTAGGTACATGATGTTTGATTGATTAAAGCAAGATTGTTAACCCATTTTGAGTTGCTTTCCTTTAGAAAAGCAGATCTAAGAACCTGTGTTGGCAGCCACCCTGGGGACGCTGGAGTGCTTGCTGCTACAGTAGTTTGAAAATAAGTTTATTGGTGAGATTGTCTTATCCCAGAAGATTCATTATAGCCTTTATTCATTGATCTCTGTTACTGGAGGGAGGAGGCTTCAGCTCTACTACCACGATGGGAAATGAAAGTCTCTAGAAAACATTTTGTTAACAGGTTTCATTTACTATATTTATAGCAGGTAATACATCAGAATTCTTGTTAGTAAGAACCAATTTGGCATAAGTTTAACCAGTTATTTGTCAGACATGTTGCAGAGAACTTGCTGGCCTCTGAGGTCCCATCCAACTCTGGAAATTTGATGAGGAGGGGAGGCAGATAGCCTTTTCCAAAAGCCTGTAAATTTAGAACCTATAAATTTAACCTCGAGCCTTTATTTCTCAGATCCAGTGGTGACACATAGAAAGGTTGAGGTGTCTTATCTGTGTGTGAGTCCCCTCATGGAAAGTCGAAGTATCTTTTTATTAGCCTCAAGAACAAAGGAACAGCACAATGCGCAAGATGGTGAGGGGGGTAGTTGACCTTGCAGTGGAACATAATCAAGAATACTTCTTATTAAGCACACATTTTGTAACCCCATAAAATCACAGTCTCCATGGTCCATCAGTATTTCTTTTGTGATTTGGTGATGAGTGAGATGTATTAGATTGAAGGTGCAAAGCTTCAGGATGACAGTAATATAACTTGGTTTGACTTTGTGCTCCAAAGTATCCAGACTTTAGGGTACAGCCAATCAGTTAACATTTATTAAGAACTCTCTGTATGCCAGATACTGTGCTAAGAGTTAGGGATACAAAGAATGGCAAAAATAAATTTTTTTGTTCTTGTTTGAAAGGCCCTCCTTTCAAGGAGGTCACATCTCAATGGTGGGGAGGGGGGAGAAAACATACAAACAACTATTTACAAAGAAGATATAGACAGGATAAATTGAGGGGCAGTCTTAGAGGGAGGGCACTAAGATTAAGGAGGCCTGGGAAAGGATTCTTGCAAAAAGTGGGATTTTTAGCTGAGACTTGAAGGAAGCCAGATGGCAAGGAAGGAGTGCATTGGAGGACAGCTAGAGAAAGTGCTCAGTTGGGAAATGGAGCATCCCAGGTGAAGGGGCAAGGGGAGGTGCACCAGTTCTTGATGTTAAGCACATCAGGTAAATCATTGGATTTTTAAATGACATTAATGAATTTCTCCCATTGCTTCCAGCTGTGCCATTTGACTCCTCAATCAAAAGTCCAGTCTAAGCAGTTCCCAAGAATTACATCATGCTGCTATTGTCAGCCAGTCCTACATTTTGTTTTTACTAACCACCCAGCATTCAAAGCTATTGCCAACCCCCGTTTTTGAAAAACTTAAAAAAAAAAACCTACAACAACAACAAAAGACACAACTTGGCAAAATAAGTCAGAAATGTCCACTTCCTGAATGATAAATCTTCAAATTTCAAGGGATGAGGTGGCAGAGAGACTCAGATGTTCAGTGCAAATGAGGCTGGAATCTCTGAAAAGAACACTCCTTCCCAGTTGGAGTCATTCAGGAAGTAGATGGTAGAATTTGATGGGATACTTGACTGTTCCTGTCATTTTGAGTTCTGTTAGAATCCCACCTCTATCACAGTATACTTCCTTTCATATTAGATGGAACAAATGCTTTCAGTATTCAGGAGCATCCTGTACTGATTCTAGAGTAAAAGTTTCCAGGAAATGAAATCATTGACTCAATTCTTTGCCTTTTTTACCCTGCATGGTAATTGTTGAATTTGTCTAGGGCAGTCTGCCTGGGAAACATTTTTAAAAAGTCTAGAACAAGATCACTCTAGGGAATGATTTATCTATTGAACTATCAAAAAATGCACTAGGAAGAACATTGGACACATCAGTGACTGCAATGTCCAGGATTGGGTTTTATGGTACATTATGCTTCCTCTTTCCCTCTTCCTATCTACCTGTGCTAAGCTGAGCTGAAATGGGGAGTATATAGCATGTGAATGATGAAAGATATGGTAGCTTGTGAAGACTTAAAATTGGTGCCCCTTCTTCTATTTCAGGAATTATTACCTTTGAAAGGGGTCAAGGCCAAGCTCTTTGTTTCAGATTGTTCAAAGCAAACATTGGGTGTCTTTTTCCTGCTTGGGGACAAAAGGTGAACTATCTCTTAGCACACTCTTGCTGCGGTGGCTGCCATTTCCCAGAATACCCTTCTTATATCCTTCTTGCATTTGTGTGCTCTTTCAGGTGTAGAAGATGCAGACGCCTTCGCAGAGGAGTGCAGTCGCAGAGGACAGAATGCCTTGCCTTTCCAGTCTAGTGCCCGTTCTCAGAAGATGAACCGGCCTGCTCCTTCTAAACCTGTACCTCAAAATATTTCTGAGGAGGAGGAGCAGGATAAACCTCGGGTCAGCAGCAGCTGGGAGTCCCCCATATTCTTAGCAGGTGTGGAAAAAAAGGTTGCTGAGAAATGTCCCCCAAGTGAGAAAACCCCTCCTATTTCCCCCAAAAGTGAACGTTCCAAAATTAATACTCCGAAGGAACGGAATAACATCGTCCTCCTAGATTCCTCTAGCTGTGCAGATGAGCAGAAAAAGGCTGCTGCGGAGAGTTCCCCAAATGTGGAACGCCATCAGCCAGACCAAAACAAAGAGAAAGACGACACCCTGTGCTGTTGTATTCTGACCTGACCTGGGCGGAGCATGTCTGGGGCTTGGGGAGACGTTAGGGGAGATGCCCAGATGGGCAGAGCAGCAGAGTGCTAGGTGACAGGCTTTAGGATTCCACATGCAGCTCCCTTCCCTAACTCAGGAAACAGACATCCTTTCGAGTAACTCTTAATCTCTCCAAACCCCCAAGTTTCCCCCACTTCTAAAACCTGGGGAGTGCTCTATGGCTCTCTTTGTGTGTGTGTGAAGTGTATTGTTATTCCAGGACAAAAGGTGCTAGATGTAATTTGCCAAGGGCTGCTTCCTTTGAAACACTCTCAAGCCTCACCCTACAGCAGCTAAGGCTTTAGTTCTCTGGTTCTGACTAATTCATCCCCAATACACATGCTGGGCCCATAACCCGACTGAAATGGAAGAGGATTCTTGTGATTGGGGCATGTTCATCTTTAAGGTCTGGTGAGCTCCAAACAGGTGGAACAGGTAGAGAACTCTGTAACTATGGAATGATACTCTCATGCCTTTTCCTGGTGTCAGTAATCAGCTACAGGATACCCTCGTGCCCTAGTAAAGTGGGAAGTCTCTTAAGTGCCAAAGACGTGTTTTATCTATTTCCTCTCCATGTTCGCAATAGAAGTCACCCTGTCCTCTTCACCCTCCCAAACGACCCCTGCAGTAAGGATTGTGCTGAATGATGTTTTGTGGATGAACACAAAATCTGAGAGTGTGTATGTATCCCCACCCCCCCTAACCCCCAGGCCATCCATCTAGGGCTGTTGGTGTTACTGAACCTACTTGTCAACCTGCTGCCGCTTCAACCTCCACATGGGCACAGCTCCCCCTGACACCTGCACTTTGGGAGCCAGAAAGGGTGGCCAGATTGCAGAATGTCACCAAAATGGCCTAGTTGGAAGAGTGCTAGATTTGGAGGCAGGTGACTTGGATCCTTGTCTGAACTTCGCTCCTTATGACCTGTGTGATCTGGGGTAGGTCACTTTACCTCCCCTGGCCCCAGTTAAACAAGCTGACCTCTAAGGGCCCCTTTGAGATCTAGTCCTGTGATCTCCTAATTATCATATCTGAAAGAATTTTAAAAGGCTGCTCTAGAAGGAAGCTGTGATCCAAGACTTCTAAACAGAAGTGGGATTTCACAGCTATTTATAGAGTTGGTACATTTCTTTCTTCTTAGCCAATTATAGTTATCATTAACTGGAGCTTCCTCTACCTTTATCCCTCCACTGGGTTCTGTTAGTGCTAAACCATCAGGGGATCGGGTCTAGATGCAGACATAGGCATGGGGTATGTGGGTGTGCGTCACTGACTAACTGTGAATCTTTGACTCTATTCCAGAGCCAAGCATAAATGATCATTTTGCATTGTCCATGCCTCTTCCTTTTGTTAATATAGGTCTGTTAATTTAGTTAAGTGAGAGAGTTAGCCATCTTAAGATCAGATAGCCAAATGGGTCTGTTTTGGAGGTATGCTGATAAAATACCCACTGAACAAGTTGCTGAAGTGGGGCCCCCTCAGACTATTCCCATGGAAAAAGTCTGGTGGGAGAATCTTCCAAATTTATTTTTTTTTCTTCCAATGCTCAATAGTAAGAACATGAGGGGAAAATCTGCCTTTCAAAAGGCAACATGGTCTGAATCTCTGATCTGGGAAGCAAAGGGCTTAAGGAGGTCCTGTTCCTTGCTGTTTGTAGGGCTTAATTTTATAAAGAAACAGTAGCCCATTGATTTCATGCCTCTGATAAAGCAGGGTACCATATTTCAGTGTTTGTGAAATGGGAAAACAGCAGGGTGGACAAATGGGAGAGGAACCCTGGATTCAGATGAGTGACCCAGCCAGTAATGACAGGGCCAACCTTGGACGAGACATTTAACTTTTCTAAACCTCAATTTTCTCACCTGTGAAAATAAGGGGGTTGGATAGGGCTTAGTTAATTGCCCAAGGTCCTTTCTAGCTTCAAACCTATGGTTTTAGTATCTCTAATGCAAAAGAAAAGGTAGGGTTAGGAATGCTCTGGCTTGGTAAAAAACAACAACAACAACAACAAAGTATCAGTGTGTAGTGCTGAGAACAATGGATGTGGAATCCATGCTCTGTAGTTGTGGCCTTGGGCAAGTCACTGTCAGTTTCCTTATCTATAAAATTGGACTAGATAGTCGCTTCCAGTTCTAAATCCCCATTTTCTCTACCTGTAATCTAGAGTTGTCTTCTAAAGCTTCATCAGGATGGGTATAACAGCCAACTGTGATGCACAAACCAAACTAAGAATCTAGATGGAGAGCTGCCAGCAAAAGCAGATGGGTAATTTAGAGGCATCAGCCCTTTCCTGTGTAATTGAATGAAAAATAGAGGCAATTGGGGAGTGTGTGTGAATACAGAATAAATTCAGTTCTGCATTGAAAGGGCTTAGAAACTTTCCCCCATGGCAGGATTCTCTGGGCACTGACTTGTTTTGGGGGGCTCTAGGGAAGAAGAGGAGATGTTTTTGGCAGGTGGAGCAGAAGGGTGTAGCATGGGCATGCTTGAGAAAGATGTTTGTGTCCAAAGCAAGTGGCATTTGTCATTTGACAAGCCAGATCCTAGGATGCTAGATTGGTTTGAGTTTGGAGAATTTGGCACACTCCAAAGTGCTCTTTGATAATGTAAAGGACCCTAGCGATATGTGTTGGGCCCCATTTAGGCAAGCATCTGTGCTGAGAAAGGAGTTAATCTTTAATACTTATCTGCTACATTACTGGGGAAAGGGGAAGGGAAGGGAATAAGCACGTACATGGTATCTACTGTGTGCCAGGCACTGTGCTAAGAGCTTTTACAAATATTCTCTCAATTGATCTGATCCTCACAACAACCCTGCATTGTCCCCATTTTACAGTTGAGGAAACTGAGGCTGAGATTAAGTGACTTGCCCAGGGTCATATAGCCAGTAGGTGTCTGAGGTGGAATTTGAACTCAGGGTCTTCCGGACTTCAGATCTAGTGCTCTCTTTACTGTGCCATCAACTGTCTGAGCTCTCATCCTTGGAACATAAATAACCACGTGTAGAGAGGTGGCCCAAGCATCATTTCCTTCTCGATTTCATTGCATTTCCAAGTTTCACCATTTGGTATTACAGTAGTTTTGTACACCTGTGAGTTTACTCCCCTCTCTCCAGTGTGTTGGTTTTATCATCATCTTAAACTTCTCCTGACTAGCCATTCTTTTCCTTGCTGAGTTCGACAGCAGTGCATGGATTTCCAACTCCTGACAAAGTGCCTTCCAATCTATGGGGTGCTCATTGTACTAAAAATTAATGATGTCAGTGATGTGGCTGTTTCTTCTGCAACCCCACCCCACCTTAATTGATGTTTTTCATGAGTGGCAATTCATGCCCGTCTTCCGCTCCAGATTCCCCTATTGATCAGCCTTGGAGTGATGATCCTTGTGGCTACAGCTTGGGCTCAGCCAGTGTAGCCTTCAAAGCCTGAGGTTTCTCCATATAACTCCATATCACACCAAAGTATCAGAAAGGACTTTAGTGGAGGCATACTTAGGAAATATTTTATTCCAAGTTCATGTTAGCTTGTTCTCACTTGGTTAAGCACAATTTCTTGGGAAGTATTTCTTCTATTGCGGAAATCTCATTGGGGAAAGAGCATGCCATGGAAGGGAGCTTTCTGTATATACAGTACTGAAATTTGTTAAAGCCTAGACATTAGGCCTGAAAAGTGAATCGAGAGGGGACTAAAGAGTTCCTTGAAAGACTAGGACAGATGCTTCATCAATTTGATGATTAGTTGCTAAGCAGAGAGCCTTACTATCAGAGCTCATGACACATAGCTTGGTAGGATATCCAGAAGTTTGACTGTGAAATCATTTAATCATTTAGCCAAAGCATGCGCGCGCGCGCGCGTGTGTGTGTGTGTGTGTGTGTGTGTGTGTGTGTGTGTGTGTGTGTGTGTAGGATGCATCCATTGTTTCTAATGAATGCTATTGATATGCTAAAAGTATCTTTCACTTATGATCCATTGTTTTATGTTTTAAATGTTGGTATGTTCTCATGAGTAACCATGGTCTAGCTAGTCCCAGTTAAATTTCATCCTCAAGGAGACTTTTATAAAGAACACATTTTCTTTTGGAAGCCAGCAGCAACTCTTGCTTTGGTTTCTGGTTAAGGGGATAATTTTATTGTACCAATAGCATGGGCTGTGTTGTAACGACAGTGCTATGACAAAGCCCAGTGCAAGTTTGACCCATTGGTCCTTTGCCTTGTTGCTGACTGTATTGTTTTACATTTAATCTCCATTTGAAACTTTAAAATTCAGCTGCATTGTTCCAAATGACCAAAGTGATTGTTACTTAAAACTTAGTAGCTTATTTTGGAAAGGGAATTAATTTTACAGAGCACATGTTATGGAAAGGGTGAACTTTGGCTTCATCTGATTCTGACAAATCCCAAGCATGCTATAGGTCTCTGGAGGAAAAGAGAACCTTGAAAAGGAAGTCTCTTGAGTCCTTTGGACAATGAATGTGGTTGAGAAGTTTTCATGTTTAAAAAAAGAGTTGTGTGCTTCTTTTCCCACCCCCACTTCCCTCCCCCCCTTTTTTAAAGAAACCACTTAACTTGACCACAAATGCTGCCGAGTGTTTTCTGTTATTGCGATGACCTACATTGCATTCAGCATGGAGCTTGTCAAACTAACCATTCGTAGTTAACTTCACTTTTGGCTTGTCATCCTCAAAACCATTCCTTTTAATACAGCTAGCTTAACATCTATGTATTTGATTTCCTCTGTTTTTCAGCTAAGAATTACTGCCTTAAAAAAAATCTACAAAGAAAACTGTCATGAACGCTGTATCTTTTACTAGTTTGTTAATCATTTGGAATAACATGGGGACAATTTGCAACTTAAACTCTCCCCCTTCTTCCCCTTCCAACCTCTTGAGACCTCCCACAAGGTAGAGTAGAGAAAGTGTGCCAAGCTAAATATTGAGGAAGTTGTAGGGAAGACACTGTATAGTCAGTCACCTCTTACAGTGTGGGTTTTATCTGTGAAACGTTTTAAAAGAGGAGCCTGGCTTCTCTCCTAAGGCAGCTTAGTGGCTGGGAAAGAGCCCTGAATTTAGAGGCAGAAGACCTAGGCTTCTAACCTCCGTCTGTGTATGATTCTGGGCAAGTCATCTCACACAGCCCCCCAGTTTACTTAGCTGTACACTGAGAGTCATCTCTAGGGGCCTTTCATGCTCTAAATCTGCTGACCTTGGCAGATGTCCAGGTAAAGCAGGGGTTCTTAATATGGAGTCCATGAACCCAAGGGGTCTGTAGATAGATTTCAGGAAGCATCTTTCTTTTCACTAATGACCAGCTGAAATTGAGCGTTTTCTTCAATTTTTAAAAAACATTTTGAGAATAAGTTTTCCCAGATTGCTGCAGGGGTCCATGACACATAAAAAGATGAAGATCTTGAGGAAACCAACTAGAGAGTGCAGTACTACTGTTAGCCACATTGTTGTGGAAGGATGATGTTAATTAGCAAATTACCAGGCAGGGCTACAGGGTGACCTGATGGTCTTTTGTATATGTGAAAGACATATAATATCTACAGATCTACTCAGTGTATACCATGGACAGGACACAATGACAGGCTTTGGTGACAATGGTGGAATTTAGACCTCAGTCTCTATGCAGAAATAACTGTTTAGAACCTAATCACAATGGGCCTAGTTTCCCTTGTCAGGCTTCTCAGCCATGCTTTCTTTGCTGGTCTGGTTCAAAACCCACATGCTGGTTTTGGAGGACCACTTTGAGAAAGTGTGCCAAGGTATTTTTCCAGACATTCTGCCAAGAGCCAAAAAGCCAAGGGTCTTGACTTTCTCTTTGTGTCAGGGCAGGAGTGTCCTGTTTCCTTTCTCTCAGTAGCTCATAGAAAGATGGAGGAGCTTCAGTTCAGGGAAAGAAGAATAGAAAGCATTTTTTTTTGGTACTATTTTTGCCTGGGTTTTTCCAGTTTTCCTCTGTGTCCAGGCTTCCAGTCACCAAGCTTCAGTCAATCATAGATAATTTCCAATCGGATTTGTACCCATAAAGCTTGGAGAAAGACTCTGTCTCCAAGACAATGTCAGTTTCTTTGGTCATCATTGGTATGAATAGAGTTCATTATTCTTCCCCCACCCAGCTTGGCACCATGCCTGGCACATAATAGGTGGTCAATAAATATTTATTGACTGACTGAAGCAGAGCCGTGGAGTGCCCATCTGTCTTCTTCCCCTTCCCCCACCTTCCAAGGACATTGCCTTTGCCTCCTCTCCTTTCTCCATTACCTGCCTCCCCCTCTGCCCCACATCACCCCAGCACACTTTAGGTCATTTAGTGAATATGAAGACATTTCTTTGTCACACTTGTGGCCCTGAGAGCCAAGGAGGTTGTTTTAGGAAAACCTGAGGATGGAGAAAATCTATTCCTAACTCCTGTATTTGTGGGGAATGGGAAAAGGAAGGAATGTAAGAAGCATGACTTCACGGTGGAACTTACAGGTTTAAAAAAAAATTTATTTCTGTTGTAATAAGCTCAGATTACAAGAGTGGTTTTGATTAGTATACTGAGCAGGATGGGGGGAGGGGGAGGCACAACAAACAGTTCTTTTTGTTGGCCATGTGTAGGCTGTGTGCTTGTGAATGGCAGTATCTTTGAAGGGAGGACTTTAGAGAAAGAAGCTAGCAATGCCATGATATGTGAAGTGGTGTGGCCCAAAGTACTTGTACAGTGAAGAGAGTCCGGGGGGACTTAAGTTCAAATCCTACTTCTGATGCCTACTTCCCAAGTAGGACAAGTTGATTCAACTTCCTGGACCTCAGTTTCCTTGTCTATAAAATGAGGAGATTTTATTAGATGGTCTCAGGTTTCTTCTAGCATTAGATCTATGATCCTTTGAAGTTCCCTCTGTCCTAGCAGCCGAAATCCTACTCTTAACAATATGGAACAGCTAGGTCATATGGTGGATAGAGCAACAGGCTTGGAGTCAGGAAGACCTGAGTTCCAACCTGACTAACTGTGTAACCGTGGCCGTCATTTAACCCTGTTTACCTCAGTTTTCTCCTCTGTGAAATTAGCTGGGAAAAGGAAATGGCAAACCTCTTCGGTATCTTTGCCAAGAAAACCCCAGATGAGGTTAAGAAGAGTTGGAGAGGATTGAAACTACTGGACAACAACAAATGTTTCTTTGACTCAACCAATTGCTTAAGCATACCCTTAGCAAAGTTTATACACTTGAAACATTGGTTTAGTGGTTTCTCCATCCATCAAACCTCTCTCATCTGGAACTGGAGTGGTGGCAACAGCATGGGAACACTGGGCACCTAGAAGAAAGAAGGGGGTATTGGAGGCAGACACTGAGGTGCTAACTTGGCAGACAGGGCCTAAAAGTCTAATTCACTCCTTTGGTGACTTTTTACAAAGTTGGATTTGATGATGCCAGACTCCCTTTATTTACGGTGCTTGGATTAGAAATTCTCGTCAAATTTGTCCCAGAGTCTACCCTCCTGCTTTTTATAGATGATCTTCAACCTACTATTTTCGATGGATGGATACCTCTGTTCTTTTTGGCTAGCTCCCTATCAGCTTGTTCTCTAACAGTTCAAGTTTTGCTCACACTTGGATGAAAATGGCCCATGGCCTTTTCCATGGAGGTTAATTCACTTGATGTAATTTTTGCTCCCAATTTCTGCCAATCCTTCCCCATCCATTTGATTGTCATAATTACACTGGGAATTGACAACTGAAGAAGATGACTAAGGCATTATGCCTCCTTTCCTGGTCACTGGGATGATATATGGGGCGTATTTTTTTTTAAGTTTTAATTTTCTTGCTGAAGCTCCAAATGACACAACCTCAGAGGGAAATAAATGAAGTTCCTTGAGGATCAGTCAATTAGTGGTAGATTAAGTAGTGGCACTTTTTTTTTGCCATTATATGTAAATGCAATTGAATTGCTGGAGTGAAGAAGGCCATCCTCATATCCCTGTTTTTACCCCCCTTTAAATTGGAGCTAAAATAAGTCAGAAAGCTCAAGGGACATTGCTGCCATTTAAAATCTCTATTTCTTTTCTCTTTTTTTATGTTAACCATCTTAATTCATCGGGCCCCCAGTTATCTTTGTGTGGGATTTTAAAATTTAATCTACTATTAGCAGTAAGGAGTCATCAGTATCCTTAACGTGCTATTATTTATAAACTTCACATCTTCATGTTTCATGACTCAGAATAGATTAGGACTCCAAACCTGAAATGTGCTTCTCTTGATGTTAGCTCCCCTCCACTGGCGCTCACCATTTAAAATAGCCATTTTACATATCCGTTTAAGAGCTTTGCACCCTTGAGGGACTTTAGTTAATTGTATCTAAAGCCTAGTATTCAGTAAGATGTTTTCTTCCCTAGAAACCCGAGTGGAGGAAGTAGAAGGGTTCCAGATGAATTTGCACATATTTGGCATGTACATACTCAACTGATTTTTGCCACTTGAATTGTATCATTTTTTGCTCTTGCCTTCTTCCATCTTTTCTCTCCCTGCAACTGATCTGGATCCCCCCATATCCCAGCCTGGGATAGGTTTGAGATAACAAGAGCCAGAAATCTTTCCTATGTCTCTTGCGTTTCACAATCCACACTGTAGATAATAATGAATGCCCTATGATTCTCCTCAAAACAGTTGTGGAAAATAAATAGTAAAATTATTAACAAATACATTTTTGAGATATAACTGAGTCTCAAAGAGATTGTGCCTTGACTGTGGTCACATCAGTGGTAAGTGTCAGGACTGGAGTTTGCACCCTGGGTTCCTGAATTAGATTAGGCCAGACCTGGAAGGAAGGAAACAAGCACTTATTCAGTGCCTACTCAATGTCAGGCATTTAGGGATACAAATACAAACAAAAAGAGAGCCCCTGCCCTCAGGGAGCTTATTTTCTAATAGGAGAAGACTACACTGAAAAGGCAGTAGGGGTACCTAGAATGCTTTTGGAGTCCAGAGAAGAATTCTGAGGCTTTTTAGGTATAAAGCCCCTTGGGAGGTGTGGTTTCTACAGAGGAAGAACTTCTTTGATTGAGAAGGGAACTAAACTGAAGCAATGTTTTTTTCTTTTCTTTAACCATGAGAGATTTGTTCTCTACTGTGGCGGTAAGTGAGGTAACAAGACCCGCTTCATGCTGTGATGTCTGCTTCCTAACGTGCTTCTGGAATGACTTTGAGATGGTGAATTAAGGGGACTGGAACACTCCATCTCCACATACCACAGGGGACCAGCTGAGGGACCAACGCTTTCTTTCCCAAGCAAGCTCTGCCTCAGCTAGTCCTGTCATCCATCCTTATTTGTGGGAGGAGATCAAGGCAGATCTGCTCTCAGTCTCCGATTGTACCTCCTGCTGGCAAAGCTTTGGCTTTTAGTCTCTATCTACTGCTGACCAACCTAGCAGCATTTTTGTGCCATGATGGGATCCTGGCAGGGAAGTGGAAAATTTCCTTCATTTTCAACCCATGGGGTCCTCCAAACCACTTGGCATATTGAATGGCTAGAACATTTTTCAAGAGTAAGGGCATCTCTTTTCAATGTGTTATGGAAAAGGACCATGTTGAGAGAACTTTGAATTTTTGAGAGTTCTGAGTACCAGCGTGGTTCCAGTGAAATAAGTGGGCTGTTAGTGGAAAGGCACTGCAACAGCATAAAATTGGATGGGGATGAGAGGCTGTCTTGAGGGTTATTGTTTTATACCTGGAAGTGTCACCTGAAGCTTGACCCCAATGTGGAGTGAAGGAAGAATAACAAATCCAAATGTCCTGCTTTGGTGAAGCTTCCTCTGTAGGAGGCTGGTGGTTACCTTATGCCTCATGCCTTAACTAAGGCTGTAAGCCATAGGGGTAGATACTTAAACATGTGTGAGCCAAGCTTAGCAGGCTCTGATATGGAAAGAATTAGACTGGTGCCTTTGGTGAAATGTGTTGGTCTTTAGCCATGAATGAGAAAGATGCCACTCTTCATGGGGGCATATGTCCCAGGCCTCAAGCCAGGTTGTGAGACTGATGGGGCCTCTGCAGCCCAATCCCCCAGAACTTCCCTTCCTTAAGATGAATGTTTGGTGACCAGTGTAGGAGTGGGCATTCTGTGCCATTCTTCTAGAGACTGTGAAAACTGATTGTCCACTGAGAGTCCACCTACTTCAGGCATCTCTAGTCCAATGTTTATTACATTTAGCAGGAGTCCCTTCTGTTTTTGTGATGTACATCAGAGATCAAGGGACCTGCTTTTGTAAGGTGCAGGCTCGTGGTGGCTCTGCCTTATTACTGGTTTCATGTGTTAGATTCCCAGTTGAGAAATTTGGATTGAACTCTTGCTCTTTTATTGCCTAAATTAAGCGTCAGGCCTCTCTATGTGCCAAGCCTATTTTGCAGCCCCTCCACATTTCACAGCTGGGAGCTCCTTCTACCAGAGACGCTACAGGATGAGGGCCAGTGTGCCTTGACCCCTTGGGCTAGAGCTTCAGAGGATAAGTGCATGCATGCTCTGCCATCACTGTCCACAATCAGAACTTTGCTTTTAGGCAGGCAGCTCTGACAAGCTAAATCCTAACTCAGAGCATGGCGGTAGACTGGGAAGGTGAAGGATTCTTGTTCAAGTCTGAACATTGGGTACTTGCTCTAATAGAGGAGATCCTACCATGCCACAAAATGAGCCCGGCCTTCAGAAAACTTTTTCCCCAAAGAGGAAACATCAGAGAAAGTAACTTCTTTGCCCTGCAGTTCAGACTGGGCCTGTTGGAAAGCTTCAACACAATCATCTCATCACCAGAAGCAGTAGCACAGTTGATATGTCAGGTTACCGGGGAGGTGGTCAAGGTTCCCCTGAATTAAGAGGGATAGAGAGGCTTAGGAGGATGACAGAGATGGCTTGATGAGTAGCCTCTATGTCAGATATGAAGGGCTTTGAAGATCTTTGAATGGTTTCTTTTTTTCCTGCTATTAAAAGGTTTTAACCTATCTGAATTTAGGTTTGCTTTAGATGCAGTTGAATTGATCAAGGGAATCTTCTGGTCTGCTGCTCTATGCTATGACTCTATAGGGAAGGGCTCACGCACATCCCTTTGTTATGCTGACATAAGCACCCAACCAGGAGCCCTAACCATATGAGCTCTAGTAAGGGGGGGCCATTGCATGTATCCTTCCCCACAGAGCAAAAGAGTCCTTGCCCAGCTCCAGGGGACTTCCCTCCTCCCCACACCTCCCAACAGGGGATTCCCCTGATCACCTCTGTGTTCATAGTTTTAAAGGTGGCAATTTTGCTAGGGAAAGATGCTAGTTTGTATGTGTGTTTTAAGTGGGATATGTAGAACTATTTGCCTCTTAAAGAGGAAATGCGGTTAATATCTGAACAGTGTTTTACAAGCCATATTTCCTCAGGACACAAAGAAGGTGGCAAGAGGAAGAAGCAGAAGCAGAGAGAGGAGCAGAAGAAGAAGAAGTCGACCAAAGGGAACCATTAGAACGGACTTGTCAGACGCACCAGTACCTTTTCACCATACGATCCTATACCATTCGAACACATCTGTGTGTGTGTGTGTCGTTTTGGTTGTACACATTGTTAGGCAGAAGACAACTCATGTTTTAATGTTGTTCTAAAATTGCACTATCACAGTTTCCCATGAGACTCCAGAGTTGTCAGATTAGGCAGGTGAGAAGACTGCCAGGTTAGTGATTGGTGGTTTGGTGATGTGTGTTGTGTTGGCCATTTGAAAGATCCGTAGATGTTTTTACCTTGTGTTCTTCCCCACGGGGCTAAGCACCACTCTAGCAAGGGTTTTCCTCTGGGTCCTTCTGTTAAACCTCTTGTCTCACTCTTTTCATCCATACAACTCTCATAGACTGCTGCAACAGAACCCTGCAAACTCGAGCCCTAATGTACCTAACTAGCAGCAGGGATGGGCTCTGGAAGGATCTGCCAAGTGACCCTTTTTCCCTAATGGAGGTAGAACATATACTACTTAGCAAGCAAGATAACTAAAGGTGGCATAACTTAAGAAAACTGTAATACTGTGAGTTAGACATTGAATCATGAAGAAGGTACTTTCTCTTAGGTAGAAGATAACCAGGCCTAGGCCTGAATGTTTCTAGACCTCTGGCTTTTTCTCATCATAGGTACTGCCAGGTCACCGGTGAATCATCCCAAAGGTGAAATCATTTGTTCCTTACGTTCATTATGACCTTAGTCCCTAAACTCTCCAAACCATCCAAATTTTATTTTCAAATTCTGGGGTTTTTTTTTGGGGGGGTGGTGCAGAATCTCCTCTTTATTTTACTGTATGAGATTCCTTTGCAGTGGATAGACAGGATTCTGCCCCAATAATCCTTGTTCCACAGTGATAGTTTGACTCTTCTCCTGTAGCGGTCATGATGAGGGGAAGGAATAAGCTAGTTTAAAGCAATATCTGCTATCCTGAGTGAATAGGCTTAGCTGACTTTCAGTTTGCAAACATTCTCTTCATTAAAAAAAAGTCCTTTCTTTTGAATCTGGCAGAGTTCCCTGTAATCATTTCATTTGCATGACCTTATTGCTCCTTAACCTTTTTTTTTCCTTTGAGCACTGACTAGAACCTTTGTATTGCCTTAACTTGATTCCTTGCATGTTCCTTGGCAGTGAATTCCTCTTTCCCTCTTAACACCAGGGCCTCTGGGTCACACTGGTTTGTTCTTTTGTGTCTTCGAGATGTAGTCATTGTGAAATCTTTGATGTGACTGGGGAAAATAAAAAGCCAGCAGCTTCCACCTAGCACTGTTGAAAGCCGAGCTCTCTGGTAAAATGCGGTGTGTCAATATGCTGCTAACAACATCCTGGGCTTCGAAGCCAGAAGACAAATGTAGCCACTGCTGTATGAAGTGACTGTTAAACTCATGTTTTAGGGGCCTTTTCTCAGAAGTGGGGGGAGGGGGGAGGGGAGGAGGGTGGGTTAGCTTAGGACCCCGGGGGTGGTTTAGTGTTTATGCTTATCAGGAAAACTGTAACCGTAATCAATATTAAGATTCTTTACTTCATATGTAGGACATCTTAGGTACTACATAGGTGAAACATTAAGATTTAGCATAGCCCTTCTGTCCGTCACTTGAGAAGTACCACTAAGTTTGTGCTGTGTTACTAATATTTAAAAATAAAAACAGTTCTCTCCATTGTTCTGTCTTTTTTGGGGGTTGGGAGGGGGTTGGAGGAGTGGGTGTTCCAAATGGATTTGGCATAATTTTCAGCTGTTTCTATGAAAGTCTAGGGATTCTTTATTTGGGGGTGTGGGTGAGGTAGGTGCAGAGTAAGACCAGTGTGCGCGATGCATGCTAGCAGAAAGGAAGCCAAGCTAACATCCTCTCCTATTTCACACAGGAAATGTTGAGTATAAATGACAGTGATGGAGCCCATTGGACAGCTATGCCAACCCAGACTGTAACTAGGCTAGGGTAGCTGGGGTTTTTCCTCATTGCTGACATCTGCATGGGTGGGTGGGGTTGCTCCTTTCTCCCCATGGTGGCTCATCCCCATGCCTCACCTTTTGAACTCTTTCGTTGGTCTGTGCCTATGCCTTAAAGGGTTAGGAGGGGGGAAGAGGGGAAATTTGGAGGCCATGGGAACAGACCCTCTGGTAATCATGGAGGGAGTGCATAGGCCATTTCTTTTCCCTCATGGTATCCACTGATTCCTAGGCAGTCTGCCTTCAAAAACCTCTTTCCCATGCTCTCTTCCCTATTCATATCAGCCTTGGTCATATCTAGTTCCTATGATTCTGTTTTAACCTTTCCACTATGCCCCATGGAGTCCCAGTCTGTTCTTTAACTTCCCTTCATCCTAGATCCCTCCATGCTTCCTTCATCTTCTGGCTCATTAGAACCTAGCTTTATCCTGAAGACATTGACACCTTTCCAAATCTAGAAATCCTCCCATATTCTCTAACTATAAGAGGGATTGTCATTCTTCAAAATTGACTCCCTCTTATTGAGACCCTCATAGATGTTGTTTGTGAATCTCTAGGTCACTCTGCTTATTCCCCACTAAATTCAGTGCCTGAATCACACAGAGTCTTTAGCACACCAAACCCTGCGCCTTGAAACCCCTCTACTCCAAGACCTCTGTCTCTGGTCCATTCTCATCTACCTCTGCTCAACAGAACTTGCCCCAGGTACTGAAATTCCTAATTATAACTAATGCTAAGTTTTTACAGAGAAGATATCTACTACAGTCCAATAAGCATTGGGGTCCAGGGTGGGGGGAGTTCAAAAACAGCTGTTAGCTACCAGAGATGGAATATATTCCAAACCTTGAAGGAAGGACGCTAATGATTCCAAAAAGCAGAAAAAGGGGGTCTGTTCCAGGCATGGGGTCTATACAAAGCCATGGAGGTAGGAAGTGGAATGCAGAGTTTAGGGCATAAGCATGTGTTTACCACTTTGGCTGGCACATAGGAGTGGGTAAAGGGGTGAAATATATAGTGAACCTGGAAAAAAGGTAGGCTAGAAGCCTAATAATGAAGGGTTTTTAAACACTGAGTTGGGAGTTTTTTACTTATTCTAGAGGCAGTAGGGTCCTCCAAAAGGTTTTTGGACAGGGGAGTAACATGGTCACACTTATGTTTTTAGCAGATCATTTTGGTGGGTATGCAGAAGTGGGTATGGAGAAAGGAGAGGGTTCAGTTAAGGGATAGTCCACTGTTGAGCCAGACTTGGTGAGGCTGGCAACTGATTGGGTCTGGGTTGAGGGGAAAGAGGAAAGTGTTGAAGATGATATTGAGACTGCAAGCCTGGGTCATTCCAGAATCGTAGATGTAGAGTTAGACAGAACCTCAGAACCCAAGCTCCCCATTGACTTGGTCCAGGTCACATGGAAAGTCAGTGGCAGAACCAAAATTTGAATCCTTGTCTTCCAACTGCAAATGGGTATTCTTTCCGTTTCAGCATAATTGGAAGGACAAAAACAAAAAGAGGCAAGTTGTGAGGAATGGTGGGTTTAGGGAAGAAGATATACCAGGAGAACAATGGATGAGTTTTTCAAACTTTCTGTGCCTTCAGATAGTGATTGTTGAGTGAAGACATGGCAGAGAGGGAGATGATGACAGAGTCATTAACACTATTTCATTAAGTGGCAAAACCAGTGAAGATGACACTTGTGTGTCTCATCTCATTATGGACTTGGAGGTTTTTCACCATGGAGATTTAATCAGTTCATCTCAGAAGCTCAATTACTGAAATTTCCCCACATACCTTATGGGGGAAGTTCTGCAGCTGAATAAAGCTACAGCACTCTTATACATTAATTCATCTATTTATATGTTCTGAGTCACCACAGGAAGAGAATTTTGTTTTTGTTTTTGTTTTTTTTTAATTTAGGGATGAAGAAGCAATGTTGGGTATTGCGAATGTGGCTCCACTCCTCAAAAATCCTCAGTGGCTCCCTTTTGCCTCTCCTTAGCTTGGCATTTAAAGCCCTCCATCCAAACGTATTTCACGTTGCTCCCCTTCATGTACTTGTACATGTACCTCTGGCCTACTGCATGAACTTGGAATTCCATTTATAGCCACTGTGATATATGCCTTGAATCCTTCCTTTTCATAGCCAGCTCTTAAAACCCTTTTCTTTCAAGTATCAGCTCATGTGACACCTATTATAGAAAGCCTTTTCTGATCCCTTAGTGTTAGAGCTCCCTCCCATTATCTTGAACTTATTTATGTCCTTATTTATATTATATTCCCCCCAATAAAATGTAAATTCCTTGATAATGGTGATGATTTTGGCTTTTTCTTTGTAAATCTAGCACCTAGCTCAATGCTTTGCTCATAAAAGGTGCTGATAAGTAAGAAATGAATGGAATCCCCAATGGCAGAAATCCCAGGTATGGATGACCCTAATTGTAAGTAAGGGCTATTGAGCCCCAGAGCAAACACCTTGCATACCCATCTCAGGCATTCTGTTGGGAAATAGTAGTTTTAAGCACTTCAGCATCCTCTAAAGCAGGGGTTCTTGACCTGGGGTTCACAGGGATAGATTTTAAGGGGTCAATATTTTAAAACAATATTTAAACTATATTTCAATATAATGTATTTAAATTTTGAAAAATATTTTTAAAAATATCTAAGAAGGGGTCCACTAGACTGCCAGAGGGGTCTGTAATAATAAAAACATATGAACCCCTGGTCTAGAGAATTACAACTTGGCAAATAGAGCCCAAAGTTCATCCCCAGTGCTGTGATCTATTCCAGTCTCCAACACCCTGGTGTTTGTCCATTAAAGATGAAACCACATCAGTGCACATTTCCCCTGTTAATTTTGGTTTTGGTGGGTGATGGGGAGAATAGATAATAAAGCTGTGCTAACAGGGACTAGACCCAAGCAGAGCAGCTAAGACTAGGGAGAAGACAGAGAGCGTGTGGGTGGGTGTGAAGGGAGGAGATGAAAGATGCATTTTGCAGACAGAGGAAACAACAGGAGATCAGAGGATAAAATAGCAACTGGTATCAAAGGCTGGGGGCCCAATTGGAGCTGTGCCGGACCAGTGATTATATAGCTAAGCAGATGGTAGGACTGGAAGACCAGAGAGGATCAAATCAGGGAAGGGAGCAGCTGTAGAAGAATGTTACTGCAAAATAATAGTGAATGGGGCAGCTGAAGATAGGTTTTTTTCCAGCTGATGTGGGGACCCTGATAGAGAGGGATGGGGAGTGGGAGGCATCCAAAAAAAACTAAGGTCAGGGAAACAGGAATTTCAGTTTAACTCAGCAAACATTTATTATTAAAACCTTACTGTGTCACAGGCACTGGGAATATAGTGGCAAATATAAGTCAATGCATTTGTGAAGCAATCTGAAATGGGTCCCTTAGAGCTCTGGCTTAACTCTCTTCCCTCTATGGTTCTTTGTCATTGAACAGAGGAGCTTTTGCTGCTGAGGATGCTGGGAAGGATATGGCTTAGGGTAGGTAATGGAGGTGACAAAGATCTTCTAGCCCTTCTCAGTGTCTGGCTTCTGGAGCAAGTCTGATCTCACTTCTATCCCCTCCAATGTCTATACGGATAACTCTGCAGATGAAAAGATGGGAAAATCCCTTTTCCATTTCCATTAAGGCAAAGCTGGAAAAGAAGGGTTTTTTCTCTTAAAATGACTTTGATATAAGTCAGCAAGCATAAATCATTTATATTTTCAAACAACAGAAAAAATGCATAGGAAGCCAGGCATCATCTCTATTATGTATAGCCCTTGAGAAGTATATAAATTTAACGTGGTAATTCCAACACTATCCTATTTGTCTTTTTCTGAACTTCATTTTGCTCTCATCTGTATATTTTATAAATGCTTCATTAATACTTTTCTGATTTTTTGACACTCCTATTTACTTCCCTATGACTCTCACTAAAATCAAAACAAAACAAAACACCCTCCCTTGTAATAAGTATAGTCAATAAAAACAGATCCATACATTGGTCAGAAAATGCATGTCTCACCCTGCACTTCTAGCCTCTCTGCCAATTGGTGAGAAGTATGTTTCACTATCATTTTTCTGGAGTTCTGATGGGTCACTGAAATGATCAGAGGTCTGAAGTATTTCAAAGCTATTTCCCCTTACAACATTGTAGATACTTTATATATTTTGGAACATTTTTTAAAAATTGAGGCTAAAGAGGAAAGAAAACAGTACCATCAAAAGTACAGAAATGGGTGTTTTGCAGAGGTCCTTGATCACAGTTCTGGCAGAGTTGTTTAGCTTCCATAGTGATACTTTAGTAAACCAGAGCACCCTTGTCTTGGGCCTCCAATGAGAGATCAGAGCTAAACAAATCTGAGAACCATCTTCATAGAGATAATCATTGAATCAATTGAAATTGATCATTGAATAAAATGGTATTATTTTCTACCCTTAGTAAAGGATTGTTCATTCCACAGATGCTGGGAGTAAAATTTCTGGAAATGCTTTGGAGTTTAGGGAAGTTGTTGATTTACTCAACAAACAACCATAAAGCACCTGCTATGTTTAGTTCTGAGATATACTATAGAGTAGACACCGTCCCTGTCCTCAGGGAGCCTTTAGTATCGTGGATGTGCAGAAAGAATTACCATAGCCTTGGTTCATAAGGAAAGAAGGCAAATGATGGTGGAACAGTTCTTACTTTAAAGCCCTTTCCTTACAGTCCTGTGAAGGAGGTAATGTAAGTAGCATTCTGTGCATCTTAGAGATATGTAAACTGAGGTTCCAGGAGGTTAATAGACTACCAGAAGTCACACAGCCTGGAAGTGTAGGTGGTAGAACTCTCATTCGTGTCTCCTGCCTCCATTGCCTGTGTACTGCAGTTGTGTTTCCTTTCACTGGAAAGTCCATTGCCAAGCTCCAATCCATCTTTCTATCTTCATTGTATATTACTCCCACTCCTGAATCCTTCAATCTGAACTGTCAGTCAATAAATATTTATTAAACACCTACTATGTGCCAGTCATTGTGCTTAAATACTGCAGATACAAAGAAAGGCAAAAGACAGTCTGTGACTCTGAGCTCACAGTCTAACAAGGGGAGACAAGATGAAAGCAACTATCAACAAATAAGATGTTTACAGGATAAGTTGGAGACAATCAGCCTAGGGAAGGCACCAGCCTTAAGAGGGGATGGGAAAGGGTTCTTGTGGAAGATGAGGTTTTACCAGGCCTTGAAGGAATCCAGGGAAGCCCGGAGGCAGACATCAGGAGAGGATTCTGAGCCACCAGGACAGCCGGTGAAAGTGCCCAGAGCTGGTATATGGAGCATCGTGTAAGGAGAAGCCAAGGAATCCATTGTCACTGCATCATAGAATACGTGAGGGAAGAGCAAACTAAAGAAGACTGGAAAGGTAAGAGGGGGTCAGGTTATGAAGGGCTTTGAATGTCCTTCACTGTCACTTCAATGTCACTGAAGTTTATTGAATGGTGGGGTGGAAAGGGTAGTGACATGGTCAGATTCTCAATTTAAGAAGATCATTTTGGCAGCTAAGTGGAGGGTGTTCTAGATTTCGGAGAGACTTGTGGCAGGTAGACCAACCAAATAGCTATTATGATTGATGTGATGAAGGCCTATACCTGGGCTGGTAGGGTTATAGAGGAGAGAAGGGTAGTATAGAAGGGAGTTGTTACGAATATAAGATGGACAGACCTTGGCAACTGACTGGATTTGGGGTGGGGTGAGGAGGCAAGGATGATGCATAAGTTGCGTGACTCAAAGGCTAATAGGGCCCTCAACAGTAACAGGAAAATTAGAAAGAGGGTAGGTTTTGAGGGGAAAGATGAGTTTCAAACATTTTGAGTTTAAGGTGTCTATGGGACACTCGGTTCCAGATGTTTAATAGGCTGTTGGAGATGTGAGATTGGAAGTTAAGAGAGAGATTAGAGCTAGAATCTGAGAACCGTCTTCATAGAGATGATCATTGAATCCATGGAAGCTGATGAGATCACCAAATGAAATTGCATAGAGGGAGAAGAATGCCCAAGACACAGCCCTGGGGGATACCTGCTACTAGTAGGAGTAACCTGAATGAAGATCCAGCAGAGGAAACTGAGAAGGAACAGCCAATTAAGTTGGAGGAATAGTAGTATCATGGAAACATGGTGAGAAAAGAGTGTCAAGGAGGAGTGATTGTGTCAAGGTTGAAAAGTCTAGAAAGGCAAGGATTGAGAACAGGCCATTAGATTGGGCAGTTAAGAGATCATTTATAACTTTGGAGGGAGCAGTTATGGTTGAATGATGCAGTCTGAAGACAGACTGTAGAGGGTTGTGAAGAAATGAGAGGAAAGGAAGTGAAGGCACCAATTGTAGAGGGACTTCTCCCACAGAAGGGAGGAGAAATGTGGGCTGGTGAGTGGGATGGATGGATCAAGTGAGTATTTTTGAGAATGAGGGAGACAAGGATATGTCCAAGGGCAGTTGGGAAGTAGCCAGTAGTCAGAGAGAGATGAAAATAAGTGAGAGATCGGAGATGATAGAAAGGTTATCTACTCGAGAAGATAGAATGGAATGGGATCCCTTGGCATGTAGAGGGATTCATCTTGGCAAAGAGATTGGCGCCCCTTCTTGTGAGATGGGTGAAGGAGTAGAGTTACAGGAGGCATCTGAGTGACATGAGATGAGGAGGAGAGTAGAACATGGATAAAAGAGACAAATAGCCTCATTTTTTTTCCTGTGAAATATGAAGTAAGGTTCTCAACTGTGAGGGAAGGGGAAAGGGAAGTTATGGGAAGGTTGGGTAGGGATAAAAAGGTTTGGAAATTACACTGTGATGAGGGGAATAAGGAGTCATTTAGGGATGTATAAAAATTGCCTTGCCACAGTGATCAACCAGTTGAGATTGTGTAACATAAGCAGTTTTGTGATTTTCTCCAGCTTCATTCAGCAGAATATGAGCAGGAACAAAGGTAGGGAGTAGTAGGAATTATCCAAGGCTGGGTCTTGGCAAAGCAAGATTAGCAGCAGGACAAGAGGGCAAGGCACTTGAGAGAGGAGGATAGTACAGTGTTGAACTAGTTGACCAAGGGGTCAAGATAGGGAAAGAAATAGAGTGTAGCCAGTACAAGGATGAGGGCCTGGGAAAGAACTGTGAAACTGAGATAATTGGAAGTCTTTGTAAGGACAAAGAACAGAGTCTGTGCTTGCAAGGCAGAGGGAGGGCCAACATTATGATTAGATAAAGGAATTTTAGAGTTCATGAAGGTGGAAGTGGAACACTTGTGAGTGATGGCAGAGGTTAAGGTTGTAATGATGGCAAACATTTTGGTGTGTACCTGAGGTGAGGTGGAGGAATAGCTCATAGGAGGTAACTAGTTTGAGGAACTGAATGGTTAGAGTGTTTGAGGGAGAATCAATATATGTGTCAAAGTCCCCTTGTATAAGGGCAGGAGTTAGGGAGGAGAGACAGGTGGAAGCCAGACCTTGAATTCATTGAGGAAAGAAGGGTAATGCTCTGAAGACTGATTGCCAATAGCTATCAGAGTTTTGATTGGGTGGTAGATGTGAATTGAATGAACCTCAAAGGATGAGAGGTTACTAATTGATGATGGTAGGGGGAGAGGTTGGAAGTGTCAATGGGGGACAAGGAATATTCCAACTCCACTGCCACCCCTTGATCATTGATGGAGGTGGGGCAGGAAATGAATAAAATCAGAGTTGGAAAGAGTGATCAGGAAATTGTCTCACACGAAGAAGTCAGGTCTCAATAATTTAAGTGTGGGAAAGGAAAACATTTAAGATAAAAGCAAGTTTGTAACCTATTCAGTAGGGGATGGTAGTGTCAAATTCAGTGGGGGCTGTGGAAATAGTGATGCAAACTAGTTTCTTTTTTCCTCTTTCTGAAGTTCAGGAGAAGTATTTATGAAGGCTTTTTAACAGCTAGTATAACCTTGACCTTGTTCAGATCAGGCAGCCAATACTTTGTATAGTCTGGAAACTGGAACCAGACTCCTGGCAGGAAACCCTGGGGTCATGTGAGGACAGGTTTGGATTTCTAGGTCCTGGGCTTACATAGGACAAGGCTTGCCTTTTGGGACAAGGCCACAGGTTGCCATTTGTAACTGTGACACTTTGACAGAAATTGAGAAAACAATAGGGGGGAATTTCAGTTGTAGGGAGCTCAGAGGGAAGAGACCTGGATACTATTCCTGGCTCTGAACAGATTAGTTCTATGACTTTGAGTAAATCACTTAAGTTTGGCCTCAGTTTCCTCAGCTCTCAAATAGGAGTTCCCATAATACACATCCCACCATTTTCACTTAACTATAACAGAACTTTTTCCTCCCAAAGTTACCCCTATTCCTGACTTCCATATTTCTGTTTAGAGCCCTTCCATCCTTCTCACCCAGGTTTTCAACCCCAAAGCCATCCTTGGCTCCTCCCCCTTCCTCATTCCTATATATAATTAGAATCAATAAACACTTTTTAAGTACTTACTATGTGCCAGGCAGTGTGCTAAGTGCTGAAGATACAAAAAGAGGCAAAAGACAGTCCCTGCCATCAAGGAGCTTACAGTCTAATGTTAGAGATAACATACAAACAAATCTATACAAAGCAAGCTATACACAGGATAGATAAGAAATAATTGATAGGGGCAGCTAGGTGTCACAGAGAATAGAGCACCAGCCCTGGAGTCAGGAGCACCTGAGTTCAAATCCATCCTTAGATACTTAACACTTACTAGCCATGTGACCTTAGGCAAGTCACTTAACCCCAACTGCCCTGCCTTCCCCTCTCCAAAAAGGAAAGAAGAAGGAGAAGAAGAAGAAATTGACAAAGGAAAAGCACTAGAATTAAGAGTGGTTGAGGAATATTTCTAGTAAAAAAGATAGGATTTTGGTTGGGACTTTAAGGAAACCAGGGAAAGCATTCCAGAGATGGGGGACAACCAGAGAAAATACCTAGAACCAATGAGTTACCCAGTGTTGCTAACTCTGCTTCCATATCTCTCATCTCTGGCCTTTTCTTTCCACTCATGGCCCTTTCAACTTGAATCATTACTTTAGTCTTCTTGTCTAGCTTTCCCCTCCTCAATCCATTCTCCACCTAGTAGACAAACCAATATTCCTAAAGCAGTGAGTCACATCCCTGCTCAATGCCTCCCCTTTGCCTCTAGGATCCACATTCTCTGTTTGGCACCTAAAGCTCTTCTCAGCCTGTCTTCAGCCTATTTTTCTACACTGACTGTATATTATACTTCTTCATGCTCTGTATTACAGCCAACTGGGCCTTCTTTCTGTTACCCACATGCAGATTCCATCTTTATCTCCAAGCCCCTGTACCTGTTGTCCACCAAGGCTAGAATACATTTTCTCCACCCCTACTCTGTCTATGGGTATGGTTCATTTCTTAGAATGTAAGCTCCTTAAGGGCAGGGACTGCTTTGTTCTTGTCTTTGTGTGCCTAGTGACTAACAGTATCCTGAACATAGTGGGAGTTTAATCCATGCTTGTTGGATTGAAATTGAATTGGGTTGTCCCCTGGGTCAGGCCCCTCTACTCCATTTCCCAGGAGGCAAGAGTTGGCTCTTAAGATTTGGAGCTAGAAGGGACCATAGAATAATTTCCATCCAGTCTTCATTTTATCTCCTTTTCTTTAGAGTACTCTGCCCTCCATCTCAGTGTGGATCTATAACACTACCAGAAAGGGCGGGACTAGCAGGGGTAAAAGGTCGGGGGGTTGGAGGTGGGTGGGTGGGGGAAAAGGTTTGTCAATTTCCCTACCTATAAAACAGGGGTTGGATTAGATTTGTCTAAGCTCCTTTCAAGGCCTAATATTTTATGATTCTGACAGAAGTCTAACTACAGACCAATGTTAACATCTCATTTAAAAGCCAACTTTCCTCCCTGCTCCCCTCCCCTCAGCCCCCAACATCCCCTTTCATTTCTATAGACTTCTGTATGTGTGTTTCTTTTCTTAAAGCCCAAATGAACAGCTGGGGTTCAAAAGTCTAGTCATATTGCCTGGGGTCCTGGAATAAGACAGAACAGGAGGTGAGTGGTTTGGGCGTTAACTCCTAATGCCGTGTGTCAGTCAGAAGCTGTGCTGAGAATGTCAGGCAGGAAAGAATAAATGCTGGCTTAGCTTTCTTGAGTTGTGACTCTTTAAACACCTACATTGGGTTGGGCCCATCCGTCAGGCAGCACTGATTTTTCTTGGACTGCTAGAGCATTCTTGGGCCACTCTACCTCATTGAATAGCTACCTTGGGCCCTAATTCTAGAATCAGAAGGGGTTTATGGGAAGTTTTCAGCACTAGGTTTGGTCAGGTGGGCAGAAATTGGAAAAGAGGTCCTCCCCCCACCCCCTCCCCGGAGCTTATCAACCAAAGATCAGTAAGTTCTTGGATTTGCTGGGCTTCTCCCAGCCCAACCCCAAGGAATGTTGCAATGTAGCAGTTATTTTTGGCAGATATTCCTCTTAACTCCTGCCATGTTGTCTTCTTCTAGTCCACTCTACCCTCCCCCTATACCTAGTGTCCCCATGCTGCCAGTGCTGTCCAGGGCTTAGCTCAGTGGTTGGCATATAGTAGATGCTTAATAAATGTTTACTGATTGATTGCCTTATGACTGCTCAAAACTCCCTGCACTGTAGTATGGGGAAAATATACTGGACTAGTAATCAGAGGTCCTGGTGCTGTGGGTCTAGTCCAAGGGTGAGGAATGTGCAGCCTCAAGGCTGCAAATCTCTACACCCTGCCCCCCCACTTGGTCTGGTCTGTCTCTGACATATATACCCTCGTCTACTTGGTAGTTCCTCTGGAATCTTGCTGGGAACTTCCATGCTAGATACTTCCAACCTTCATGTAATCTTGGGGATTGGCAGGTTTTCCTGGCTGTGACACCTGAGGTGGGAAACCAAATAGAGGGGCCTGAACCAGACCCTGCCCCTGCCTATAAAACCCCAGGATCCCTTCAGCATCCCTAAGCTTCCCTGATGTGCACAGTGATGATAGGGGGACCATCAAGAGTGGGCTGTAACATGTAACAAGCCTTGGCAGCAGCATCTCCTGGGGTACTGTGGATTCCACCCCCCCCTTCCTGGGCCTGAAGGCCCTTGTTCCCAAGACTCTTGGCAACAGTGCTGGTTTTATCTGTTCCCTGTCCTTCCCTACCCTACTTTGGAGGTTGCCTGCCCTATTTTTGGAAGTGTTAGCTGATGCCTCAATTCCCCTTGCTGCTTCTCCTTCCTCCTCTGTACTTCCTTGGGTGCCTACAATTAAGGCTCATGGCCTTCCTCCTTCTCCCCACCCTTTTTTGGGGGACCAGATTTATGTTTTCCTTGGGATAGAGAATTCCCAGTAAGGTTCTTCCTTTACCAATATGGATGACTTCTGTTCATAGGATCAAATGAGAGAATGTATGTAAAGTACTTTGCAAACCTTAGAATGCTCTATAAATGTAAGTATTATTATTGTTGTTCCCTGGGAGTGGTGAGAGCATTGCACAGAGAATATGAAGTCAGTCTCCCTGGTTTGGGGTCTGGCTTTGCATCCACTGTGAAGCTCTTAAGGTGTTTAACCACTGACTAACTCTAACCACTCGATTATTCCTCCTGGAAGAATGTAGATGTTAGCAAAATGGGCCCTCATCTTGGGTGAAGCTTGAGATCATTGGAAGAGCAATTTCACAAAGGAAATCCCAATTTACTCTAGTAGAGTTAGGTTCTGGGCCCAGCTCACTGTCCATTGGTGAGGCCTTTCACAGATATCCTTTGCCCACTCATCTTTTGGGGTATTATTTTAATTTGATAGATTTGTGGCAACAACTTGTAACTTTGGAAGTCCTATTGTTTTCTTTTAAAAAGTTATCTTATTCTACTATGTGTGTTTTATATCATGTTGTTTGTGGTTTAGTCATTTTTCAGTTGTGTCTAACTCTTTGTGGCCCTGTTTTGGGTTTTCTTGGCAAAGAAAATGGAGCGATTTGCCATTTCCATGTAAAACCCTAAGGCAAACTAAGGCAAACAGGGTAAAATGACTTGCCCAGGGTCACACAGTAAGTGTCAGGGGTCAAATTTGAACTGTGGTAATGTTCTTTCTGACTGCATGCCCAGTGCACTGTGCCACCTAGCTGCCCTGTTTTATACCACATTTGTTTTCAAATATAGTTTTCCGCCCTTTCCTATCCACTGGGTCATCTCTTGTAACTAAAACTAGAGAAGGAAGGAGGAAAAAGACCAGTTCAACCCCACTCCCCTCCTACCAGAGCAAAATGGACTGAAAATGCAGAATGTTGCATACACTGTGGGAATTTGTTTTGTTGAGCTATGCATGTTTGTTACATGTTTGTTTTGCTTTTTATATTTTTAAAAAAATTGTTCAGTGGGGAGACCAGTGAGAGGGAGAGAGAAATGCTTATAAACAAAGCTTCTTCCCTGGAATCTTGCAATAATATTGTTTACCGAGTTACTACGTTACAAGACAATTTGGTACAAAATTTGGAACAAAGCTTATTCCTCTTGAATAAAACCATGTAAGGGATACAATAAAATTTATTGAAGTGGTTCAGTTCTGCTGTAACTCTTATGTTGAAAACATGAATTTGTTCCAACAAAGTTGAAATATTAAGGAATGGTTTGAGCATAGCTTGAATTTTTCATTTGCTAATTGTGGGATTTTGTTCTTTAGAATCAGGGAGAACACAGAAAATTATACTATTGGCATGCCTTCAGGAGAGTGACCTTGAGAGTCTCGTGGTAGGGAGGGCCTGGCTCTCTAATTCTATTCTCTCTAGCTCTCTATGGCCAGGCCTCTCAGTTTTGCACTGGAGGACAGAAGTTGGAGCCTGGCCACATTTAGAGGTGCAAATTACCCTTTCACTTATTTTCCTTGACCTCAAATACTTCTTATGTGTGTACCTAGCCACACTATTTTTCTATGTGCCTTTATCATTATGTTTTCTTTATACATGTGCCTTTATCATTATGTTTTCTTTATGTGTGCTTCAAGTCACCTATCCACCTAATCCCCTTAATCAGCTTGAGGCTGAGGATGCCACCATGCATGGTATTTAGGCATTTCTTAGCCATTTGATATAATAAATAAATGAATAATATATAATAATTATTATATATAATAATAAATGAATAAAACTATGCTACCATTTTTTATTAAATTCCTATATTTTGAAGAATTTGTTACAAAGGAAGTTTTTAAGCATTATGTCCCAACTCCATTTTCCCAATAAGTCCTATGGTTTTTATTGTGAGATTTTACATAGCTTAGTGATTTTTAGGAATGAATGTGTTGAATTATAGCAGGACTATCTGTACTCTGTTATAGGACAGTTATACCTATAAATAGCTAATAAACCATATGGAATCCTAGAGATAGCAGGATAGGGAAGTTTCAGTGTGATTCCTTGGTCTGGAACTTCTTGCAATCTTTTTTCAAGAGGAGGTATCCTTAGTTCTCCTTTGATGAGGTCACGTGGATGGACAATTCAGTTGTATTTGTGCTGGATGAGCTGCTGACATATCCTAAATCCTTCACGTTCCTGGAGATGTATAGGAGAGGAGGTTGGACTAAATGAGTTTTTAGGGTTCCTTTCAATTTCAAGATTCCATGATTTTTACCCTTGGTTCCAGTCACAATCCATGGGAGAGTAGGGACAGTTGAGTGACCAAGCTGTAAATTCCCCCAAATGAGGGAGAGGGAGGTCATCGGATAATAGACATGGATAATGAAGGGTCTGCTGCCCCACCATACATCATGACTTAATTCCTTGCCTTTTGTCACTTGGGATTTTATAGGTTTTTGCTTGATAAGCAGCATTCATTCTCCTCAGTGAACAAACAGAATTCGGTTTTTATGGCATAAAAATTATCATTTCCCTGACTGGCTGGCTGTTACCCATTGACACAGGTTGTCAGGAGACAATGAATCTTCCAATCATTGAGAAAATAAATGTGATTTATGGGAGAAGCAATCAATAGCCTCCTGATCCTGAGAGTGAGCTAGCCCAATTCTCTGAAATAATGGCTTTTGGGGCGGCTAGGTGGCGCAGTGAGTAAGAGCGCCAGCCTCGGAGTTGGGATGACCTGAGATCGAATCCGGCCTCAGAAAATGAGCACCCACACATAAATAATGACTAGCCGTGTAACCTCGAGCAAGTTACTTAACCCCAATTGCTTAAAAAAAAAAAAAAAGAAATAATGGCTTTTTCCTTGTAGGTTTCCTTGGGGAGCTGGTACTGAGTGGTTCTCTCTGTGAGACTTGGGTTAAGATGGGCAGTGAGGTGAGTAGGAGAAAGAACATGGGAAGTAGACCCAGGATACAAGATCCCATTTGTTCTTCCCCTAAAATCCTAGGATTTTCCTTTAGCTGAGGCTAACTCCATAAGCTGTATGATCAGGACCCTCCATACACAGAAATGAATGCATTCATGGCAGGAGGTCCCTGGCAGAGAGGGAGTACTTTTTTTTCCCCCAAAAAGGATACCTTTATTTAAAATTTTTGATATAAACATTTTATTGATATTCTTCTCTTTTGATTTTGCTGTCACTAACTGATGTCCCATTAACTCCACCCCCAAAGAAGCACAGCAAAGCAAAATTAGGCAAGGGGAAGAGAACAAGCATTTATTAAGCACCTACTATGTACCAGGCAGGCAACAAAGTGGTGCAGTAGATAGATTGCCAGGCCTGGAAATTCCAGGAAGATCTGAGTTCAAATTTGACCTCAGATACTTATAAGCTGTGTGATCCTAGGTAAGTCACCTAGCCCTGTTTGCCTCAGTTTCCTCATCTGTAAAATGAGCTAGAGAAGGAAATGACAAACCACTCTAGGATCTTTGCCAAGAAAATCCCAAATGGGGTCACAAAGAGTCAGACATGATTGAAATGATTTACCAGCAAAATGTGGCAGAAACCGTGCCAAGCACTGTATAGATATTATCTCACTTGATCAATGCAATGAGCATGTCTATGGATATAGAACTGTAAAGGGCCTTAGTAGTGGTTATCTAGCTCAACTTTCTCATTTTACATGTGGGGAAATTGAGGCCCACAAGGGGTTGCTCAAGAGTGTGAAAGTAGTGAGCAACAGAGCAGGTCTGATGGCATATGTCTTCTTCCATGTCCGTAGTCCACCATCTTTCCACCAAGTGGAAGATGTGTTTCACCAACAGTTCTTTGAAGTTAGGGTGAGCTTTATTTCTTTTTCGAAGAACAAAAGACAGTGGGACTCTCTGACATTTTTGCCTGGTGGTGGTGGTTGTTAGGCATGGAAGAAAGGAAGGTTTGAGACATTTGGTTCTGCTAATTACTCCAGATTACAGGGCCAGATTGTGTTGGCAGATAATTTTTTTTTCTAAAATTAGGTTTTATTCCTCTGAAATCAAACCAAAAATATCATAGAAATGAGGAGATTGTGCTTCCCAAGGCTCAGTTCTGCCCAATATTGAGCCATTTCTTTTGGTTTCTGCAGTTTCCAGGGAGCCAGGGGAGCTAGGCATGAATCTGACTGAGAAATTCAGAGAACCTACAAGGAAGCAAAGGAAAGCTGGACAGCTTTGAAAACAATGGGTAGGGGGTGGCTAGGTGGCCCATGGGGCGCCTAGGTGGTGCAATCAATAGAGCATTGGCCCTGGTGTCAGAAAGACTTGAGTTCAAATCTGGCCTCAGACACTTGATACTTATTAGTCGTGTGACCTTGGGCAAGTTACTTAACCCTAATTGCCCCTCCAAAGAAGCAAAAAAGAGAAAAAAGAAAACAATGGGTAGTATTTAGAATATAGGTTTTCTTGACATGGAATTTTATTGCTTTATATTGAATCATTTCTTATGTTTTGCTTTGTATGTCACAATGTTTTTTTTCTTTTTCTTTTCTTATTTTGTACCTAAGTTTAAAATAAATTTAGAAAAAAGTTAAAAGGGGATCCTTGACTAAGATAAGTAGCTTTCTGGTGCAGACCTTATCGCTCACTCTGAGTAGTTCATTTCACCAGAGATTACAAGAACTAATACTGTATTACTGCTGTGGGTCCAGAGTTAGGCTGGGTTTCCTCTGTCTGTCTTAATGTACTTCCCTCTTTGTTGGGTTCATTGGCATTTGGAAGCTCATAAATAAGACAGCATTCATCTTGGGTTGCTGCAGCCACTAGGAATTGGGTTTCCTTCTCTAAGTCGTGGCAGGGCTCTTGTTAGGGTCTTCTGAGGTTGCAGGCCTGTGTGTGTGTGTGTGTGTGTGTGTGTGTGTGTGTGTGTGTGTGTGTGTGGTGGCAAGGTGAGATTAAAGGGAAATTCTTGCTATCTCTTTTTAAATCCACTCTTCAGCTGGATGTAGCTTTGGCCCCTGGATAGCAAGGTAAATTTGTGATAAAGCCAATAGCAAAATGTACACATTTGTCTCATAAGATGTAGAACTGGAAAAGACTTAAGAAATCACCTAGCATAACCAAGTGATAAAAGTTTAATGATCAGTTCTCAAAATAAAATGTATGCACTTTTAAATCTGATCTGGATTATTAAAATTTTTTCAATTCCTTTCTTTTTTAATAATATTTCCCCCAATTACATGTGAAAACAATTTTTAACATTCATTTTTTAAAAATTCTGAGTTCCAAATTCTGTCCCTTCCTTACCTGCCTCCTCCCTGAGACAGTAAGCAATCTGATATAGGTTATACATGTACAATCATGTAAAACATATTTCTATTTTTAGTCTTTTTGTAGAAGAAAACTTGAACCAAAAAAAAAAAGCAAAAAATCCCTGTCACTTCCTTAAGGCTAAACAATCATACTCATAAATCAAACCCTGATTTGTAGCATTTGCCAATTTCACATTAAAAATTTAACCATATGTTTGCAAAAGTGAGTTCAAGTTGTTTCTTAGCACACCCCTGAGTACAGCCCACACATTTTTATAGATGAGGAAGTTGGGATCCAGAGAGCTTGCCTGCAGTTACACAGGCATAATCATAAATGGGATTTGAATCCACGTACTCTTACTCTATTGATTTTAGCTCTTCTTGGTCCCCTGAATGTTAGCCTTTCTTCTAAGGAAGCGCCTCCAAACAAGGCAGACAGAAGAAGCAAGAGTTTTCCCCACCAAGAGAATGTAAACTTGTTGAGTTTTTTTGTTTCATTTTTGTCTTTGAATCCCCAGTGTCTAATATAGTTCCTGGCACATAGTAGGAGCTTAATACATGCTTATTAAATGAATGAAAAGAAGGAATTTTAAACAGTCCCAGAATGACCACACTCACCAGATAGCCAATTAGCTATATAGTCCCTTAAGAGTTGCAAAGTGTTTTATGACTACAGTGTGTTATCTCCTTTGATCTTTACCCTATTAGATGTCAGTTCTTAAATAATTAACCCCAATTGCCCTCCAAAAAGCAAAAAAAAAAAAAAAAAAAAAGAAAAGAAAAGAAAAGAAAAAAGAAACTTCAGGTTACTTCCCACCACCAGGACAGTCTTTACCTTGGAAGTTATCCCCTGAACCATCCACTGAGGGCTTTCTATTGTCTCCTCTGAAATTCTCCAGGGCTGGCACCTGGCAGTAGGCTCTGTCTTAGGAACTCAAGTATCATCTACAGACAGACTGACCAAAGACTGAGCCCCTACTGTAAGAATGTAAGTTAATGGATTGTTAGGAACTTGCAGGAAGGTTATGGCATTGTTGGACAATAGATTTAGAACTGGAAGAGACCACAGAACTCTCTATTTCAGGTTCCTCATTAAAATAGATAAGGAAACTAAGGGGTTCAGGGAGGTTGCCCAAGGTCCCAATGGTAGTAATAGAAATAGCTAACATTTCTATAGTGCTTATTATGTTCTGGGTACTGTGTGCTAATCACTTTACCATTATCATTTCACTTGATCTTCACAATAACCAAATGAGGTAGGTGCTGTTATTATACCAATTTTATAGATGCAGAGCCTGAGACAAACAGAGGTTAAGTGACTTGCCAGGAGGACTCTGTTAATAAATATCAGAGACAGGATTTGAACTCAGGTCTTCCTGACTCCAGACCAGGTGTTCTATCTGCTACTCTACCTAGCCAGTGGTAGTCAGCAGAGGAGTAATTTGAACTCAGGTCCTCTAATTGCAGAGACAGTGTCTTTCTCATTGTAACATGTGTCTCTTTACTTGACCTCTTTCTTCACAACTGCTTTGGATGAATACATAAAGACATGTTTATTGGATGTGTTGACACAAAATGAGAACACCCTGAATGAAATAATCAAGGTTCAAAGTGATGTCAGTAGGACAAAATATTGTTGAGAAATTTTAAAAAATGGGTTGTGATAGGGAAGAATGCAAAGTTCTACCTTGAGGTTAAAAAGAAGAATAAAACACTAGATGAGTTAGGAGACCTGACTTTATGGCAGGTTGTTACATGCGGTTGGATGAATAACCCATTGAATTAGTCCATTAGGTGCTGCAGATGGTGAACTGGACCAGGGATTGAAGAAGACAGCCATGGCCTGATACATAAGGATGGTCCATGACAGATATGCCTGCTTCTGACCAGCTCTTCAGGTAAAACTGTGAATCTGGGTACCCCTCAATTCTGAGACTGCCTTTTTTAAATTCCACAAATTAACCCATTTATTGTTGGACTATGGGCTACAGATATTTGATAAGATTTATTGGGCTTTCAATTCTTTCAGTCTTCTGATGGCAGATTTGACTGTGACTACAGAGGTGGTATTGTAGGTCCATGTACCACCAGCTACTGTTTTCATACAGGATCCACAACGCCAGATACCCACAGCCCATTTCTTCATTTTGCTCTTGCACAGAAGGAGCAGGTATACTTGGCATGCTGGCTAATTTCAATTTTCTTCACCATTTCTCTGAGGGATGCACCATAACATGTCCCATATGTACCAACAATTCCATCCTTCTTGGTACATTTAAGCATGTTAGCGGTGCCGGGGCTGGAGCTTGGAGAGGTGCCTTTCACTCTTCCTACAAACACATATGTGTTTGTGGTGGTGTGGTCTACCACACACTAATTACTTTATATACTGCTGTTAGGTTGGTTTTTTTTTTTGCTTTTTGGAGTGCAATTGGGGTTAAGTGACTTGCCCAAAGTTACACGGCTAATAATTGTGTCAAGTGTCTGAAGCTGAATTTGAACTCAGGTCCTCCTGACTCCAGGGCCAGTGCTCTATTCACTGCACCACCTAGCTGCCTCTGTTAGTTTTTTTTTTTAATGAGTCTGGAAAAGTGCTGAATATTTAGTAGGTTCTGAACAAATATTTGTTAACTGAATCTGTATTTGATAACTCTTCAGGACATTATTATCATTCTGTTTTTAGAAGCCTTTTCCATAAATAATATGATATGGTCTAAATATTCTGTCAATGATTTCCAGGTGATGTGATCAACAAGATGTAGGATTAGACATTTACTCTCATCCCCATGACCTCTTAAATCTCTCCAAAACTTAAATTATGTACCAAAGATAAAGCAACTTCAGCTATCTCCATGGTCCAGGACACCTGAAACCAGAAAGTGGTTTAAAAAACCACCATGAACTGAATTGATGTTCACTTAGCACCCTTTCTCCTAAGTGTCCATGTGTCACCAACAATGAGGCTAAAATAGCCAAACCAAAGACATGACCCACAGACTTGCAACAAACCTAGCCCCATACTCTAGTACACCTCTTCTCTTTCTAGTGCCATGGAGATTTGGGCTCCAGACTTTAGAGGTCTTCTGGGGCTGTGACAAACATTAAGTACTGTAGTAGCATTCTATGTTTCAGATATCTCTTCAGGAGAGCAGAGGAACAGAAGGAAAAGGATAGATATATATGTCTGGGCTTGAAATAGAGGCAAAACCTACAACCTCACTCACAAGAGCCTTGGAGACCCCATCTACAGAAATCAACCCTGTAGCACCAGCATGGAATCTCTCTGAACTGCTACTACTGAGCCAAAGTGTTGAGGAACAGAGGAAGCAGGACAGGACACTGGAACAAGACACACTCCACTAAACCTGAGGCAAAGAACCTAGCATCTGGTTAGGGTCAGCTCTATCCCTCAAAAACAACTTAGGGCAGAGACCTAGTGAATTGTGAATTGCCCAATGTGGCAAAAGACAGATGCTTTGAGAACCAGTCCTCAAGAAAACTACCATCAGAAGGGAGGGAGTAAAAAAATGAGCAATAGGAGAAAATAAGGGGGAAAAGAACTGAAATTAGAGTAGAATTATGGCCAGTGCAACCAAAAAAAGGACAGAATAGAAAAATTTGAATCTGTGATGGCAAGTCTCACCAAGGAAACAGAGAACAATTGATTGGTAATGCAAATACACAGAAGCAAAGGACAATCTAGAAGAAGAGAAACAAGAAGCAATAATATTAAAAGAAAATATACTCACTTTCCAAGCAAAACATACTGATCTCAAAGACAAGATGTATAGAGACAACTAAACTTCATAGTCTCTCAGAACATGATAAGACAAAAAACCTGAACATCATAATGAAAGAAATAATGTAAAAGAACCCCTCAGAATTTCTGAACCTAGAAAATGAAATATTAATGGAAAGAATTTATAGATCTGAAGAATAAAACCAAACCAAAACACAACCCAAGGCTGCAAACTCTTAAGACACACAAGGGTTAAATTGAACAATTCAATTCAGAAATGAGTTCTACAAAGGGTCAAGAGTAAGATCTTCAAATACAAAGGAAAGGAAATTTTAATAACACAAGATTATTCTTCACTCAACAGAAAATGCAAGAGGGAATGGAGCAATATGTTTTGAAGATCAATGGAGCTCAACATAAAGCCCAGGGTAGCCTAACCTGCAAATCTGGGCTTATTTATAAATGAAAAGATGGTTGTTCAATAATTCATAGAAAGAAAACCAGACCTAAAAGACATAATTTGCTTCTTAAACACCCCAGGCAACAGAAATATAAGGGTGGGCAAATGAAAGAAATAGCCAAGGGGGCGGCTAGGTGGTGCAGTGAGTAGAGCGTCGGCCCTGGAGTCAGAAGGACCTGAGTTCGGATCCGGCCTCAGACACTTAACACACACAAACAAAAACCTAGCCGTGTGACCTTGGGCAAGTTACTTAACCCCAATTGCCCACCAAAAGGCAAAAAAAAAAAAAAATAGCCAAGGACAGCAACAGTAACAGAGTGACAACAGAGAGACCAGCAAGAAATTTTTTTCTAAATTTCCTCATGTAGACAGGGGTGAAAGCCTACAGCATATTGTAATACCTTGCCTACAGGTAAATCAATATTTTTTTTTGTGGGATTACATTAAAAAGTGGGAAGGTGTGTAAAAGTGGAGAGGTGAGCAGGGGAATAGAGGGGTCAAATCAAGGGTTGGATGGACCTTGTGATCTTTCAGAAAGAGAAGAACCTGCAGGGGAATGGTTGAGGAGGAAGGGGAAAAGCTTGAAAAGGGAAGCAAATGAAGGAAGTTTTTTTTTTAATAATGGGAGGCTCCTATGATGAAAGTTCCTATGGGTTGAGAGATGTTCTATGAAGGGAGATGGGGGATTTGGTGCTTGAAAAGATCACTCATCCTACCTTGGGAGGTGATGGGGCAGGGGAAGTTGTAATTACTAGGGATAACTGGCACCTGGGAGAATGGGAGGGTATAGATTCATGGAAGACAATTTGAGGTAAATGGGGAAAGAAGGTAATCAGGGAAAAAGTATAGATCAGTGACAGACTGCATAATCAGAGATGTTGGTGAGGGGGATGTTGTTCTACCACTGGGCAGCGTCCTCTCTGTCAACTGCAGAGATTTGCATTGTTTTGGGAGTGGGGCACCATGGAAAAAGGAAACCCTCAGAGCAAGTTCTCCAAGGCAGTGGGGAGAGGCCCAGAGAGACCTTGGAAGCTTTGATTCCATGAGGCATACAGAGACTAGAGAGAGACTAGATAATGATTGGGGTCATGAATCAGAAAATGAGGGTCTAGAATGGAGAGAAAGAACAGGTGGATACTGAAGAGAGGGAGAGAAATCTTCTCTTTTGAAAAGGGGTGGAAAAGAAGAAAACGTAACGAGAATAACTAGTTGAAGAGGAAGAGAGGAAGGGGGAATCTACTTGACAGAGGGGAAAGGGGGGGCATAAAATAAGTAACCAGATGAAAGCAGGAAAGAAAAAGGAACTAATAAATAAAAGTCCAAAGTGAGAGGGATAATGAAGGAGAGGAAGAGGTTAGGATGAGGGGAAGAAAGCCAGTGGGAATACGGCCACTTTAAAAAAAAATTAAGCTATAGTAACTGAAGAAACATAGTATTTAGAGAAGGAAAAAAAATTAATTTGAAAACAATCCAATATTAGAGACAAATGGAAGAAAATATAAACCTAATTCTTATAACTTTAAATGTGAGTGGATCAATCAAATAAAGCAAAAAATAGTGACAGATCAGATAAGAAAACAATACCCTTTATCTGTTTTCTATTGGAAATACATTTAAAAAACTAAGACATATACAAAATAAAACTGAAAGGATGGAAAAAAATTCCAAATGAAACTAAAAAAGCAGGAGTTAACCATCATGCTATCTTACAAAGCAAACATTCAAAAAATAAAAAGAGATAACCAAGGAAACTACCTTATAAGTGTTCTGGCTAGGGCTGTGTCTTTGATGATAAGGCCTTTCTGAAACAACTCAGATTGCATCACTGATGATAATAATAGCTAACATTTATATAGTACTTTAAGGTTTGCAGCCTAAGGAGATGCAGCCTGGGTTGTTTCAGAAAGTACTTATCATCAAAGACTCATCCCTTGCTAGAAATCTAACCTCCTGCTATGGTTGGGATATACCAAACTTTGCCACAGGATATAAAATGCCCAGGAAAACAAAGATGTTCATACTAGAGAAAACATCATTACATCAAAGTTACTTCCTACAGACCTAGACACCATAGCCAAACTCTTTCTGAATTCCCAAGATTTAGATTTGTGTGACCCTGGGCAAGTCATTTAATCCTATTTGTCTCACTTTCCCTCATCTGTAAAATGAGCTGGAGAAGGAAATGGCAGACCACTCCAGTATTTTTTCCAAGAAAACCCCAAATGGGGTCACAAAGAGTTGGACACGGCAGAAATGACTGATCAAGTATGTTATATGATCAAACAAATTATCGGTATCAAATTGTCTACAGTTATGTGCCCAATTATCTACAGCTAGTAACCATCCTTTCTGTTCCTTAAATATCCCAGCTACTGACTGACCTTTACCCTTGCAGAAGTCTAGAAGAGTGAGATTGCTCAAGGTGCTTTGGATCCATGAGTGTCTGCTGGGTCTCTAATTCCAGTGCTAATGATATACCTTCTTTTTAAAAAAATACCTTATTGCCCTCCCTCTACCTCCCACCCCCACTACCTGGGAGGAAGTATGTGATTTGTCCTGATCAAATGACATAATATTTATAAAGTGCTTGACAGTGCCTGGCACATAGTAGGCTCAACGTAAATACTTATTTTAGAAAGGGCTAAAAGCCATCAACATCCTTAGCGCTCTCACCTTTTCTTCCCATAGATCTTGTTGTTTGACTTTCTCTTGTTTAATATCCAAACCCATTTTCTAAATAGCATGAGTGAATTAGGAGGGGGCAAGGACAGACCAATGGTCTGGGACCAGTTGGCATATCAATGAAGGGCAGAAGTGGGGGCTCTGGGGAGATAGGTAGAGTCAGAAAAACAGTCAACTCCTCTGACACACACCTTGTTTCTTTCTTTCTGGTCCAGGACTGACCAGCTTGAATGCTTGTATCAGCAGTTTTCCAGTTTGTCTCTGCATTTTGGACTCTAGTCTCCCAAACTGGCCTGACTTTTTGGTATAGATACCAATTCAGAGCCTGCCCTTCTCTCCTTATGAAAGGATTTCCCTCTATAGCTGTTTTTGCCTAGTCACCAGCATGTGAGGAACTCTGAATGGAATAGGATTGTACTAATGGACATTCCAATTATTCCCTTTACCTCTTTTGTACTTTTAAGGGTTCTACCAGGAGAGGTAGACAGCTAACCTCAGCACTTTCTCCTCTTCTTGTCTTTTCCCCTTTTGGGGTTGGAACTTGAATTAAAAGTCCTGTCACCAGGACCTTTCTCCCTCCCTTGCAAATATGCCTACCTCTCAACACCAACCTGTTCTATGAGTATAAGCTAAGCTGCTTGATCTTCCCTGTCAAAATCTCTAAGCAGTTACTGCTAATCAGCCCTTAGCTTCAGCCCTGGCATGGGTCACAGTGGATGATGAGGTCTCTGTCTAGCAGGTATACCTGTAGGTAGATGAGCCTGCAAATCAAATCACTCAGCTTGGCTTCCCATCTGTTTGCCGTTCCCATTCTATCTGTTCCCATTCTATCCCTTTGTGCTATTGAATCACCTTTACTGAGGGAGGACCTTGATTCAGAAAAGTATTTAATCAAAGTAGTAAAAGAAACACAAGTGAGTTAGTATCAAAGCAATGGTCACATGTTATCACAAACTGTCTTTAGTTGAATGCCCACTTCTACTCCACAGACTGGAGAAACCCAGTCTGCTCACTGTCCATTTCCCCAGCCCCTAACTCTAGCTTGTAGCATCAAGGTCTAGGTCTGGGTCTGGGTCCCAAGTCAGTAAAAATCAGTATCTGGTTATAAATATCCTGGCTCCCAGTGAAAGAAGGTGGTCTAGAAACCCAGATTTTTCTCCTTGTTGGAGATATCCAGGATAGCCCATACAGGGAATAACAGAATGTTGCTCTGAGGGCTCAGCAGCTCTGTTCCCAGGATCTGAAATTTCACTATACTTTAGTCTGTCCCTACAAACTCATCACTAAAATGTGGTGCTGATATAAAGCTCCAAAGCCTATGCCCATGGGCAGAGCCTGTCATAAGTCTAATGCCCAAAGTGGCAATGGGGACAGGTGCAGTGCTGGGTCCCAATGAGTCCCTCTCTTATCTATTTCTCTTTTTCTCTTTCACTTTCAAAGATTTATGCCACCTTCATTCAATGCCCCCAATATCTTGTCATCCTTCTAGGGAATAAGAATCTTGGGAAATAACCTGAGTAAATGCAGCTATGACAAAGTGTCATTTTGCTATTTCCTTCTCCAGCTCATTTTACAGATGAGGAAACTGAGGCCAATAGGGTGAAGAGACTTGCCCAGGGTCACATAGCCAGTGTCTGAGGCAAGATTTGAACTCAGGAAGATGAGTCTTCCTGAGTCCAGGCTCAGCATTCTAATACTTCACCACCTACTTGCCCAAACTAGGATGACAGAACATACATTGACCTGAATTCCATTCATGGCTGGGATTTTGTTCCCTGAGCCATTGAAACCTTGATAATTCTCTTATTGAGTTGATGTTGACTACACCCAAGATGAATTAGATTCTCAGGTCAGTGAAATGTTTTTTGTTGTTTTTTTTTTTTTGCATCACCAATCCTGGGGGCTTCCTTTAGTGGTAGCTTTTCTTCCCAGAAACTGGTGAGCCTTCTCTCCAATTGTTGCTAGCATTTGTGGGTCAGCTGATTGAAGCCCTGGAATAGGAAGAAGTTTTTGCCTTGGCAAGTCCAGTAGGTCCATATTCTAGGAAATGGGTCCTCTCTCCTTGTCTCACTTCAGGTTTCGCTGAATTCACTAAGAATTCTCTAAGAATGTCCCAGTCTCACTGGCAATGCCAAAGTGGATTATCAGGGACAGTGCTGGAAGCCCTGGCCAAGAGGGATAGAAAGGGAACTAAAATCACTGATCCCCAGTTGTGTGAACTTGAGATACTCTGGCTATTCCCATGGTTTGATACTCCCAAGCTTGTCTTTTCATTCTGTCCATCATGTCAAGGGGGTCTGCAAAGCCAGAGGTATAAGACTCTGCTAAGCTCTCCTTTATGCCATTATTTCCTGGGGTGGGGAAACCACATGTGGCCCTCAAGTGTGGCCTTTTGACTAAATCCAAATGTGGCCTCGAGGTCACAGATTCCCCACCCAGTTACTTTCATTACTATCACCTTCTCCAAGCCCCAAATCTCTCTTAGTAGATGGAGCTCATTTATATAGTTCAACAATTACCATTCTCCCTATCATAGCTGTCCTAGCCTAGCTACAGCTATGTTCTGACCTCTCTGGAGGTATCCTAAAATGGGCAGGGACATCATCATATACTGATAGTGTAGCATAAGAGGAGTCTTTGTCTATCAGAACAAATGAATAAATGTTTGTTGATTGCACCTGTGAGTGAGAGAACCTGGCTAGTTTAGGACTGAAGAAGAGTGGAATTAGAACAGACGTCATTAATTCTCTGTGTCATCTTGAGCAGTGACTTCTTTTCTCTAAGCCTCTATTTCCCTCTCTATAATATGAGGATGGAGGACAGCTAGGTAGCACAGTGGATAGAGAGTTGGGCCTGAAGTCAGGAAGACTCCCCTTCCTGAGTTCAAATCCAGCCTCAGACACTAGCCGTGTGACCCTGTGCAAGTCACTTAACCCTGTTTGCCTCAGTTTCCTCATCTGTAAAATGGGTTGGAGAAGAAAATGGCAAACCCCAAACGGGGTCACAAAGAGTTGGATGTGACTGAAACAACTCAACAACAAACAACCAGCAAGAAGCCCAAATGGAAGGAAGTGGGCGTGTAGCATCTCTGGAAGAGATGACATATAAGTGATGTAAGGAGTTTGGAGAGAAGCCAGGTAAGAAAACATTTCTCCTTCCCAATTGTGACTGTAGACCTAAGGAAATCATTTGGTTGGCCCACCCTAAAACTTTACAATCAGCCAGTCAGTCAGGAAGGATCTATAAAACTCCCACAGGGTGCCCAGCCTTGGAGGTAGTGCTTAGAAAACATGATTTAACTGGGCATGCACAAACACTTTGGCTGATTCTTCTTCCCACACCTATTGTAATTACAACAATGCTTTTTGTTTTGCAGAGGAATTTACAGTTTACAAAGTACTTTCTCATAAATTATTTCACTTAACCCTCCAAACAAATCTGTGAGATAGGCAGAGATTATTATCCCTCTTTTATAGATGTTAAATGACTTGTCATGGTCACATAGCTAGCAAGTGGTGAAGTTGAGACTAAACCTTTGGGAGCTTTCTTATCTCCATTTCAATGTTTTGCAGTTTCACACTTTACCACTCTGCCTCACACGGTGGGAATGAGGCTGGAGCATGGGTAATGGGAGAGAGCATTTGTTAACAAAATGGAAATGGGTAGAGGGGTTGTGGAATTAACATCAATAAATATACGAACCCCAGCCCCTCTGCTGTGTCCTGAGTTAAGCACAAGCAGGATGCTCATGTAATCAGTGATGTGGCCCTTGGAAGAAGAAAAGATGGAGAAAAGAATGTGTGCTAGGTAAAAAGCAGATCTACGCAATTAGGGCTGCCTGAAGACCAAGAGGGCATGATACACAGGGAGGGCTGGTTTATGTAAAATATATTTTGCAGATGGGGGAAAGGGGAGGACTTAAATTTGAAATCATGTCTTTAGGGCATTGCTGGGCCTTTAAGAAAACATCCTTAAGCTGAAAGTTGTCCAGAAGAGAGCATTTGTAAGGGTAAGGGAAGGGTGTGTTTTTTATGGTCTAAAAAATCTGACTTAGATACTTTAACAGATTTGCCTTCTCAGTGGAGTGAGCAGAGCTCCCAGCAATGAAGACTGGATGTCCTTTACTCCTTTTCTTCCCATCCTGAGCATCCATGTTCTTTTGCAACTCCTCTGCAGAGGATTCAGCCAACACACTAGAAGGACTTCCTCTGCTCCCTTTAATACCAGGAAGGTACCAACATAAAATCAGGGCTGCTTATCTAGTGCATCTGCAGCATCAAAGGCATCATTTGCCTTTATCACTTGTATTCCTTGAGAGTGTGCCTCTCTAATACAGGGTGTGTGTGCCCTCTCCTCCAGAGATGCTCTGCAGGATTTCAGGCAGGGAAAGGGGGAAGTGTTTTATATTGTTACTGTTTTTTGTTTGTTTTTACCATGCATTTGCTTTGAGCAACTTGCATCCTCTGACTGACTATTGAAGGCAAACATATCAATGGGGGCTCATAAGTTATAGTTTTAAAAGTGAGAACCCCAAGAGTACCTTCAGCCTAGGAGGTAGTCACATCCTGAGTGACCCAAAGTGGCCTTCCTTTCATGCCCTTTTGATACCTTATTTTAAAAAATTAAAACAAACCATTACAGAAAATAGCATAAAAATTAATATTAGGCCTTTTGTATAATTACTTGCATGCAAATAATTCTATGTATATATTTACAAATGATCACCTCTACCATGTTTCTTTTCATTGCCCACAGGATCATAGATTTAGAGCTGGAAAGAATCCCAGAGGCCTCCCTTCATAATATAGTTTAGGAGATTGAAGCTCAGGAAGAGTGAATCACTTGCCTAACATCACAGGGGGTTGTTGTCAGAAGGCGTATTTGAACCCAGGTTTCCTGGCTTCAAGGCTGGTGTTCTTTCTATTTTATTCCCATCATCCTTCATTTGTGTCAACTGGAATGTTTTTCTAAGCCAGTCACATTTTTTTTTTTTTGCTTTTTGGAGGGCAATTGGAGTTAAGTAACTTGCCCAAGGTCACACGGCTAGGTTTTTGTTTTGTGTGCGTTAAGTGTCTGAGGTCCTTTTGACTCCAGGGCCAGAGCTCTACTCACTGCGCCACCTAGCCGCCCCTAGCCAGTCACATTTCATGCTTTACCACCATCTCCAGTAGAATATTTAGCCTTCTAGAAACAGGCTTTTATAATACCCACACCCTCTTAAAATGTGCTATCAACAAGGTTATTTCCCTCTTAATTCTTTGGGTTTTTCCACTATTCTCTGTCCCTTTAAATTCCTTTGTTACAATAGGATTTATTCCCAGAAGCTTTTCCTAATTTTCTCCAGGTACTAAGTAGGAAGGTATGGGCTGACTGTCATAGTGGGTGTGGTTGTGGGGAAAACAAAAGGATTTTTTCTTGATCTGAGTCAGCACCAAAGGAATGACCCAAGATCCCAGGATGGGTGGGGACACAGGTCTGGAGGAGTTTGGTTAGTCAGGTCAGAGACGTTAAGTTCATATATTCAATTTATCAAAGATTTATTAATTGTCTCCTATTCAATTCACAACACACCCTTATTAATTAAGTACCTATTAAGTTCAAGGCACACAAAGGCAAACAGAACACTCCGGGACCTCAAGGACACAATGCCATCTTAGTGGAGTGAGCAGAGATCCCAGCAATGGGAGCTGGGATTCAATCCCAGCTTTGACACTAATCATGTGACCTTAGGCAGGTCCCTTCATTCTTCTGAGCCTCAGTTTTCTTTTCTGTAAAGTGGGAATACTAATACCCCCACCACCTGGCTCAGCATTGTTGTGAGCAAAGTACAACATAAAGTAATATTGAAACATTAAGAATTTTGATGATTGTTAAATTCTCCTTCCCTCTAAAAACATAAGCTTCCACACTTGCTCCCTCCAGCACCCATTCTCCATGCTTTTAATATTTTTGGAAGCTTTACATCTCTAGCTTTGAGGGCTACTAGGAAGGAGAATCTTCCTGCTCTGAGCTCTTTCCCCCATTTTTCTCTTTATTGCCATACTGCCTGAAACTCAGCTAATGAGACTTCTGCTCTCAGAGGATGGACAAGTGATGGAAGGGAGTAGGTAAAGAGGAGAGGGTTGTTTTGGAGCTTAGGGCATAGGCTTGGGAAGGCAGCAAAGTGGAAAGACTTGGGCAGCTCAGAGGGATTGAGATGATCTAGGACCAGGAAAAAGGGAGCTCCAGGATGGAAGGGGACAATCTTAGAAAGCATGCCAAAGACCAATGTGATCTGTTGGGAAATTCTGCTCAGAGACCCTATGCACATGGAAATATGCATTAGATGTGTTCTGGTTTTCAAAACTCCCTCCATGAAGGACAGAGAAAAAAAAAAGGATGATGGTGGGGAATTGTACTTGAGATGCTTTGATAAGGTGGAAAAAGCAACAAATTACCTACATTATGTTCATTCTTCCTCTCTCGTTTTCTGTCCTTTTTTCATTTGCTCAGCTTTCATTGTCTTCCATGCCCATCAATCACCTTCTCCACCCCCATGCTGAGGAAGGGAGCTAGGTGATGCAGTGGGTAGAGTGCTGGAGTTGGATCCCACAAGACCTGGGTTCAGATGTTACCTCAACTACTGACTAGTTGTACAACGCTGGGCAAGTTGTTTAACCTTTTAATCTGTGAAATGGGGATAATAATACTAACTAGCTCACTATTTTGAGGTTCAAATGAGATAATCAATTCAAAACTAATTGTTAATATACACACATACATATTTTTGTGACTTTTTTTATAAACTGCCATTTGAACATTACAATCATTTTTAGAGTTATTGTAATCAGTGTGAATATCATGTTTTTTCAAATCTAAAAGATCTAATTGAAAACCTTAAAAATATGTATTAGCTATTATTATTTATTGTTAGGATAATTTAAATCCTTGCTATGGTAAGGATTTAAAATACACTGTTTTTCTTGTATAGAAGGGCTACTTTTGCCCGTAGGGTAAAAAGTAGGGTCATTTGCTTTGGGTTGTTTTTCTAATAGTGGGGAGGACAGCTTTACATGGAGTCATCTTCCTGTTCTCACATAACCTTTCTTATTGTTTGCATTCACGGTCAGGCTAACCCAGGTCAGAACACTGTATACAGTCAGGAAACCTTGTAAAGGTAACTGACCCACATAAGAACTGAACCAATATTTGGTGTCCTTATCACAATCACCCAATCAACTGAACTAACCAACCAAAGCTATACTCACTCATTACTTATTTTCACAAGCATTTTCTCTTTTTCAAAATGACATAGTGAGCACAGTATCGAACTAGAATTGGAAAGACCTGCATTCAAATCCTGCCTCTGATATTTACTAGCTTTATGACTCTGCAGAAATAATCATTTAACCTCTTCCATCTCCCTAACCTTCCCCAAATAAAACTCTCCAGCATTAGTTTCCTCATCTATAAAATGGCTATAATAATAGCACAGGATTGTTGTAAAGATCATATCAGATAGCCAATATAAAACACCAGTGTTCTAATTTATATTATTTGAAGTTATAATTATGTAAAATAGCACAACTGATCCTAATCCAGTGGAAATATACAATGTGACTTTGCTCCCACTTCACAGCTTTCATTATTCACCCTAACCAGGAGCTAGCTGTATATAAATGTTAGCTTAAGATATACCTGGATAGGGGGCGGCTAGGTGGCGCAGTGCCTCCGACACTTAATCCGCACAAACAAAAACCTAGCCGTGTAACCTCGGGCAAGTTACTTAACCCCGATTGCCCTAAAGGGGCGGCTAGGTGGCGCAGTGAGTAAGAGCACCGGCCTCGGAGTTGGGATGACCCGAGATCAGATCCGGCCTCAGAAAATGAGCACCCACACATAAATAATGACTAGCCGTGTAACCCTGAGCAAGTTACTTAACCCCAATTGCTTTAAAAAAAAAAAAGATATACCTGGATATAGGCCTACAGGACACTCCCAAGGCATATAGAGATCGCCCACTCAAATGCTTATCTTTACTTTTTTGCTTCTTTCTGTGTGGTGATATCTTTGGGCCCCCTAATTTGCTAGGTCACAGTGGGAAGTTACTTCTTCCTATTTCCCTTCATCTGTATAACTATTCCTCAAACCTGACACTCCATTTTCTGTTTCAGTGAGTTTCCAAGCTCTCTCCCACTTCATCTCAGGTTCCCAGAATCCTTGTCTTCTTCAAGCTTCATTGCAGGCATTGCCTGTTCCATGAGGCCTCCTCCAGTCACTTTAGTTGTTCATGCTTTCTCCTTTCTCAGTTTTCTTTGTACTATACTTATTTGTGTGAATAGGAAAAGAGTAAGTTGGACTGACTTTAGGAAACTTCAGAGTTTATTTAATAACCCCAAACTTCCATCTGACTGCAGAGGAGATGTGGTCTAGACTGTCCCACACTCTTGAGTCTTAAAAGCATTGTCTTTCATGCTAGAAAGGTATGGATGGGTTGTAATCTGTATTATTGGAGAGAATACCTACTGAGGAAGAATGATAAAATCACAGATCCATCGGTCTATTTGGAGGTATTTATTTGTATAAATTTTCTATCTTTCTACCTTGGTCCTCCCTATTCCTCTCCTCTGTCTCCATCTATATTTAAATTCCTTTAGGGCAGGGAAGGTTTAATTTTCTTCTTTAGATCATCAGCACCTAAAACAGGCGATTATACATAGTAGATTCATGACAAAAAATGTTTTCGTTAAGTTGAATTATAAAAGAAGAGTAGGCTGTTGGCAGAGTTCTGTTTCTGACCTGAATGAAGGAAAATACCATGGTATTTACAGACAAGACAGAATTCTCTGCAGAGCCAGAGATGTGTGGGCCAGAGCATGAGTGGGAGAAGAGAGGATTCTGGGAAGATGACTGAATAATTACCTGGCACTCCCAAATACCCCATGAACAATTTGAGCTATAGAAATAATTAAAAGTCTGGGTAAAGTAGTTGTCTGCCTAAACAATTTAGGAGGACTTTAGGAAAGACTTGATCTCCAGGGTGGTCTGGCTTGATTGATGTGCACATACCTCAGGGCAGATACCATTGAATCAACCTACAAAAAGCCCTGGGGGCAGCTGTGCAGGAGGCAACATTAGCTTCCGGAATTTTTGCCCCTGGACAGCTTGGGAGTCCAAGATGGGGAAGATTGCAGGGCCCTCTATTGGTGGAGGATGCAGTGGTCCAAGTGCACTGACCAGCCTGCATCCCAGGCTGTCACTGTGGTTGAGGAAGAACTAGCACACTGCTGAGTGTGGTTGAAGAGGGGTGGCAGGCACCCTGCTGGCTTTGTGCACTGGTTTTGGTTCTGGGGTAAAGGGATGAGATGATAAAGGGAGCAAGAGCTTTGTGGTGACAGCATTTCTGGGGGGCCCTTGTTGTGGCTTACGTGTAGAGAGAATTACATGAGGTCAGGCCCTGACAGAACTCAGAAAACAACAGCATGAAAAACCTGAAGCCTGGGACATTATCTCCCATACTTCAAGACCAGAGTTAGATCCTAACACAAAGTTAACAGTCAAGAGATAAGCAGTTAAAAAATGAGTAAGGAAAAAAGAAAGAATCTGACCATAGCTAGCTACCATGGTGAGAGAGAAGGTCTGGGTTCAAACTCAGAAGAAGACAGTAAAGTTAAAATAGCTACTTCTATTTCAAACTAAAAGGCCAAATGGTCACAAGTCCCAAAAACCATTCTTGGAAGAATTTAATTAAAATTAATTATAATATATTAAATATTTATATATAAATAATATAAATAATTATAACAATATAAATAATATATTGATTAAAAATTAAAAAGTAAAATAAGAGAGGTTAAGGAAAAATTAAGAAAAAAAGAATAATGCAAGAAAATTATGAAAATAAAGTTAACTAATTGGAAAAACAGATCTACAAACTTATGGAAGAAAATAACTCCTTAAAAATTAGAATTGGGGGCCGGCTAGGTAGTGTATTGAATGGAGCACTGGCCCTTGAGTAATGAGGACCTGAGTTCAAATTCAGCCTCAGACACTTAACACACACACACACACACACACACACACACACACACAACTAGCCATGTGACCTTGGGCAAGTTACAACCCCCATTGCCCTACCTTCCCCCCTGCAAAAAAAAAAAAAATTAGAATTGGACTGTTGAATTCCATGATGGAGTGAGACAAAAGATCCCCGAGATTAAAATTAGAAGTGGATTTTGTTGCTGCGGAACTGCCAGGGTTAGATACCCAAATCAGACAGTGAGCTGGCATGGACATTGTGCTGGTTTTTATTTTTTTTTATTTTTTTAAAAGCAATTGGGGTTAAGAAACTTGCTCAAGGTTACACGGCTAGTCATTATTTATGTGTGGGTGCTCATTTTCTGGGGCTGGTTTCGATCTCGGGTCATCCCAACTCCGAGGCTGACACTCTTACTCATGCCACCTAGCTGCCCCAGTGTGCTGGGTTTTTTTTTGTTGTTGTTGTTTGTTTTGTTTTGTTTTGTTTTGTTTTTGGAGGGCTATTGGGGTTAAGTAACTTGCCCAAGGTCACACGGCTAGGTTTTTGTTTGTGTGTGCGTTAAGTGTTTGAGGTCGGATCCGAACTCAGGTCCTTCTGACTCCAGGGCTGATGCTCTACTCACTGTGCCACCTAGCCGCCCCAGTGTGCTGGTTTTTAAAGAGATTCAATATTCAGATTACATAAGCCAAAACTACAATCAGTGATTGGTCAGTGTATATTTGAATTTTCTAAGCACACGAAGTCTACCCTAGGCTGAGGGACAGGAAGCCTGGGATGGGCGGAGATGGGTGATCAGGAGTGGGGCAGGGCACAAGGGATGGAGACATATCCAGATCAGGTGATCAGGAGAAGGGCAAGAGGAAGGATGGAGAAATCTCCAGCCTGGGTTTTTACCCTAGGCTGAAATCCCTGCTCACTGATCAGTTGGGGGAGGGAAGGGTGGAGTTGTGCTCAACAGGGCAAGGAGTAGCTAATGACTTCATAAAACACCAAGAAATAATAAAAATATATTCTTATATTGTATTATATAAAATATAATAAATAATAAAAATTCAAAAGAATAAAAAAATAGAAGAGATTGTGAAACATCTCATTAGAAAAAAACTGGCCAGGAGAACAGATCTAGGAGAGATAATAAATGAATTGTTGAACTACCTGAAAATTATGACAAAAAAGAGTCAACACTATATATACATCAAGAAATTATTAAGGAAAATTGCCTTGAAGTTTTACAGTTTGAGGGTAAAATAGAAATTGAGAAAACCTACCAATCATCACCTGAAAGAGATCCCAAGATGAAGACCCACTGGAACATTATAACTAAAATTTGAAACTCTCAGGTCAAGGAGTAAATACTATAAGCAACTAGCAAAAAAAAAAAATTAAATAGTATGGAGTTACAATCAGGATAACACAGGATTTAGCAGCTTCCACATTAATAGATTGAAGGGCATGGAGCATTATATTCTGAATAGCAAAAGAGTTGGGTTTGCAATCAAGAATAACTTACTTGCATGGAAAAAAAAGGATATTTAATGAATTAAAGGAGTTTCAGGTATTTGTGAGGAAAAGGCCACAACTGAATGGAAAATTAGATCTACAAAAATCAGGAGAAACATAAGAAGGTAAAAATTAAAGACCAATTACAATGGATTTAATAAGGTCAAACTGTTTATGTGATCTGTAACTCTTAAGAATGTTATCATTACTTAGGGTAGTTTGAAAGAGCATACTAGATAGAAGACTTGAGTTGAGGTTTGAGTTGAATATGATAGGATGATCCTAAAAAATAAAACTGGGTAGGGATAGGTGAAATGGAGCAATTATACAAATGAGGCATAAATGGAAGAACTATTACAGTGGAAGCTGGAAGCAGATAGGGGTGGAGGGACTGGTAGTGCTAGAACCCTTTTCTCATCAGAACTGGCTTAAAGAGGGAATAATTTATACTTCTAGAAGGGTATAAGGTCTTCTCAATTTACAAGAGATAGGAGGGTGAGGGCACAGAATAATGGAGTGATTCTTAAAAGGGAGTGCAGATCAAGAAATAGGAGGGTGGAGGGGTGGCTAGGTGGCACAGTGAGTAGAGCATCAGCCCTGGAGTCAGAAGGACCTGAGTTCGGATCCGGCCTCAGACACTTAATGCACACACACACAAAAACCAAAAACCTAGCCATGTGACCTTGGGCAAGTTACTTAATCCCAATTGCCCTCCAAAAAGCAAAATTAAAAAAAAAAAAAGAAATAGGAAGGTGGTGGGGAGGGATAATGGAGGGATCCTTTGAAAGGTGTGGATTAGGGAGGCAGTGGTTAGAAGTAAATTAAACTTTTGAGAAGGATTGGGTAAAAAGAGAGGGAAACAAGGATAAATAGTGAGGAAAACTAGGATGGAAGTGGAAGAAATTATTATTTTCCAAGAATAAACAATTATTAAATTAGTATCAGGTGATCAGGAGGTTTTTTTTTTCCATTTTTTTCTATTTCTATTTTTTCTTTCTATTTCCTCATTCAGGGACCAGTTTCTGAAGGAGAGGGCTGATGAGATTGGCTTAATTTTCTGGGAACATTCTCCTCAATCTTGGGCAGGCACCTCACCCAGGAGAGTTTGCTTCTGATTAAAATGTAAATAGAATCTAATTTAGGTGAATTCCAGCCCTAAAGTATTAGGCCCACACCCTTGAAACCCCCATTGTTCAACTTGAGTGGTCTGAGTAGAGATGGATTATTTCTCTGTAGGAAGAGCTGAAGACTTTTGGCCCACTTCCTCATTAATATGCCCATACCTTCATTGATTAGGGTTGATCTCTGCCTATCTGGGCACCAACATTTCCAAGGGTATTTAAGCATTTGATGGTCTCCATGGTGTTTATCTTTGCTTATTGAGAGAGACTATAGACCATCAATTTATTGATTATATGCTAGCTTAGTTAATAAAATGATTATTAATTACCCCAAAACTCTGCCTCTTGGACTTTTCATTCATCACGGAGGGAAATTTACAACTAGTAATTATAACTTTGTGAATGGAATGAACTCACCCATAAAACAGAAATGGATAGCAAAATGGATTAAAAGTCACAGTCTGACATGTTTATAAGAAACACATTTTAAAATGAGATACATAAAGAGTAAAAATAAAGAGCTGGAATAGAATTTATTATACTTTAACTGATATTAAAAAAACAGGAGTAGCAATCATGATATCAGACAAAGTTAAAGGTAAAATAGATTTAATTAAAAGAGATAACAGGGAAACTATGTTATGATAAAAAGTGCCATAGACAATGAATATTAATACTAAACCTATATGTGTCAAATGTTATAGCATCCAAATTTTAAAGGGAAAAGCTAAATGAATTGCAGGTGAAAATAGAAAGCAAAACTACAATAGTGAAGGAATTCAACCTGCTCCTCTCAAAATTCGATGAATCTAACAAAAAAAAAAAAACCCAACAAAGAAAGAAGTCAAGGAGATGAATAGAATCTTTGATAAACTAGATATGATAGATATCTGGAGAGAAATGAATGGGAATAGAAAGAAATATGTCTTTTTCTCAGCAGCATCTTTATAAAAATTGACCACATATTAGGGCACAAAAGCTTCATAGGATTCATCCTTTTCAGATCATATTGTAATAAAAATTATATTTAATAACGGACCATGGAAATACAGATTAAAAATTAATTGGAGACTAAGCAATCTAATCTTAAAAAATGGGTGGGTTAAAAAACAAGACATAGGAATAATAATTTAATAAAGAGAACAACAATGAAACAATGTACCAAAACCTATGTGATGCAGCAAAAGCAGTAATCAGAGGAAAATGTGTATCTCTGAATGCTTATATCAATAAAATAGAGAAAGAGCAGACTAATGAATTGGGTGTGCAATTAAAAAAACTAGAAAAAGCTCCAATTAAACACCAAATTGAAAATCCTAAAAATTAAAGGTGAGATTAGCAAAAATAAATGTCAGAAAGCCATTGAGTTAGTAAATAAAAGTAGGAGTTGATTTTATGAAAAATTGATAATTAATTTGTTGATATGATTTTTTCTAAAAGAAAAGAAAAACAAATCATTAATATCAAAAATGAAAAAGGCGAACATGCCACTAATGAAGATGAAATCAAAGCAATTATTAGGAGTTATTTTGCCCAATTATGTGCCAATAAATTTAACAATTTAAGTGAAATGGAAAAATACTTAGAAAAATATAAACTGCCTAGATTAACAGAAGAGGAAATGGAATATCTAAAAAAACCTATTTTAGGAAAAGAAATTGAATAGGCTATAAATGAACTTCTTTAAAAAAAAAAAGCATCAGGACCAGATGGATTTACAAGTGAATTCTACTAAACATTTAAAGATCAACTAATTCCAATATTAAATAAAGAACGTGGAATAATAGGTAAAGAAGGAGTCTTAATACTAACTCTTTTGTGAAACAAATATGGTGCTAATACTTAAAACCAGGAAGAGCAAAAACAGAGAAAGAAAATTATAAACCAATTTCATTAATGAATATGGATATAAAAATCCTAAATAAAATGCTAGTTAGAAGACTACAATAATATATCATAAAGATTATACATGGTGACCAAATGGGATTCATACCCAGAAAGCAGGGATGTTTAACATACAGAAAACTATTAACACACACACGTCTGGACCTAGTGTGGGATGGGGAGAGAGGGATACAGTTTGGAATTTAAAATGTAAAAAACATGAAAAACTAAGGGAGAGTGACCTTCAAAGAACAGAGAAGTACTAACCTCAGAATTCGAAAACTTGGATACAAATCCCACCTCTTATGCTTATTAACTGTGTGACTTTAGGTGAGTCCCTTAGCCTGTGTTAGGTAAGTGTCAGTTTGCTCCTTTGCAGAATGAGGGATTTGGCCTTTAGGGCTCTCAATCTATGATCCTATCAAATTGCTCAAACTAGAATATATCCTATTGGTTTGTATATAGAATCTATTTCTCCCTCCAACATCCGACTTATTTAAAAACTGAATGTAACCTTTGATCAATGTCACAGAGTTAATGAGGTTTCTTAAAGGTAGGAATCCTGGGTTCTGGTTGTGATTCTCAGATTTACTGTTGGTCTGATTTTGGGTAAGTTATCACCTCTTTGAGTCTCAGTTTTTTCTTTGTAAAATGGTGATAAAATTTGCACTACCTACCTCACATAGTTATAGGGAGGAAATGGCTTTGTAATGTTAAAGAAATGTGGATAGAAATGCGAGTTGTTATTGGTTTTCAGTGTGTGCTCATGTATTTGTTTCTTTACCAAAGAAGGAAGTTAATTTTATGAGTACAGACTGTACTTTTGGATGATCTATGATATTAGTTCAGATTAATAAAGTGCTTCTGGAATGAGTCAATTTTTAAACTTTACCATCGGTCAATAATCAACTAGCATTTATTAAGAACTTACTATGTGCTGGGCACTGTGCTGAATGCTGGGGATACAAAGAAAGGCAAAAACATAGTCTGCTCTCAAGAAGCTCACAGTTTAACGGGTGAGATAACATGAAAACAAGATAGTCATGAAGGGCTTTAAAAGTTAAATATTGTCTGCAAAACTTTTTAGACTGAAATACTCCTTACTTCTTAAAAACTATGAACTTAAAGAATTATCCTCATCATCCTTGCTCTCTTTCTCCACGTCCCTGTACTATGACCCTCTAACTTCGAGCTCCTAAGCCCTATTTGCTGACCCTCATCTAAACAGTGGAACTAAGGTTATATATAACAGAGCTGTCCATTGTACTGCTGGTCATCAATGAAGTTTTCCATTGGGAAACACTGTTCTAGTATGCAAGGCAGATTCTCAACAAAGATATGCCTGCATGCACGAATGAATAAATCAATGGATAAACATTTCAAAGTGCCTACTATGTGCTAGGCATAGTGAGAGGTGCTGGGAATACAACAGCAAAAGAAAGAAAGGAAAGAAGGAAGAAAGAAAGAGAAAACTTATTTTCAAGGACTTTATATTCTATTGGGAGCAGATAGCATGTACATATATAAGCATACATGGTACAAATAAAAAATAAATTCAAAATAGTTGAATACAAGGTAGCTATTGAGGGAGAGTCTCTAGTAATTGGGAGTAATCAAGAAAAGCATCATGTAGAAGGTGGTGCTTGAGTTGCATTTTGAAAGAAGTGAGGGATCCCATGAGACTGAGATAAGGAGACAGTGCTTTTTAAGCATGAGACAAAGCTAGTACAAAGGCATGGAGATGGGAGATGGAGTACTACATGTGAGGAAGGGAGAAATGCTCAGTTTGGTTGGACCATAGGAAAGGGAGTGAAATGTAATGAAGCTGGAAAGATAGATTGGAACCAAGTCATGAAGGGCTTTAAAAGTTAAAGAGATGAGTTTATATTTTGTCTTGAAGGAAATTAGGGAGCCAGCAGAGTTTATTGAGTGGGAGAGAGACACAATTCAATGTATACATAAGAAAAATCACTTTAGCAGCCCTATAGAGGTTGGATTGGAATGAATCCTTGAGATAGGAAAATCAATTGAGAGGCATTTTCATTAGTCCAGAGGAGAGGAGACATACACCTGAACTGAGAGTGTGACTATCAGCAGAGAGAAAATATAGGATATGAGAGATGTTGTGGAGGTAGAAATGATGAAAACTGTTGACTGATCAGGTATATTGAATGAGAGAGAGTGAGGAGTTGGTGGGGGTGATGGAGAGGTTACAAACCTGAGAGAATGCAAAAATTGTTGCGCCCTTAACAGAAGCCCAGAAGTTTGCAAGATGAGATGATGTGGGAAGGGGAAGTAGAGATAATGAATTCTGGTTTGGACATGTTGAATTTGAGATGTCTCTGTGACATCTAGTTAGAAATATCCAATAGGCAGTTAGTGATACAGGACTAGAGCTCAGAAGAGAGTGTCATGGCTAAACGTGCTTTGGGAAAATTATTTTGTCAGTTTTGTGAAAGATAGATAGGGGAAAGAAGAGAGATTGGAAGCTGGGAATCCAAACCAGAGATTTTTGCAATGGGACAGGCAAGGTTTGATGAAGGACTGAATTTGGGTGGTGGCCATGTGAATAGAAAGAAGATGTGGACAGATGTGAATAAATGTACCTCCCTCCTTTCAATGAAAGGTGAAGAATATGGGGTATGGAGGCAGAATGTATAACACTTGGCAAGTGGTTGGATATAGGGGATATAGAAGAAAGAAAATGCAAGGAAGGCTCTGAAGTTGAGAACTTGATAGATTGGAAAGATACTGGTGACCTCAATATAAATAAGGAAAGTTTGGAGGAGGGAAGAGTTTAGGGGCAAAGGGAATGAATTCCATTTTGGGCATGTTGAGTATTGGATGCTTATGAGATATCCAAATGGAATGTCCAACAAACAGTTGGGAAAGCAGGATGAGAGTTCCGGGAAGAGATGAGGATCAGACATTCAGATCTATGAGTCATCTGCAAAGAGATGATAACTGAATGGATAGAAGCTGATAAGATCACTGGGAGAGAAGAGATAGAGAGAAAAGAGAAGAGATCCTAGGATAGAGCCTTCCCTCAGTGGGGCCAATTACTCTGGGGTTACTTGCTTACTGCTTCCTAAATCTCATCTCTACTATTTGTCATGGGATCTTATAAACTCATTCCTTTCCATTTACTCCAACAAAAGTTTTATTTAAAACATTTTTTAGCAAGTTCCTTTGTGTGTAAATCTTTCTACTAACTCCTGGGTTAAATGTTAAAAGATACATTTCATTTCTCAGAAGAATCTCAAACAAGATACCACACGAAATATTGCTGTAAATCACTAGTAATAACAGAAACACAAATCAAAACAACTGAGGTTTCATGTTAAACTCAGTAAGTAGATAAAGATGGAACATGGGTGCCATCTCCAGTCATCCTCTTCTATATCTTGCCAATGGACCCAGATGGCTTCAAAGGAGAAACTGAGGCTAGTGACTCTCCCTCACCTAAATCCAATTAATTTGTAAGTCATGGCATCATCTTCCTGATGTCATAGTCCTCTTTAAGAATTAGGGACAAACAACGACAAAGATGGCAAAAGACGAAAAAAATAAAGTCAATACTGGAGGAAGTGCAGGAAGACAGGCACATTAATATGCTTTTGGTGGAGCTATGCATTAATTCAACAATTCTGGAAAACCATTTTCAATTATACCAAAAATGAGACTAAACTTGTACATACTCTTTGATCCAGAGATCCCATCTGCCTTAAGGAAATGAAATACAGAAAGAAAGGTCCTATATATGTCAAGATATGCATAGCATCACTTTTTGTGGTAACAAAGAACTGGAAACAAAGTGGATTGGGTATATACCCAAGTAGATCAAAGATAGAATAAAAGGTCCCATGGATACAAAATATTCATAGCATTGCTTTTTATAGAAACAAAGAATTGGAAACAATGTAGATGCCCATCAACTGGGACAAGACTAAACAAATTGTAGTATATGAATGTAATGGATATTTTGTTGTAAGAAATGATGGATATGAGTAATTCATGGACAAATCAATTAAGCAACAAATATTTATTAAATGTCTACTATGTGCTAGGTACTATACTATGTGTTGTGTACAAAAGTACAAAGAATGAAAAAATTCCTACTTGCAAGGAGCTTCCATTCTTTTTTTCAAACTTTTTTTAGCCTTTATTAATTTGTTTGTTTACTTTTAGTTTATAAGATTCAATTCCACAATTCCTTGAGTTTCAAATTTTCTCCACCTCCCTCCCCTCCTCACCATGGTGGCATGCAATCAAGTATAGGATCTGCAAATACTTTCACATTAGACATTAGTCAGGTTATAAAGAAGGATTGTATTGGATGGAATGAACAATGGGAAAGAGGAAACAAAACCAAACAAGAAAAAAGACAGAGAGCAGGTAGTTTGCTTCAATCTGCATTCAAACTCTGTTCTTTCTAGTTCTTTCTCTGAATGTAGACATCTCTCTCCATCAGGAGTCTTTTGGAGCTGACTTATAACCCTGCATTGCTGAGAAGAGTCCAGTCAATCAAAGTTGGTCATCATACATACATTGTGTCTGTAATTGTGTACAAATTTCTCCTGGTTCTGCTCTTTTCACTCAGCATCAGTTCATATAAGCCTCTCCAGGTAAATATGAAGTCCATCTGCTCCTTGTTTCTTATAGCACAATAGTATTCCATTACATTCATATACCACAACTTGTTTAGCCATTCCCCTTGATGGGCATCCCCTTAATTTTCAATTCTTTGCCACCACAAAAAGAGCTGCTATAAATATTTTTGTACATATGGGTCTTCCTCCTACTTCTATGATCTCTTTGGGATACAACCCTAGAAGTGGTATAGCTGGGTCAAAGTGTATGAAATTACTTATAGCCCTTTGGGCATAGTTCCAGATTGAAGATTCTAATGGAAGAGACAAATACATATGAAAATATACACAATATAAATATAAAGTTAGGAAATATAAATATAAATAAAGTAGTTATATACGGGCTGTCCCAAAAATATTAGTGCAACTTTTAAATCATTCAAGTTTTAAGACTTCTGGAATACTCTGTATAAGGCCGTCTGAGAGGAGAGAACTGACTGTTAAGGGAATCAGGAAAGGCTTCATATCAAAGGGAATCAATTAGGGAACAATAAAAAGATTGCCTTGTTGCAGAGAGGGCTCAGTTGAGATTGGATAATACAAATTTGCAAAGTTGAAATGGTTGCAGAGAGAGTAAAGTGAAGTCATAGCAGAGTAATGATCTGAGAGAGTATTGGTCATGGAGAGTCTGAAATTCTTGATATGGGCTAAGAACAGATTTATTTGAAGCATAGGAAAAGGTGCAATGATAGGAGATTGTTGAGTCTCCATGACCTCACTTGGGGTTTTCTTGGCAAAAGATAGTGGAATGGTTTTCCATTTCCTTCTCCAGCTCATTTTACAGATGAGGAAACGGAAGCAAATAGGGTTAAATAATTTGCCCAAGGTCACATAGTAGTATCTGAAGCCAGATTTGAACTCATAAGGACGCCTTTCTGATTCTATGCCCAAAGCTCTAGCCACTGTACCACCTAGCTGCTCATGATAGGAGGTTATAGTCAGATAAAGGAATGTCAGTATTTCTAATTAGAGAAATCAAATGTTTATGGGTAATAGTGAGATCTAGTATGTAACAATCCCTGTATGTGACAGAGGTGGAATAAAGCAGTATGTTATAGGATTTAAAAGAGGCAGAGGAATTTTGAAGTTTGGGAGCTTGAGGGAGCATCTAAGTGAATATTAAAATTTTGTATGAACTGAAATAAGTGAAGTGAACAATCAGAAAAATAATATAAACAATGATTTCATTAATTTAAATGAAAGTACTATGAAACAAAGCTGAAGTCTCATAATTATAATGACCATTTTTGACCCTAGGGGGAAAAATAAGGTAATACACTTCCTTCTGTTGGAGAGGTGGGGAACTATGGGTATAGAATACTATATATACTATCAGATAGTTGATGTGTAGTTTTGCTTAATTATTTACTTTGGCTTTTGGTTTGAGGTTGGGTTTTTTTTTCCTTGGTTGTAAGGGAAGGCTTGAAGGTTGGGATTTCAGAGTATATTTGGAAACGACTAGTATAAAAACAAAAGGCATAAATAAAACTTTAAAAAAATAAATTAGTTAAAAATAATTTTAAAAACTGTGGTAGCTGTAGTTTGCAGCTTAATGTTGATAACTGATAATGGCTGGGCATGTTCATCCTTCTCAGGGACATTATAGACCCTTAACCCAGCTCTAATGGGTGGAATTTTAAGAATCAGTGGTGAAAGTGAACTGGCTAACATTTGGTCTACCCAAAGATCAGACCGTATACGGGTAAGGTCTGATATCCTTTAGCCAACTCTCTTTTAGGAATCTATGTCATTCTCTGGTTATGTCCCTACTGTGACAAAGCCATAAAAAAACACTCTTTTTCATTATAATTTTTTTGGTTTGTTTATCCAAGGTGTTTTAAGGATGGCCTTTCTGACAGTCAGCATCATCCCCCTCTGGCCTTGTAAGCATGCAGAGATACTATGACAGGACTTTCTCAGTTGAAAGTGGGACTCCAATGAGTGTCTGTAGGAATTATAAGACCCTAGGGAGGAGAGTTCCTAAGGTCTGGTGAATCTATTTCAGCAAGTTCCTTAATTGGGAGGGAAGAAACTGTTAGCATTGCTCCCACTTCCTCAGCAAATGCAGCAGCAGCAGCCATTGGGTTAATGAGATGTGGGAGGAAAACAGCAACAGAATCCAAATTACATTGATTGAGCCCCAGAAGAGTAGGCATAGGGATGAGATAACTGTTTCCTCCCACCTTTAAATAATAAAATGAAATCCAGCTGGGGAAGAATTGCATTCTTATCCTATTGCTAAAGCTGATAGATTAAATAAACAGACTTAAAAGGAGCCCTACCTGCTACCTGGGAGCACCCCAGTAGCACTTCCAAGGAAGTAAGGTGGGGTTGAAGTAGAACTCTTTCCCCCTGAAGGATTGATCATCAGATTTAAAGCTCTAAGGGCCCCTGGATGGGAAGTCTAAACTCCTTTTTCAGGTTAGGAAACTCTTTCATTGATTTAGCCATAGGGGAAAAGGACTTGTCTAAGGTCTCACAATAAATCAGGGTTAGAGCTAGGACTTGATTACAAAATCCACTGAGTCTGAATGAATGAATGAAAAAAATGTGCTAGACTAAGTCCTAGGGATAGCAAGACAGTTCCTGTCATTAACTTGCATTCTAATAGGGACAGACCAGTGTTGGTTCTTTCTGCAGCTGTTGTCAGAGCCTTGCTGTTCTTTGACTTTCCCCATCACAACTACCTCACTTTCCTTTTTTTCTCCTTTGACAACCTGGCACAATGCCCATATTGGGCAGTGGATGGCTGCAGGTAGGCTGGGGATAGTTCTTTAAGAGGATGGGAGTGCCCTGTGCTTTCTTTGCTGAGTGGAGTAAAAGAGGCCCATAGTTAGGCTGGGGTTTGTGTCAAAAGGGCTGTTGTTGCTGCTGCAGTTTTTAATGAGTGTCTGTTGTCTGCTAGGAACAAGGTCCTGGCCCAAGTTCTTAACTCCGGTATATTTTTAAATTTCTTATGATTAGTAGATTCATTACTGTTATTGTTTTAGCTGCATTTGCAGTCTTCAAATGCTTTGTTGAATTTCAGCACTCCCCAGCTACATCAGTCTGCATCATTGAACGGGCCTAGTTTAAACCTTTTCTAGAATAGGTTGCAATCTATACTATCGGAAAGAATTTCCAAATTGAATAGAACATCAATCCATTTGAATATTTAAGCATACTACTACTACTTATTATTATTTTGGATGAGGTCTGTGGTTTTACAGATATTGGGAACTTCCAGATGCTCTGGGAACTCCCTCTATGTGTCCAGATGGAAATGAGTATGCAATTTATAATCTTAAATGGTTGCTGGGGATACCAAAATGGTAACTGACCTGCCTGAGAGACACTCAGCCGGAACTTATCAGAAACAGGATTCAGGAGGCAGTATTACACAGTGGGCCCAGTGTTGAATTTGCATATTTGGGAAGATCTCAGCTTGAATCTGGCTTAGGAAACCAGCTATGTAAACTTGGACAAATCACTAAGCTTCAGTTTCCACATCATGAAAATGGGAATATTATTACCAGTGATGGTAATAAGTTATACGTTTGAATAAAACCTGTTTTGTTTAGTTGGATGTTTAAAAAAAAAAAAGTCTGTGGGGAAAACATTCCCAAAGGGTCTGGGTTCTTTAAGAATCAGGAACCATTTGTAAAATTCAGGTACAGAACAAATTTCAGGATGAAGGGGGGCCAACCTGAGGATACCTGGTGCCCTCTGTTGTACATAAGATCACAGTATTGCAAGGAAACAGAGAAGTGCTCCAAGGTGGAAAGGGGCGCCTGAGCAGATAAACCACGTGGAAATTTGAACACTTCAAGGCTTTTCTTGGGCAGGTGAAGGAAACTTCCCTCACTAATAGCAGCCCCTTTCCACCACCCAGTGGGAGCTCAGCTGCTTATTGTAAAAGCCAGCAGGAGGTTTGAAAGGGAGAGACTCCCATGGAGAGGATATTACCAAAATGGTAAGGAGTAGCAGTGCTCTAGAACCTGGAAGGGAGAAGGGTGGTCCTAGTGCAAGAGGACGGGCACTTGGATAAGTGCAGTGTGTGATTGTGACTTTGGAGGATAGGACTGAGTAGCAGAAGAGGAAGCAGGTTAGATATAGATAGTGATAATTTATGAGTGGAAGGAGAGGACTTGGCAGGTTCTGTATGCTGGGCAAGTAGCTACCCCAATGTACTTAATTCCATAGGGTTATTTTTATGCCCCTAATCCCAATTCAGTAACAGAACGGTTTTAGAGCTGTAGATATGTGGAGTTGTATGTATATAAATATGAACATTTCTATAGTGATGCTTTGCAAATAACAGTTGTATCTTAAATACTCTGATAATATTTGTGATGTCTAGTGAGGATGGTTTTGTCACTTTGTCTTGAGGCATTGTATAGGCTGACCCTGTCTACGAATTCTAATGGTTCAGTGAGTCAGCTGTAGGCTCCCACAGCTAAAATCTGACTTGTGGTTCCCAGGTGACAAAGCTTCAGTAATCTTCAACCCAGGCTCCATCTGCCTCAGGTCTGAGAGATTGGCGCCTGCTTTTGCAGAGCTCTCTCAAAAGAGAGAAAAGTCACAGCTGACAAAAATACTCCGACTTAGTCATGCCCATGGGATAAACCGGCTAATCGATCCTGGGGTTCCTGAGAGCCGGCGGCCAAGTCTACACAACACAGGGAATAAACTGGTGCATTCAAGCATGGATAGTAATGTTTTCAATCAGAGAAGCCTTTCACAAAAGCAAGTATATTCTCTGAGACTGAGATTTTAAACACAAATTTAAAAATAAAAATAAAATATATTTATATTAATACTATACAAAGTGCAATAAACATTTTAAATTAAAAAAATGTTTTCTCTCTACCAGAGGTTCTTAACCTTTTCTGTATCATGGACCACTTTGGCAATCTGGTGAAGCTTATGGGCCCTTTCTCAGAATAATATTTTTAAATACTTTAAGAAATGCATAGGATTACCAAAGAGATCAATCATACTGAAATAGTTATTACAATATATATTTTTTAAAAAACCAGATTTGAGGACTCTAGGTTAAGAACTTCTAAGAATTTTTGTTGAGAAAGCAAGAATTATTTATTGGTAAGGGTTATGTGAATTTTCCCCATTACTTTAGCTAGTATTCTTAGTGTTCCCAGGGCAGGACTATGACTAAGGGTAGATAAGGTAGGCATCTGCCTAGAGAACAACATAGAGTGTGGTGTGGCAAGTAAAACTTTTAAACAACTTTAAAATTTAAAAGTTTTTTTTTCCCTTTTTGGAGGGCAATTGGGGTTAAGTGACTTGCCCAAGGTCACATGGCTAGTAAATATTAAGTGTCAGGGGTTGGATTTGAACTCAGGTCCTCCTGACTTTAGGGCCGGAGCTCTGTTCACTGCGCCACTTAGCCACCCCTCAAAATTTAAAAGTTTAAAATGTTTTAGAAATGCACATTATTTTGGGGCCCAGAAAATTTCATTCCTGATAAGCCTGTGGTTGTTATGGCTCTATTCTGTATTTGCCTCCCATAGTATTCCTTCATCGTATTTGATATTTTCTTCTGTTTTCTCATATTGTCAGCTTCAGTTCTCAAATTCAGGTTTTTGGTGCTCAGGCCAGTCCCCTCCAGCATGTTTGGATGAGTTGGGTATGCCTTGTTTGGTCCCCTTTCTTCTGTAGTTTGGATCCTTTTGCTGCTGCTGATCAGGATGGGGATGGTTTTTGTTACTAGACTTATTGCGCCAACTTCTGCCTAGGTGCCTGGCTTCTCTCAGGTTTCTTGTGGTCTGCTCCATGTCTCCACACTTCCAATCAACACTGTGTGTATGGGGAAATTGTTTCATACTGCTACTCTTCCTATCATTCCATTTCAGAAAATGCCTTTGCTTTGAGATAATTTTACCCTCTGGCTGACTACTAATGCAAACATGGGGACTTGTAAGCTGTAGTTTTAGGAGTATGGATCCATAGTGGGCAGCTAGGTGGTGTGTAATGCCAAGTATGAAGTGAGGAAGATTTATCTTCAGATCTGACCTAAAAAAAGTTACATTAAAAAAATCTAACTGAATTAGAAAAACACCAAAATAAAAAAACAAAACAACTCTGGCCTCAGATACTTACTGGCTGTGTGACCCTGGACAAGTTACTTAGCCTTGTTTGCCTCAGTTCCTTATCTGTAAAATGAATTAGAGAAGGAAATGACAAACCATGCCAGTATCTTTGCCAAGAAAACCCCAAATGGGTCATGAGGAGTTGGACATGACTGAAAAATGACTGAACAAGAACTGTAAAACATAATTTGAACCTTGAAGGAAACTAGAGATGTGAAGAGGTGGAGACAGAGGGAGAGCATGTCAGACATGGGAGAAAGTCACTGAAAAAGTAAACAGACAGGGTATGGAGTACCATGTTTGGGGAGTAACAAACCAGCTAGTTGGACTGTGACATGGATGGAGTGAAGGGAAACCATGTGAAATGTCTGGAAAGGCAGCGTCAGGGTAGATAATGAACAGGGCTTTCAATGTCAGGCTGAGGAATCTGGGTTGTTTGCCCCTGCTGGGATTGTACACTCCTAAACAGGGGTTCTTAACTCTTTTTATATTATGGACCTCTTTCGTAGTTTGGTGAAACCTATGGACCTTGTCTCAAAATCATATTTGTTGTCTATATTCACAATAGGAGGAAATACTAAATTTCAGTTAGAGGTTAGTGAAAATAAAGATTTATTTTTCCTTCCCAGCTGAGTATAAAAACCCTTTGGTTAAAAAAACCCCTATCCTAATGGGCAGGGACAACGTAATTCTCATTTGTGTTCCTTGGTGCCTTATACATTATACCTTATACATTAAGAAGTGTTTGTTGAATATTTTTGTGATGAATAGCCTGTGGTTCCAATCTGATCAGTCCTAAAATCATTTGAATTCATCTGCATTTGGAGGGAGGGTCCCATTAGCTTTGGGGTCAGCAGACAACTGCCCAAGAGCCAACTATGGCCTGCAGCCCATTGTTGTACGGCCCAGGATCTAGGATACTAATATTGGTGGACTTTACAAAAACAAGTGGTGAGCCAGATTCAGCCTTTGGGCTGCCAACCACTTGTTTAGGGCATCAAGCAGGCTGTCCTCTACAGCAGAAGTTAGCAGACTTGAAGACAGAGAGAGAGGGAGAGATCCATGGAGTGGGGGCTTCAGACTCCTATTTCTCTCTTTGGCTTTATTTTTCATTCTAGCCTAGAAGGTGTACATAAGGCACAGAGATGCTCACTGTTGAGTCACGTTGAGTCAATTCACTTTGCACTATACACTTGTTGTTTAATTTAAGAATTTGTAGGTGGACCCAGTGACTTAAATTCTTCCACCCTAATCATGAATAATAGAATAATAGCATCTTAGAGCTGGGAAGGACCTTAGATATCATTTAATCCAGCCTCCTCATTTTACAGATGATGAGATTGAGGCCCAGAGAAGGGAAGGGACTGATACTCATCTCACAGGGAGTTGTTGGCAAAGCCCGGACCAGACCCACATTTCCTGGCAGCCAGGTTAGTATTTCCTCTATGACAGATATGAAGTGATGATTCCCCAATGGGGAGCCTGAAGTCTCTTTCTAGAATTTTATAATCTCTCTACAAGTGTGATTGTTAATGCAGGAGCAGCCCAAACCAAACACCCTGAATCCTGAATGGGAAAATGAGGTCTTTGTTATCTACGATAGATGGAGGGTTGGGTAGGCAGCTTAGTAGGCTGGCAGTTGGAAAACCTTGGTTGGAATCTTGGCTCTGATCACACTGTTCCCCTGGTAACTTTGGGTGAATCACTTAATCTTGTGGGATAATATGTAAGATGGAGATAATGCTGTTTGTACTACCCACTTCACAGGGCTGCTGTGGGAAAGGTGCTTTGCAAACTATAAAGGGCTATAAAAAATTAAGTTACTTATTAAGGGACCCTTTGGAAAATCCCTGATTCATAGGCCATGATAAAAAAGGTTGATTTCCCCTCCTTGAAGTGCCCTTCTCATTCCTCTCTGTCCATTCAGATATGGCCCAGTTCATGTTTTACCTGCTCTGTTGATTTTCCTGCAGATTTAGATCTGAACTGATGTCTTTGAATGACTATATCACTTCACCCTTGAATATAGAAAGGCTTATGGATTTAGAGTTGGAGGGATTTTAAAGACAGTTCAACTTCTTCATTTTACAAATTGGGAAACTGACACCTATCAAAATGAAATGACTTGCCCAAAGTTACATAGGTATTAAGTGGAAAAATATAGATTTGAATTCAGCTCTTTTGACTCCAAGTTATATGCTCTTTTTGCTGCTGTTGAATTGTTTCTACACCTACATTGCTAGCTCTCTGATGGCAGGCTTTGAGCCTTAGACTTCTCTTGCTTTTTCATGGTGCCTCACACAGTAATGGGTACATAGTTGGTTCCCAGTAAACCCTTGTTGAAGAAGTGATTTACTCAATTTCCTAAGTAGAGGGTTTTTATAAGAAGGTAAAGTCACACATAATTACTAAATATTCCCTTAAGAAATAAGACTATAACCACTGCAAATACCCACTGATACTTCTATCCCCTACTTCACAGGGTTTTGTAGGAAGAGCTTTGTAAACTTTACAGCACCATAGAAATGTGAGTTATCGATCAATCAACCAAAGAATATTATTAAGTGTCAGGTACTTTGAGAAGTGCTAAGGATACAAAAAGAGGTGAAAGACAGTCCCTGCCCTCAAGGAACTCACATTATCCCTTAGGGTCACCAAATGGAAAAGACACCCTCTGGACTGATAGAAATGGCAGAGAATGTGAAGCAAAGTAAGGTGTCAAGTTTGTCATGTAATAAAATGTAGGCTTTATAGTTGCCTATTGTGAAGAAACTAGACACGGAACCTGAGTAGAGGAGTAAAGGTTGGTGAAAGACCAAAGCACGGGTGGACCACTCACCATCTTCCTTATGTCAGGAGTCTGGCGGAGGGAGATAGAGAGAGGGATCAATTTCAGTGCAATGTAGGTCAGCTTTTCAGCTCAGCAATCACATTGGACAGGTTTCCCTAAGTGACAATGCACCTGTTCTCTTAGTTCCCTGCCAACTGATGAGGGGTAGAGGTGTTTTTGCTACTTTAGTATGTAGTTGCCTGGGCTCCATTACCAGATAAAATCAAATCAACAAACATTTATGCGACTCTTAATAATATATCCATGGTTCTTGGCTATGGGGGAGACAAAAGACAAGGTCATTGCCTTCAAGGAGATTAAAAATATAGTTGGGAAATGATAAAACAAGTTTTGAATGTCTGTCATGCTTCTACTCATAGTATTTTTGAGCCACAGTGTGATAAAAGGCTTATTAGCCAAATGTAAGATATCTCTCTTTGCTAAATCTATTGTTACTAAGTAATAGTTATAAAATGTTTTGGCTTATAAGCTGCACATGGTATGATATGAAATTGTGTCAGAATTTTGTGGCCCCCAGATTAATGTCTAATGCATGAGTAAGACAGCCTGTTTATCTCACTTTTCTCCTTTCTCCCCAGTTATAGGTACATTGATGTTTTAATAAGATGCATTTAACTCTAGTCAGTATGAGAATTCAAGAGTTAGCATTTTCTTCAGTGTTTTAATAGAAAAGATCTTTAGTTGTGTTGATTTTTCTTTAAAATCTACCAGTTAGATGTGGTTGTGCTGGGGTTGCCTGTATATATTTATACCTTGATATATTTGTATACATAAAATTTCAGATGTCAAACTGAACCAGAAATACTATTTTGCATTTTAAAGAGAAGACTAAGGGGACTTTTTTTTTTGCTTTATATTTCATTTCTTTCTGAAAGAATTTAGGATTTGTAACTTCCCATTGGTTTAATAATAAATTACTTCATTTACTTAAAATATATATATTTGTATATATATAGTTGGGGAGGTAAGGTATACAGATAAAGAAGTTAAGAATACAAGATTTCAATAGGGGTTCAAGATAACAGGAGAAATGTTAAGAGACAATACCCAACCAATAATGGCAATGGACCTTTCCTAGACACTAGGCTCTAAAGTCATTTAGAGAAGGGAGGGTTTTGCTTTAGGCAGAGAATGGTCAGTGAAAGGGCAAATGGAAGAGATTTGAATTGTTTTTTTCAGAATAGCCTGGATTTGAATGCCATTCTAGGTATATGGAAAGGATAATAGGTTTATAGATCTAGAACTGGAAGAGACATCAGAGATCATCTTTTATAAAGCCTTCATTTTAGAAATGAGGAAACTGGGGGGGCAGAGCCAAGATGGTGGAGTAGAAACAGCTCATCCAAGCCACTCTGCCCCCAGATTCCCCCCAAACTATGTAAAAGGGGACTCTGAACAAGTTCTGGAGCCACAGCACCCACGGAATGACACAGAGAAGCTAACCTCCCACTGAGGACAGCCCAGCAGCCCTGCAGGAAGGACCAGCGCAGCGGTCTGGGAGCCGGCAGCCCGCAGAGCGCAGGGAGCCGAGTGGAGCCCAGGTCCGAGTGAGCCGAGGTTTTAGCTCCAGGGCGGCAGGGCCAGCAGCCGGCTGGAGGAACCCCAGAACACCAGTAGCTGTGGCGATTCCAGAATTATCAACATAGACATGCCTAGGACAAAGTGAGAGGTTAGTGTCCTATGGATTTTGGGACCAGTATTTGGGGAATGCGTCAGCTCCCTCCCCTGGGGGCTAGAAGCCGCTGAGGAGGCACGCCATTTTGTAGTTTTCAGAGGCAGCTCCAGCTCCTGCCCTGCGAACTCTAGGGAGATCCAGCGATCAGTCTTGGGGGGTAATCGCTCTTGCTTTAACCTCCCTGGATCTGGATTGTGATCTAGGATGGAATTCGTGGGTGGGTTTACAGCTTGCCAGAAATGGAAGTTGCCCCCCACACGTTCAGGACGAAAATTCCTCTATCTGGCCTTAAAGCCATAGTGTGGCAACAAGCCCAAAAGTCAAGCAATTAAGTGGCAACATGCCAAGGCAAAGGAAACAGAAAAATGCAACCCTAGACTCCTATTTTGGGGGCATAGAGCGGGAAAAGGACTGTGAGGTCAGAAGTCCTGCTCCAAAAGCCCCAGGGGAAAACATGAGCGGGTTGCAGGCCATAGAGGACCTTAAGAAGGACTTTAAAAATCAAATAAGAGAAGTGGAGGAAAAATTGGAAAGAGAAATGAGAAGGATGCAGGAAAAGTATGAAATGAGGGTCAACAGCCTGACTGAGGAAAACAACACCTTAAAAAATACACTAACTCAAATGGCAAAGGAGGCCCAAAAGGGCAACAAGGAGAAGAATGCCTTAAAAAGAATTTGCCAGATGGAAAAAGAATCTCAAAAGTTCACTGAGGAGATTCATTCTTTCAGAGTTAGACTGGAGCAAATGGAAGCTAATGACTTTATGAGAAATCAAGATGCTGTTAAGCAGATCCAAACAAATGAAAGATTAGAAGGCAATGTGAAATATCTCATGGGAAAAACCACTGACCTGGAAAATAGATCCAGGAGAGACAATTTAAAAATTATTGGACTACCTGAAAGCCATGATCAAAGAAAGAACCTAGAAATCACCCTTCAAGAAATTCTCAAGGAAAACTGCCCTGATGTTTTAGATCCAGAGGGCAAAATAGAGGTTGAAAGAATCCACCGATCACCTCCTGAAAAAGATCCCAAAAAGAAAACTCCCAGGAATATTATAGCCAGGTTCCAGAATCCCCAGATCAAGGAGAAAATACTACAAGCAGCCAGGAAGAAACAATTTCAATATTGTGGAAACACAATCAGAATAGCCCAGGACCTGGCAGCTTCTACACTGAGGGATCGAAGGGCATGGAATATGATATTCCAGAGGGCAAAAGAACTGGGAATGAACCCAAGGGTCACCTACCCAGCAAAACTGAGTATTTTGTTTCAGGGGAAAATATGGTTATTCAGTGGAATAGAGGACTTTCAAGCATTCTTGAGGAAAAAACCAGAGTTGAATAGAAAATTTGACATCCAGACGCAAGAAGTAAGAGATGCCTGAGAAGGTAATCAGGGAAAAGAAATCAAAAGGAACTTATCAAAGTTGAACTATTTACATTCCTATATGGAAAAGCAATAACTGTGACTGATGATATCTTTCTCACTATGAAAATAATGGAAGAAGGGGGTGTGGTCATATGAATACATATGTGAATGTGTGTGTATATGGTTACAGTAATATATGGATAGAAGGCATAGGTTGAATTTGTTGGGAAGGGAGAATACTCAAGGGATGAAATTATGAGGTGAGAGAGGAAAGTGGCAAGAGGAGATGGGGATAGACAGGGTAAGGTAAACTATCCCATGTAGAAGAAGCAAGGGGAAGTGGTTGCAAGGGAGGGGAGAATAGGAAGGCTAAAAAGGCAAAACCACATTCACATTGAATTTGGTTCAGGGAGAGAATGACATACATACTAAATGGGATATCTCAGCCTGCAGCAGGATAGGGGGAAGGGGGATGAGAGGAGGGATGATGGATGGGAGGGCATCCTTGGGGGTAGGGGAGGTTGGAAGTACCCACTATAGAAGAGGGACAGGATCAAGTAGGGAATGGACCAGGTGGGGGGTGGGATGAGTGGGAGGGAATTATAAGTAGCCTTGTACAATACATCTACTATGATAATGTTTTGCATAGCTAGACATGTGCAACATATACTGAATTACTTTTCTCCCAAGAGGGAATGGGTGACAATGGAGGAAGGAAATGGATCTGGAATTCGAGGTCTTAACATTAAATGTTTCAAATATATATAAATACTATTATTAATACTCTTTTGCTTGTAATAGGGAGATAAGATGTGCAGGCATTGGGATGCAAAGACTCACCTTCCTCTAATGGAAAAGTCGATGGGGGTATGGGAGAGAGCAGATTGGAGGGAGTGATATCTTGTGGTACTGCTATTCTGGGAGGTTGGGTAGGGGAATAATGGGGGGAAAATGATTGTAACTCAAAATCTGATGGAAATGAATGATGTAAAACAGAAGTTAATAAAGCATTTGTTTAAAAAAAAAAAAGAAATGAGGAAACTGGGGCCAAGGGAGGTGAAGGGATTTCCCCAGGGTAGTAAGTGCTAAAGGTGGTGGTTTGAACCAAGGCCCTGTGGCTCCAGAACCAGCGCTTTCCCCATTGTACAGGTTTGGGAAGGTGAATAGACTTGTCTGACTACCAAAGGAGCACATAGGATCAAGGGATTAGAGGTCTCACTAGAATCACAGTCACAGAATTTTGAGATTTGGAAGGATCCAGCAATCATTGAGTTCAAAACTTACCCATAAAGATTACTGAGTATCTTATAACCAAGAAGTGGTCATCAAGCCTGTGCTTGAAGACCTCCAAGGAGAAGGAACTTATTTCTCTCTTGAAGGAGCCTATTCTAATTTTTTTTTTTATGTGAAGGGAGGAAGGCAGGGCAATTGGGATTAAGAGACTTGCCCAAGGTCACGTGGATAGTTTTTGTTAAGTATCTGAGGCTGGATTTAAACTCAAATCCTCCTGACTCCAGGGCTGGTGATCTATTCACTGGGCCACCTAGCTGCCCCTGCCTCTTCTAATTTCTGACAACTCTAAATGTTAGAAAGTTTTTCCTTAATTCAAGCCTAAATGTTCTTTTATGCAATTTGAATGAATGACAAAACACTTAAATGTTTATTATGTGCCAAACTCTGTGCTAAGTGCAAGAGAAACAGTCACGAAAGTGAGATATGCTTTGCCCTCAAAAGACCCCCACATTCTAATGGGTGAAAACAACATATATAAGAGAGTAGTGGCCAGGGTGAGGGGCTTTGGGTTGAGAGGTCATAACTATGCTGAGTGGAGCCATAATGGAGTTGTCATTGCCACTAGCAGTGGCAGGATTGATTTGATTTTGATACAGAGTTTGAAAACTGAAAGTGAGAGAGGAGGTAGGGTGAATAACAAGGAGGTAGCTGGGGTAGGATGTAAAGCATGGCAGAGACTTGCTAGATGAATGAATTAATGAATGAAAAAGCATTAATCAAATGTGTGCTATGTGTAAACCACTGAGTATACAAACAAAAAGTAGAGAAAGTCTCTGCTCTCCTGGAATTTATTCTAATGGGAGAGAGACAACATAAAGGATTTTTCAGCTCAAAATTTGATGGAAAGCCCTATGGTTAGGATTGCAGTGTCAAAGTAGATGGTAATGAATCTTCTCTAATGTCATTTCCATTGATAAAACCATATCAATATCTTATGTTGAACCATTTGACCATGACAGTGACTCTGGTGAGAACTTTTTCTGGATCTTCAGTAGTTCTAGCTACTGTTATGCTAGGCCAAATGGCACTCAGAAATCAAGGCACTGTGAGCCTCAGAGCTGCTGGTTCTGCTCTGTTGGGTCAAACAGAACAAATCTAACCCTTCTTCCACATGACAGCTTTTCAAATACTTGAACATAGTTACTCTGGGCCTACTGAGTTGAGTCTTTTCTTCAGCCTAAATGTTGCTTCATTTGATTTTCATACGGCATAAATGTGAAGCCTGTCACCATTCTGGTTGCAGTCTTTTGGATTCTCTCCAGCTTACTAATATCTTTCTTAAATTATGGTGTCCAGAACTAAACAAAGTACCTTAGATGAGACTTGATTAAGGACAGAGTATAAAGGGATCATCACCTCTTTATCCTTGGAAGCTGTATCTTGCTTGATTCAGCCCAAGATAATGTTATCTTTTTTAGCTCCCATATCACATTCCATTCATGAATTCCAGTAGAGTTTGTAGTACTTCTGTGAATTTATTTTTCTTTTATAGATGATGTGGAATCATTCTCTTCATCTGTGTTTGGATCTTGAGTGTTCCTAAATCCAGGATGTTTCTTTATCATAATTGTTTTCTTCTGTTTATTCATTTTCCAGCCTTACATTCTTCTTTTTTTAAAGCAATTGGGGCTAAGTAAGTTGCTCAAGGTTACACGGCTAGCTCATTTTCTGAGGCCGGATTTTGATCTCGGGTCATCCCAACTCTGAGGCCGGCGCTCTTACTCACTGTGCCACCTAGCCGCCCCTTTAAGGCAATTGGGGTTAAGTAACTTGCCCAAGGTCACACGGCTAGGTTTTTGTTTGTGTGGATTAAGTGTCTGAGGTCGGATCCAAACTCAGGTCCTTCTGACTCCAGGGCCGGTGCTCTATTCACTGTGCCACCTAGCCGCCCCTTCAGCCTTACATTCTTAATTGGGAACTTGTACCTCTGAGTATTTCTATTATCTAGGGTCTGTGTGATGAGTACTATGTTAAGAACCCAATGAGTGGCTCATTGTGGTGCTGTGGCAGTTCATGCTAAGTGGTCTGTGTCAAGATGGTATATGATCCACTCTGCCCTGATCACTGTCTTCTTAATCTGGGCCTTGAAAACTCCCAGGTCCTGTGTTATGATCACAGCTCCAGGCTCCAGGTATCCTTGACTGGGCTCCTATCTGTCCCTAGTATGCAACTTGAGGCTCTAGGCATCCCTAGTCTTTCCATGATCCGTGTGCAGCAGGATTTCTGTGAGCCACTATCTTTGTTTGTTTTTTTGTCTAGATCCCTTCCCTAGTGCCCAAAGGCTTTTCTTTTCTAACTTGGGCTAGAAAAATGCACTTAACTATAGTTTCTCCTTGGATTTCTTGATCATTTCTTGATATGAAGTTGTTTTTTTCCTCCCAAATCCTTGCTATTGTGAGAATTGTACTGTTCTGTTTCCACTCATTCTGCTATCTTGAATTTTAGATGGCACATCACATTGATAACTCATATTATAAACCTTATAAACTATTTTTATAAGTTTATAATTATAAATTATACATAAATAAATAATAAATAATATTAAATATATAATAATATATAAATATACAATTAAATATAATATATAATTAATATAATATATAACATAATTATATAAAATAATAAACTAATTATAAACTAGAAATCCTAAACCTTTTTCAGACAAACTGTCTAATCATGTGTCCCCATTTTATACTTGTAAAGTTAATTATACCCAAATATAAGACTTTACATTTATCCCTACTGAATTTCAATTTATTAAATTCAGTGAAAATTCTCTGAATAGGATGATGGATTGTCTTATTTGAGCAATAGCCAGGAGCCCAGTGTCACAGGATTGTACAGTATGTGATAGGGGTGCCTGGTAGTGTATATGAAAGGAGCAAAGGGATATAAAGCTGGAAAGGTAAATTGGAGCTAGATTGTGAAGGTCCTTAGTTTGGACTTTATCCTATAGACAATGGGAAGGCTGTAGTTTTTATGCACTGGTTCTAGTTTTGCCCTCCTAGGTCAAGTCCTTCTTCTACCCTTAAAGATACTCATCATGTTAACATGATTGTCTCTTTTCCAGGCTAAATGTTCCCACTTCCTTCAACTAATTCTCACATAGTGTGGTTTCTAGTCCCCTTATCTTCCTGGTCACTTACACAGTTCATTCCTACTTATCACTCCCTCAAAAAAAAAAAAAAAAGACAAAACCCAAATCTGATCTCATGGAGCTTTCACCCAGATACACAGCTATTGTTCTGTGTGTGTGCTCATGTGCTTTTGAAAAAATTTGTTTTCAATGAATAAGTATTGATTTTCATTCTCATCTCCTCTACAACTGGAACAAAGAAAAGAAAACTCAGAACAAATATACACAGTCAAACAAAACTAATTCCCATATTGTCCCTGTCCATAAATGTTATGTCTTATGGTGTATGAGTTTATATCCTCTTTGTCAGGTGATAGGGAGCATTCTTCCTCATCATCATCCTCTGGACTCATGATTGCTCACTGGTTGATTAGAGCTCTTAAGTTTTTTCCAAGTTGTTTATTTTTACAATATTGAATGAATGAATAAAGTATCTGCTAAATGCTTACTATGTTCAAAGCATTGTACTAAGTATGGGGCTACAAATAGAAAAGCAAGACCTCCCTGGTCTCAAGGAGTTCTCATTCCAGTGAGGGAGGCAACAGTATACATGGGAGGTTTCGGCTGCAAGTGAGACGGAATAGTTCTATAGGCCTTAGGGTACAATGGCAAAGCAGATAGTAATGTCTCATCTTTAATATCATTTCCACTGGTAAAATCATATCAATTTCTGATGTTGAACAGTTTGACAGTGCCAAAGACTTTGGTGGCAAGAACTATCCTTTCTGTGTGTCACAGGTGAAATTTAACAAAGAGGTAAACTGAGGCATGTTTCTCTGAGCAAGATAACATTTATTAAAAAGAGCATGCTGCTTGTAAATAAATGGGTCAGTGTTTTGCCTCCATTTATGCCAAAGATCCTGAGCAGATGGACAGCTTCTCTTTTATAGGTTTTGGGTAGTACAGGACAGGGGAGGTGACATCATAGGGTTGAGGGCAACATGATTAGTTATAGAGTTAAGGGACAGGGAACAGTATGATTGGTTGTAAATTTGGTAATGGGGGCTAGCATTGACTCTCTCCTCTTCTGAGGCTTAGAAGTACTCATCATTTGAGTCCAGGTGCAAGGTAGCAGCCCAAACTTTTAGATAGCAAACCAGATTCCTTTGAAGGGTAGCTTGCTGGTGTAAAGATATTAGACACATTCCCAAGGTCAGCTAATTCCTTGAGGCAAGCATAGATTAGTGATTAGCAAGAGGGTTGGATTTTAAAACTTAATCCATTACAGAGCAGCTGAATCTCTGAAACAAGTTCAGAGACAAAAAGATATGACTTAAGCAGTTACAGGACAAAGACAATTAATTATAAATAGGATCAATAAGAAAATGGTACAGCATCAATTTAATCTTTTCATGTAAAAGTAGCACCCATAGGAGTAGTTGCCAGACCCCATCCCCATAGGTGTGGCTCCCCAGGATGAGAGCATTGGATTAGAAGCATTGTCTCTCCTGAGGCTCTTGGAACCAGGGTCCTGGCCTATCTCCATCAGAGTCTTAGGGGAGAGGGTGGTCAAAGGGGTGGTTTGGCCCATATGGCACATGTTGCCTCCCATCTCTCTCTTAGGGTACCTTGCTGCTTTAGCTAGGTTTGCTTGCCTGCCCTGAGAGTGGTAGTTGTGATAATATAAATTGTTTTTCTGGTTCTGCTCATTTCAGTATCTATCAGTTCATATAAGACTTCCTAAGTTTCTTTGAAAATTCCCTTCATTGTTTCTTACAGGACCATAGTAATTTCTTTATATATGCCCTTTTTTTCAGGGGCAGCTAGGTAGCTTAATGGATAGAATACAGGGCCTGGAATTAGGAAGATCTGAGTTCAAATGTGACCTCAGACATTTGCTCACTGTGTGACCCTGGGCAAATGACTTAACTCTGTTTGCCTCAGTTTTCTCATCTGGAGAAGGCAACAGCCAACCACTCCAGTATCTTTGCCAAGAAAACTCCAAAAGGATCATGAAGAGTCGCTCATGACCAAAAACGGCTAATCAACAGTATTCTTTTACATTCTCATGCCATAATTAATTTGGCCAGTTCCCATTCCTTCGTTGATGGGCACCCCTTTAATTTCCAGTTTTTTGCAATCTCAAAAAACATGCACGTGCTTTTAAAATATAGATTAAACTACAAAAGGAAAATGCTTGCAAACTGAATGCTTTAGCTCAATTTAACAAACATTTATTAAGCACTCACCATGTAGTGGGAACTGTTAGGTGTTACTGATACAAAGACCAAATGAAAAATCGTCCTCACCCTCAAAGAGCTTATTGTCTACTTGCAAATTGTTTACATATAGTCTACTATATGGTCAATATATTGGAACAACCATATGCTAGAATGCCTTTTTTTTTCTTTTTGGAGGGCAATTGGGGTTAAGTAACTTGCCCAAGGTCACATGGCTAGGTTTTTGTTTTATGTGTGCTTAAGTGTCTGAGGCCGAATCCGAACTCAGGTCCTTCTGATTCCAGGGCCGGCGCCCTACTCACTGCCACCTAGCTGCCCCCTAGAATGCCTTTTGATTTAACAATCTATAGACCAGAGAAGCCAAACATGCAGTTTGTGACATTCCTGATTGTGGCCCAAACCAGATTAAGATGTAGTTCCTATCTGATTTTCATATGTTCCTGTTGTAAAAAAGAAATACATAAACCCCTAGACTGCAGGGATCCTTATATACAGTTTAGTGGCCTATGTTTCTGTTTGAATTTGACACCACTGCCTTAAACTGTCATGTACTTTTTTTTTTCTGAGAAGCCCTGCTTTCTAGTCTTGAAAATAACCTGATTCACTTAATGTTTTGGCTAAGTCTTTCGAATCTCTCTTCTTCTAGAAGAACATAAGAGGATTTGAGGGACTAGGATATCATGTGAAGGACTCAGAGATTGGAGAAGGAAGTTTTGGCCAGAGTACATTGGACAAATTCTTAAAACACTAGGGTACCAGACCATAGGCTCCTGCTATTCTCTAATTTCCAGGGAGGAAAAATAGGCAGAAAGGGATAATTTAGCCCATTGATATCCAGGCTCACCTCATCTTTGAAAGAAGACTATTTAGGGGCTTGTAGCCATGCTTTATTCAGTGCTTGAATTAAGATTTCTAAAAAAAATTAATTATGGTGACGCGAGGGAATGGGAAGAGTGCTGACCTTGGAATCCTGGTGCTAATACTTACTACCAGGATAATAAATGGCAAAGGACCTCTCTGGACTTTGATTTCATCTTCTATAAAATGGGAATGTAATACTTATGTTACTTTTTCATATCATTATTGTGAGGAAAGTGTGTTATAAGCCTTTGAAGTGCTAAATAAATGTATTGTTATCATTTCATGGGAACAATAAGGAATAGGAGAGCTTACCCTCATCCTTCATGGACCCCTTCTACTAGAGTCCTTTCCTAATACTTCATGGAGGTGAGCATGGAGGCCATGTCCTTGGAAAGCAATCTTTGCCACATGCTACCAAGGCTTTGATGAAAGACTTTCAGGAGTGTCCAGGCAATAGAGTGTATGCCCACTATTCAAGCACCAAGAGAGCTAAATTTGGGAAGGCTCGTTGCCCAAAGGAAGATAAAGGGTGTTGAATTTTTTGGGTGGGGCATTGTAGCTCTCAAAGCTTGAAAGATAAAGTATATGAAAATTGGGATTTGTGTCAGCAGTAGGACCCCCTCTACCTGTGAGAAGATCCATGAAATATTGAAGGAGTCAGGAAGCCAAGGTGGGGTTTGGGGACAGGCAGAGTTAGCCAAGGTGGTGCCTGATTGAGGCAAGCCAGCAGAGGGCAGCAGCAGCCTGGTGTTGGCCTGCAGTTGAGCAGTGAGTGCCCTGGCTCCAGAAACACTGTCCAAGCAAAGTTCACTCCCAGGATGCTGGAGCAGGTCAACTCAAGACAGGGCTAAGGGTGTGAGAGGGTTGGTTTAGCAAAGTGTGCAAAAAAAAAAACAAACCCAAGCTTGAATGAGAATTGGGAACATGATGCTATGGGGGAAATTGAGTTGGATTTGGAAGGAGGAGGTGGCTGAGATTTGTTTCTGTTATTAGCTGTGTGACTGTGTAAATCATTGACACTTGTCCTGTCCTAAGTAGCTCCATTAGGAAAATAAGGGAGCTGGGCTGGCTGAACTCTATGATCTCACCCAACTCTAAATCTCATAAGTGAAGCAACCCAATAAAGGACCAACAAAGTTAGGTGGGAGCCTTTAAAGTCAAAGAGAGGATCAGGTCCTGTGCAAGGCAAATGGAGGCAGGTTTCTGAGGGCATAAGTGGGGCTTTCCCTTTTGGCTAGCCTGAATGAATCCTCTTCTGAAAAGGCCAGCAGCCCATTGGGTCCACAGCCTGACACTGGTCACTGCCCTATCAGACAATTTTGTTATAAGGTAGGCAGATGGTATTGATCCCCATCACGATTGCTTGGTTCAACCCTACCATGTTGGCAGAAACCAAAGGAATAAGCTGATCACACCAATGATCTAAAGGGCTAAGAATGGGCAGGGTGTGGTGGGAAGAGTGCTTGGTCTGAAATCAGAGGACCTGGCTCTGCCACTGACAATTTGTATGTGCTGGGCCTCAGTTTCCTTATCTGTAAAGTGATTCACTGAGCAAAAGCCCAGTATTGGAGACTCTCATTCTCTCCTCGACCCATCTTCCCCACATAATAGCACTAGAACAATACTAGGCAATTCCCACAAGGCCTACATCCCTGTTTCAGACTGGCAATGAGGTCCATTTTGGTCCTGGTGACTCCATGTGGTTCTGAAAGCCCTCAGGATTGGAGTCGGCTACTCTGGCTTGCACCCAGCCTAGAAGGGGTGAAGGGGGCCACCAGGGAGAGGTTAGCCTTCCCACCATTGTGCTGCAGCTGTGAGATGTGATTTGGGGAACTGGAAGTTTGATGCCTGTAATTGAAATAGAGGAAAGAATGACAATGGTAATTACTGAAAATGTTTCAGGCTCTTATCGGGCAGAGCTGTGCTATAATCACCATTCAGGCACCAACTAGTGCAAGCAAGTGTTTATTGCCTTCTCCTTGGAGGAGAGAGAAGCTGCCTTTTGGTGGATATTGAGTTGGAAGGTGTGGAGTGCAGGGCTGAGCCATGTGAAGACACCCCTCCCCACCTCCCCCCATCCCCAGTGGGGACAGGCAGGATGTCCACACAAGAACGAATCCCAGCATTCACATGCTCTCTCTGACAAGTCTTCTCCCTGAAGTTTGTGGTGCCTGGATCTAGATTCTAGCCATACAAAGGCCTCTCTGAATTGCCCTTGGCTTAGCTGCTGAGCCAAAATGCAATCACCTGACAGCAGCTGCAGGCTTAGAATTATCATTTACCTTCCTACCTCTAGGAGCCTTTGCTTAGTTGTGTCCCTTGCCTGGAAAGCCCTTCCTGCTATCTCTTCAGAAGGCAGCCAGAGCCTGGAGTCAGGAAGACCCCAGTTCAAATCCAGCCTGAGACACATACCAGCTCTGTGACCCAGGGCAAGTCATTTAACCTCTCTACCTGCCTGCCTCTCATCTAAAAGGAGGGTTAGAGTAGAGCCTACCTCAGGGCTATTGTGAGTATTAAATGAGGAAATGGGAAGTGCATAGCACTTAACTTACTGTAGACACTCAATAATGCTTATTTCCTTCCTGCCCTTCCCCTTTTCCTTCTTTTCTTTCCTTCCCTTCCCCTTCCCCTTCTTTTCTTTCCTTCCCTTCCCCTTCCCTTCTTTCCTTCCCTTCCCCCTTCCCTTCCCATTTCCCCTTCCCATCCCCCTTCCCTTCCCTTCCTTCTCTTCCTCCTTCCCTTCCATCACCTATCCATAATAACTCCATTCTTCCAGGCCCAACCCAAGTACCACCTCCTCTCTGAAGCCTTCTATCACCACATCTTTCTCCCCACAATCCTCTGTGATCCCTTTTGATCTGAGTTGTAACTCCAGTTATTGTACATACCTTCTATCTGACACACAGTTTCTGTTGCCAGTGTTCTTTTCATGCTCATCTGTCTTATGTCTCACACAGCCTGGGCTTTAGGACAGTTAGGGATACCTGGGTCCCAATCTCCCTCTGACCCTTACTAGCTGTGTGACAGTGAGCAGGTCATTTAAACCTCTCTGAGCCCCAACCCGCGCTCTCAGATTACTTGTTTACGAACTGTGTGAAGGGAGCTCCTGCACCCATGAACTCACAGGAAGCATAGGAGGGGCTTCTCCTTCCCACTTCTCTCTGTGGAAATCAGGACATTTCAAAATCCTCCAGTGGACCCATCTTGCACCTTTCTATCTCCCTCTCAGAGCCTACTCCTGACTCCCCAGCTACTGAGCCCCTTCCTTCACTACCCACCCCCCACTCAGGCAGTGACGATTCTAGTTCTAGGCTCCCGTGATCTCCCTGTCCAAGAAAGGCACGAAGCAGAGAAGCTCTGACCCCTTCCCTTCCCCTCCAGCCACGACAACATTGCCTCTTACTTCCTCATTCCCCTTTCTTCTACATACAGAGGTCTTGGTGCCAGTTGCCTGGGGACAGAGGCTATGCCTTACTCAGAATTCGAATAACACACAATCTTATTAATTCTTTTTCGTACTTCTGTCCAGCGGAATGACAGCAATCAGGGTCTCGAAGGTCTCACTAGGTTTGATAGAAGGGAGACATCCTCATAATTTGAGCGCCCTCAAGGCGGTAGAAAGTCGTGGGCTCCCCATAACTGGTGGTCTTCAGATAAAGGCTGGCTCATCCCTTGATACTGATTACAAAGCCTCTTGATTTTGACATCCCATGGCCTTTTCTGGGTGCTGGTCCTTCTTGATGTTTCTTCAGGTCACTGTTACCACTATATCTCTCTAGACCCTATTGTCTTCTTGGTGTTTTCATGGTTTTGATCTCTTCCAGTTTTCTATTGGTATGTTTGCTTTGCTTCTCTCACCTTCTACTCTGCATCATGCCTTCCTGTTTACACGTCATAGACAATTAGGCTGTAAATTCTCTGAGGGTAGGGGCTTTGACATTTTTCATCTTTGTGTTTCCATTGCCCAGCACAGTGCTTTGCACATTGTAAGCATTTAATAAGTGTCTGTCACATTGTAATGCATTTTCCACTCAGTACATTGTTGGAAATCACATTGAAAAGCAGAATGGAAAAAAAATCATATTTTCTTTCATATTAGTTTTAACTATACTGCTAACTAGCTATCTATATGGCCTGGGGCAATATGCTTCCTGGATTTCAATGTCTTCATTTATAAAATGAGAATATTGGACTCAGTTGTTTCTTAGGTCCTCTTTAGATTTAAGATTCTAGTGCTTTTGGCACCAAATGGACCTGGAATAACTTTGCTATCCTATATTGTGCAAGGCCACAGACCAGGTTCCTAGTGTAGATTTCTTTTTTTTTTTTTTTTTTTTGCTTTTTGGAGGGCTATTGGGGTTAAGTAACTTGCCCAAGGTCACACGGCTAGGTTTTTGTTTGTGTGTGCATTAAGTGTCTGAGGCCGGATCCGAACTCAGGTCCTTCTGATTCCAGGGCCGACGCTCTACTCACTGCGCCACCTAGCCGCCCCTGTAGATTTCTTTAGATTGATCTGTATAAGAGTAGAAAATTGGATTCCAGGCTGGGACATTATGGGCAGCTCCTATAACACATCTCTGGTTAGGGAATGAGATAGAATCTCCTTCTCAGGTGTTCATATTCACCTCAAATCTGAATAAAGTTCATTTATCCAGGAAGTCTTAGATAGAACAACATGGTCCAATGGGAAGATTATAAGCGTCAGCAGCCCTTTCATCCATTTCCAACTCTCCATCACCTCCCCAAAGTGTTGGAAACCTTTTTCTTCAAGCTTCCAACTCTATTCTACCCTGTCATTCTTAACAGTGGACTTCCTATCTTACATTACTGCAAAGATCAAGGCCATGTTATATATGAACTCCCTCACATCCCTTATTAAAAGCTGTCTTCCATCAGCTTCTTCTCCTTCCCTTTGGTTTCAGAGGATGAGGAGGCCCTCTTCTTTACCAAGATCACCTCTGTACTTTGACCCCAACTCTGTTCTCCTGTGGAATGGAGCTCCACCAATCTTTCACCCCCACTTTTATTCATCTTGAATATCTTCCACTTCCTGAATCTTTATCTTCAGTTTAAAAGTTGTTTTGGTTTTTCCTTCTCCTGAAAACCTTTCCTTGATGTTGCCATTCTCTCAAGGTATCTTCCTATTTCTCTTCTATTCAAACTTCCAAGAAAGAGTAATCTTACTGCCATCACTTCCTCAGCCTCCACTCCCTTCTTAACTCCTCGTAACTGGGCTTTTTGTTTTTTAGCATTTTTGCAGCATTTGATGCTCCTGAACATCCCTTCATTCATTCTTGATATTCTTTTTTGGCTTCTGTGATATTACCCTTCTCTGATTCTCCTTCTTCCTCTCTAAGCTTCACCATTGGTTACTGATTCTCTTGACCCGTGTGTAGCTCTCCCTGACAAGGACAGACTTTTTAGCCACTGCTTTCCAGTAGATGGAAGCAGAGAACAGTGGACGGTCAATATGTGAAGTAATGAGCCATGGGAAACCATGACAAGAGTAGAGGCACCCAGAAGAGATGGTGTGATAGACAGTGCATCCCCAGAAGGGCTGCAGCATTCCTCAGAGAACAGCAAAGAGGTCAGTGACATCACTAGAGGCTGTCAGCAGTTCTGTAGTGTTAGCTGGCTCAGCTGTGCACATACCCTGGTTATACATGTGTCTCTGTGTGTGTGCCCCTTTACTCATGTTGGCTCCCAGGTATATCCTCTCCCCTGATGTGGTTTTGCTGACCTAGGAGGGGATATACTCAAGAATGAGTCATGTTCTTTTCTTGTTCATGTCTTTGACTAAATCTCTTTTGTTTTGAACTAATGTGTTTTCTGGTTGGTTGGTAAAAAGAAATCCATTGATGGGGGCTATGGTGCTGATCCGAAGAATAATCTGAATCTAAGGTAGCTTTTCTGGGGGTCCCCGGGTACTGCATAAATATAAGGGAAAACAGGCAGACAAAACACTTTAGTTATTATTAAGAGATTTTCATTCTCAGCAAGGCCCCAGCAAAGTCTGACAGTGCTGACAATGTTATTTCATTATAAACAATAAAATATTAGGTCCTGGATTAATCTGTTATCTTCCTGGTCACTGTCTCAGCAGTGGTCGAAAGGAGAAAGCTGCTGTTTGTGAAGAGCATCCACAGTGGTCTCAGGAAAAGGTTTCTTTGGTTCATTTGAGGTCACATTCCACTTGTAATTTCTCTTTACCTCTGAATCTCTCACCCAAAATGGTGAGACTGGCCAGCACCATGGTTTTACATGTCATGTTACCTCAGGATTGCATTTGGCATAGGGAAGCCGGATCTTAAATTGTATGCAACTTAGCCCTGTTCTCAACTTAATTAAACCTTCATGCACTTGCTAGCTCATCAGGTTGTTCATATAATATTATAATGAATTAGACACGGGTAATGTGAAGACTACTCAGTTAAAACCATCAGCAATTAACCTTTGCAAAATGGATGCCTGCTTATATGTCTGCCATCCTCAAGCATCATGAGAGAAAACAGGGAGGGGAGCCCAAAGTGGGCTCCCAGGGTTTCTGGAAGGGTTGTGATGGAACTGAGGAGACTGGGAAGCAGGGCTGTCTTTGCAGTGATGCCTGCCTATGTGGGATGGGAATATTTTCTTGCTTTCTTATGATTCAGTTCTTTCTCCTAAAAGTGAACATTGAAAACATTCCCACCGATGGAGGGTTCTGTTTTACTAGGCTCTGGTTAATCGAGTTTTTATTGTACTGAAAAGCAGGCTAAGCCCACAAAAATGGACCGTCTGGCCACCCTCAGACAAAGGCTGCAATTTAAGAAAGCAAATTAGGGAACACCCATGGTGAGCTGGGAACTCTCAGCAGCTGAAAGAATGACACCATCCCTGCCCTAAAGGCTGAAAGGAGACATCTAAATGAGACAGGGGGCCAAGCACAGATGCAGGAAAGCACTTTGTCAAATGCAAAAAAAAAAAAAAGAGCGCCCAATATCTTGCTTTCCAGTTCTCTTCATTTCCCCTTCTATATTCATTCAGTTGTCTCAGTTAGTGGGTAGGAGAAAATGTCTTTGCTCAAGCTGTGCCCACCACCTGGAATGCCCTCCTCCTCCTCTTTACCTACCATCCTGTAAATTCCCATTCACACATTCACATCTCACTCCTTTTGTAAATTTTGCCCTGATCACTCAAGTTTCCTCTGAAAGCCTGTAGCACTTATTGTCTACACCCCTTAGATGCTGGTTTGCATTGTTACTGTCAAGCAGAGAGAGAAAATTAGTCTTGGAAATTAAAAAAACAAAACAACCCCCCCCCCAAAAAAGCCCACCCCAACTTGCGTTGGATTCTTGGCTTGGCCACTTAAAAGCTGTGTGGCTATGGGTAAATTGCTTAATCTTTTTGTTTCATCCTTTGTAAAATGGGAGTAGGAAAACCTCAGTTTCCTAATATGTAAAATGAGGCTTGTAATATTTGTACTAACTATTTCAAGGGATTTTCCTGAGGATTGAGCTAGATGCAGAGATACAGAAGTGGAAATAGATTAAAGCATTTGTTAAGCACTTACTATATGCCAGGCCCAGCACTAAACATTGGCGATACAAATACAAACAAGCAAGATTGTCTCTGCCCTCAGCAGGCTTATATTCTGGTCGGGGAAGACCTGGAGAGAAAGGGGGTTGGGAAGGAGCTTGTGCATGGGGGGAAGGTGGCTGTGAAGGCCAAGGCTCATTTATCAAAGCCTGAGCTTCTTTATCTTCTTCCTCACAGAGACTAGCACAGCCCTGTGCAGGCAGGTGTCAATAAATATTTGATAAATAAATGAATAATACTGTATTTCATTAATGAGATCACAGCTCTGTTGAAATATTGAAGAAAGAAACTACTGATATGTGGGGAAGCAGGGAATTAATACCTGAGGGGCTGGTGGGATTGTGAAAGAAAAGCTGGTGGATTTATTCTCTCCCATTCCTCCCACCTCCCTTCTAAAGAAGGGCACATAGGGAAAGTAATTCATTTTAGGCTTGGTCTGCCCTTGCTTATTATTCTTTTGGTTTTTCCAAATGTTATAAATTCACAGAGCTCTGTTTCTACGCCAACGTCCCTTGCCACCAAGAGACAGAAGAGATTGATAAAGGCAGGGCTCACATGGGTTTTTGTTGACCTCAAGCTTAATAGGAAACAAATGTAGGATGTGGAAACTAAGGAAGCTGTTGCTATTTATGTTACATTTATACAATTAACACATCCAGATCAGTATAAGAAATTAGTCTCACTGTATTCCTTATTGTCTAGACAGTGTTGGGAATATTATGTTGGTGACACATTAAAAAAAGTCACTGATAAGCTTGAGTGCCTTCAGAAGAGTTTAGTGATCAAGAAATGATCTCTGTTTCTGCCTCTCCCCCACTTCCCCAATTCTGTGGTTTCATTGGTCTAGGGAATGGCTAGTGAGGATAGTCTCTCCACCAATATGGAGCAGCCCTTCCCTGTGACTTATAGTCTGAGAGCATCATCTGGGCTTGTGAGGTCAAGTGACTTGTTCATGATCATACAACCAATATATCGTCAAAGGTAGTATTTGAACCTGTCTTCCTGACTCTGAGACCAACTTTCTATACACTGTTTGACACTGATTGTAGCTATGAAGATAATTAAGGAATCTGGAGATGATTAACTGTGAGAAGAGAAATTTAATGTGGACATGATTGCTGTCTTATTATTTGAAGGGCTAACTATGGTATTAGAAAGGGAAGAAACTTCATTATGTATTTCTCCACAGGGCAGGCCTTGGACCAAGGAATATGATTTATAGGGAGGCAGGTATAGCTTAATATCTAAAAGACCTTTCTAAGGGCTAGGACTGTCTAACAATTTAAATGCGTTCATATCAGTGGTAGAGTTTCCTGTCCTTGGTGGTGGTCAGGTATCACTGAGGAAGGGATTTCTTTACTTAGTGGAAGTCTGACTTATTCACTCTAAGGTCTTATTCCAGTCTAAGATTCAGCAGTTTTATAGACTGATTTCAAAGAAAAAGAACAAATAAATGCTCTTTATGTTCCCTTATCAAGTGAGATATTTGTAAAGCACTTAGCCCAGTGCCTGGCACATGGTTAGTGCTATGTAAATGTTAGCTGTTATTAATACATAACTATGGGTTGGGTGGGACAACTGGGACATTCCTCAGGCTATTGAATACAGAAGGCACTGAAAATCCTTGTAGTCCAACAACAGCTAGAAACAACAGAGCTTGCTACCTGGTTAGCAGGAAGAATTATTTAAAGTAGGAAATCAGTAGTTAACTTGCTTGTTGTTTTCCCTTGTAGGACAGACTTTAGGTGAACTCTTCCCTGCTCTACTCCTGTCTTTGATCAGGGTGGAGGTTGAGGTGGTATCTCTTGCCTTCTGGGCCTGGTGAAAAATTTCTACTCATCGTTCTTTAGTGGACCCATAATTTCATCAGCTATCCCTGAAGATGTTATTGACATATAGAGATGAAACATTTAAAAATATGTCAGTCCCTAAATAAAGGGAACCATCTGAGTTTGCAGGCAGGCTTCTTTGGATCTTTGGATCTTAGGCTTCAATTTGTAAAAACCAATCTACTAGAATCATACTTTTGCAAATGACATTAAAGCAGGCAAGTTAATTTTATTATGAATAAGAGTTAAATACTAATGAAAAGATGTTCAAATCCCACATGTAAAAATGCCTATGTTTTAGCATTACTAGAGAGAGGACTGTCCTAGATACTACTCTAGGTCTCATTTTTACCCCATAAGTATCAATGAGCATTTGTGGAGTGCCTACTATGTTCACAACTCTATTTTGTTAGAATGTTAAAAATAGTATGTTCTCTTTATATTCTCATAACTTTTTCCTTTTGCTGATGTCTATTGACAATATGCATTTGGGAGGAAAATATTCATTATCAAGATGTTGAAGTGAGAGCTGAATTTTTCTCCTTCTTAACTTCAACCAGAAGGATCAATATTTCCCCTTTATGTATCTTCATATCACTTTATGATTTTCCTCTCTCCTCTCCTTTCTTTTTTCTTTTCTTTTCCTTTTTTTCCCCTTTCCCTTTTCCTTTTTTCCTTTCCTTTCCTTCTTCCCTCCCTTCCTTCCTTCTCTCCTTCCCCTTTCCCTTTCTTTTCCTTTTCTTTCTGGAAGAAAGCCCATTGGTTTGGTGTGTTGTATTTCATTAAGAAAAGAGCTTTCAATGATAAGAAAATATACATCAGTGTGGATGTGTATTTGGTAACAGTGGTGACTTTGTTTTAGATCTGATAATTTTAGGGAGGAGGAGAATGAGACCTGGAAAGATCATGACTTGCCTAAGGTTATACTTTATGTCATTGGTGGATGAGAATTCAGTTGTCTTGATCTGTAGCCCAGAAATTTGCTGACTGCTGGACAAAGAGCTTTCCTAGAAGCTGTTCACTTCTGCCTGGAATGCACTCCCTCCATATAGCTCCCTCTTGGAACCTGTAGCTTCCTTTAACTCCTACTTACATGAAGTCTCTCCTGGATTCTAATTGTAAGATCCCTCCTCTCCCCAATATTACGATGTGGTAGTGAGGTGGAGCTAGGAAGACTGAGTTACAAATCTGGCCTCAGACACTTTTTAGCTATGTGACCTTGGGCAAGTCACTTAACCTCTATCTTCCTCTGTTTCATCATCTGTAAAATGGGAACAACAGTACCACCTATCTCTCAGTGTAGTGATGCAAACCTTAAAGCACTCTTATAAATAATAGCTATTATCATATTATATACATATTGCATGTATATACACATCATGCATAAATATATCATACACACAAATATAATAAATTACATATACATGCACACAATCCATAGTGTATATATATGACAGATTATATGTGTGCATATACATTATATGCATGTTTGCCTTTACTTGTGTATATATAGTTCCCTATGCTAGAATGTAAGCTCCTTGAAGGTAGGGACTGCTTCTGCTTTTCTTTGTAACCTCTCACCTAGTGACAGTGCACGACACATAGCAGGATCCTCATAAAGTCATGTTGAATGGGTGGACGTATATATGGATGATGAGTAGCACGGATAGTCCAGGGACAATAGGAAATTTAAAAATCAAATCCTTTGTTGTAAAAGATCATGCTCCAGCTAACTCTGTCTTAGCTCCACCTTTGCTTTTCTCTCCCCTAGATTTGATATGACCTTCAGGAAGTCAAGCCTGGTGCTTCACTGGTGTAAACTAGAAAATGCTAAAGTTATGCCAGCCCTGGGGAAGACAAGCCCCAAACAGCAGTAGCATGTTGCTTCAACTGAGATGGAACAGTGGGCATGTTACTTTTATTAGGGGCAGCTAGGTGGCACAGTGGATAGAGTACCAGGTCTGGAGTCAGGTCAGTTTATCTTCCTGAGTTCAAATGTGGCCTCAGACCCTTACTAGCTGTGTGAACCTGGGCAAGTCACTTAAGCCTGTTTGCCTCAGTTTCCTTATCTGTAAAATGAACTGGAGAAGGAAATGGTGAACCACTCCAGTACTCTGCCAAGAAAACCCCAAATGGGGTCAACAAAGAGTGGGACATATCTGAAAAATGACTGAACAACAAAAACTTCCATTAATGTCCACAGTCTAGCATTTTATTTCAGAACCTACCTACCCCACTTCACTTTTCCACCTAAATAGACAGAAAATCATTGTCATGCTTGCCAAAAACTCTTGATCACCTAGTTTCCTTAAAAACCCAGGCTCAGGTATCCACCTCTAGGCCTTTCCCTGGTTCCTGTTCTCCTTCTAAGACTGTAACTGCTCTTCCTCCTCTTGAAATTACCTGCCTATACAAGGACATGTTATATTCTTTAAGTAGAATGAATCTCCTTTAGGGCAAGGACTGTTTGCTTTAGTTTTGTATATGGAATGCTTAGTGCATAGTAAGCATTTAATAAATGCTGGTTAGGTTGAATTAGGTTTATGAATCAAGTCTCGGCAAATCTTTATTGAATACCTACTGTGCACCCAGCATGGATAGCATCAGGCTTTATGGGGAGATGCAAGATCAGGGAACTTTATTTGGGTCTATGTATATTACAATAATTGAATGCATTCAAATAATATGTGTGCTACCTAACTCCCAGAATTATTGTGAATGTCAAATGAGAAAATCCACAAGATGCTTGTCATGAACCCTAAAGAGTGGTATAAATATAAGCAACCATTGTCCTCCACCTATGTTTACCTCTGATATCTTATTCTGGTGAGGAAGGAAGCCTGGATTCTTGAAGGCTCTGCCAGGGGAGCTCAAGCACCATCAGATTCTGCCAACCTGGAACAGTTCTTTTTTTTTTTTTTTTTGTCTTTTTGGAGGGGGGAAGGCAGGGCTAGTAAGTGTCTGAGGTCAAATTTGAACTCAGGTCCTCCTGACTCTGTGTCTGGTGCTGCTCTATTCACTGTGCCACCTAGCTGCCCTCGGATAGTTCTGAGGATGCTGTTGATATAGGATGATTTGCTGTCTGAAGCCCAGATTTGCTAGATAGGGAAAGGATCATCTCCAGAAGGTGAGATCCTGGCTGATAAAATCTTTGGTCCCCGCATCCTGTAAAACAGGTCACTTGGATTTAGAACCTCCAAGGCATTGTTGCCTCTTTCCTTTCCCTCACCTCCAAAATGGGACCCCTTGTCAAGTCCTGACATTCTTCTTTCACAATACTCCTACGTCAATCACTTTCCACTGACATGGCCACCATGCTCTTTCAGGCCTTAATCATTTCTCATTTTGACATCCTGACTTGCTTCCCTTCCTTTTTACCTCCCCCTTCTCTAATCGAGCTTTCTCACAGCTGCCAAAATTATCTTCCTAAGGCACAAGTTGGGCCATGTCACCTCTCTCTTCAAAGGCCTTCTGTTGTTCCTCATTGCCTCTAGGATAAAATGCAAATTCCCTGACCTTGACATTAAAGTTCCCTTATAATCTGACTCTACTCTCCCTTTCCAGTCTTATTTCACAGAACTCCTCCACACACTTCATGTTTGTTCCAATTGATTTACTAACTCTTTTGTGAAGACAGCAGGCCTTCTCCTTCCTCCATACACTCTTACTAAACATCTTCTGTTCCTAGAATACACCTCCTCCTGGTTTTTCAAGATCCCTATCTTCTTTTAAGGCTCAACTCAGGTCCTTATTTTAGTTAATATTTTATATTTCCCTCAAATTTTCCTAGAACATTTTCTTTGTCTGGGCTTCTCTTTTGCCCCTAGCTTTCCTTACTTTCTCTTATTTTTGCCTCAAGGGCAAAGTTGGCATCATCTTTTGGGTCTTTGTATCTCTAGTACATTTCTATACACACAGTAGTTGCTAAATAAATGTTTGCTGAATTAAATTTTCTGTCAGGTATCAAATAGGGTAGATGTCCACCCATCTCCTACCAAATAGAGATATTGTGAGGGACAATAGAAAACCCATTGAACTAGCCTGGAGAAAAGTAAATGTAATGTATCCTTGTTACTAAGTGTATGAGTGTTCAGCCCAATCTTCTGCACCTTCTAAAACTACATCTCAGTCCTAGATCATGGAAATAGCTCTGGAGTAGGATTTTTTTTTTGGAGGGCAATTGGGGTTAAGTAACTTGCCCAAGGTCACATGGCTAGGTTTTTGTTTGTGTGTGTTAAGTGTCAGAGGCTGGAACCAAACTCAGGTCCTTCTGACTCCAGGTCCAGCGCTCTACTCACTGCGCCACCTAGCCACCCCTTGGAGTAGGATTTTTAAAATCACCAAATATTCCTTTATGCTCAGGGAGATTCAATCAGCCAATCAATGAGGATTTTGTGAAACTTTCTAAGTGTCAGGGATTGTCATCATCAAGAGGCATATAAACACAAGAGAAACAGCCCCTGCCTTCAAGGAGCTTAATTGGGAAAGATTTGCAACTAGCCTTGAAAAAAAGAGGACAGGGAGAGGTTCTGGTTATTTTGACTTAAATAGAAAATTCCATTTCAGTTCCCTAAGCTTTGCATTTAATTGAGGTTTTAGGCTTTCCTGCTGTATGTACCCATCAAAGATGCATTTAACTGTAGGGCATGCTGAGGAACACTGTGGTGTCGATAAAGACGGGCTGAATGAGAAAGTGCCCAGACTTCTGATCTCTGACTTATTTAGCCTCTTTGTTCATTCTCTTTCTCCTGAGATCCAGGTTAGCATCACCAGCTGCTTATTGGACATTTCAAAACTTTTGTCAAGGATGCCACAATCCCCCAGTCTCCCATGTTTATCACCTCATTCCTCACTCTCTCTGACCCCACATGGCTAATCGGTTGCCACATCTTGTTGTTTCTACCTGTAACTCTATTGCTTCCAGGAGCAAATGCAAAAAGCTCTGCTTGGCATTCAAAGCCATTCACAATCTAGCCCCCTCCTACCTTTCAGTTTTCCTACACCTTGCTCCTTGACATACGTACTCTTCCATCCACTGACATGGCCTCCTGGCTGTTCGTACACAGGATACTCCATATCTTGGCTTTGGTCATTTTCTCTGGCTGCCCAGCCTGGAATGCTCGCTCTCTTCCTCTCCAACTACCCTTTAAGTCACAACTAAAACCCTATCTTCCCTAGGAAGCCTTCTCCAGCCCCTTTTAACTTCAGTGCCTTCACTTTTAATCATTTCCTTTTTATTCTGTATATTGCTTGCTTTGTATATATTTGTTTGCATGTTCTTTACCCCATTAGATTGTAAGTTTCTTGAGGGTAGGGACTGTCTTTTGCCTCTTTTTGTATCCCCAATGTTCAGCACAGTGCCTGGCACATAGTAGGCATTTAATAAATGTTTATTTATTGATTTACTGTGCTAGAGGCAGCACAGCAGCACAGTGGATAATTGAGTGCTGGGTCTGGAGTTAAGAAGACCTGAGTTCAAATGCTACTTCAGATACTAGCTGTGTGACCCAGGGCAAGTCACTTAATTGCTGTCCATTGCAGTTTCCTCAATTACAAAATGAGGGTAAGAACAGTATTTTCCAGGACTCATGTGAGGATCAAATGAAATAATATTCATAAAGCCCTCAGCACAGTGCCTGACACATAGTAGGTGCTTAAGAAAAAGCTTTCCTTCCTGTTCCCTCCCTCCTTCTCTCTTTCCCCTCTTCCTTGTTCCCTCTTTCCTCTCCTCCTTCTGTTGAGAGAAAGGTAGAGCACCATCTTTATAGAATAACTGTGTTTTGTTAGGATTCTGTTCTATTTTCAGGACCATCATTTAGGGGATGCTTTAAAGTTATAGAATAATGTATCTTTTAATAATGAGACTGCATTGTACTGGTCCTGCCAGTTGAATGTTATTAATGGCACTGGGAATCAGATACCATGTTCTGTTCCCATTTAAGTTGGTCCAGTCTAAGAACCTCATGCTTAGCCCTTTGAGAATCAAGCTGGAGTATGAATATCATGTTTGTTTGAATATTGGCAGGTTTCCCTGTGAAATATAGGATATACCCCTAAAATGACATCTTTCTAAGAGGAAGAAAAAGTGTAGTATATACTGAAAAAAGGTCAAATAACCTTACAGCATTAAGAAAATATGCAAGCTAGGTATAATGGTTGGTCAGTTGGGGGAGGGGGGGTAGGCCACACTGTTTGGCATCTTAGAACCTACATGTAATAGTGAGAGGCTTAAAGCACCATGGAAATGTGAATCTCCTTCTTGAAGAGGGCATATGAGTAGGCAGCTTTGGCAGATCCTTAAACAAGCACACACATACAAAGGGATAGAAAGGAAAAAAAAAGACCTAGCACACGCTCTTATGGGGAGGCTAGCTAGGGATAGATCAGATAAAAGTCAATCAGAAGGCAAGCATAGACCAGATTTTGTACAAGCTGATTTGTTTTGTGGGGGGGGGGGCATGGAAAGGGAAGGTCTATCCAAGGTATCTTAGTGCAGTTTTAAGCTTTAATAGCTTTTAATTGCTAAGACTTCTGAGACTCCCTATATTTGGGCCAGTGTAGAACTTCACACCTGAAGATTATATCATTCATCCAACAAATATTTATAAGTGATTACTATATGCTAGGCAGTATGGTAGGCAAAAAAGAGTAAGAGACACAGCCTTTGACCTTTTAGGAGCTTATGATCTAGTGGAAAAGATGAGAGATATGCATCAATCCAAAGCAATATGTGATAATTGCTACACGAATGGAATAAATAATAAATTATGGGAATGAGTGTATTGTAGTAGAAAGATCATTGATGATTGGAAGTCTGAAGACCTGGTCTCAAATCTCAACTCTGCTATTTTCTAGATGTATGACCATGCACAATCATTTCCCTTCTGCTGTGTTTTCAGTTTCATCATCTGTAAATTGGTTAAGTTGGGCTGGATCAGTGGTGTCAAACCCAAATAGAAACAAGTCCACTGAATCATATACAAGGGATACCTGCAGGTGCACATTGATTTAGAATTATTATCCATATCTGTGTATATTGTATTTTTACTTTGTGAACTATTTCCCAATTGCATTTTAATCTGGTTCAGTCTATATGTATCCTGTGGGCCAGATGTTTGGCACCTCAGGCAAGATGATCTGGAAAGTCCCTTTCAGTTCAGAGGAAGGGAGCTAGTTCTCCTGGTGGAATGAAGATGAAAATCTCCACGCCTGGCCTTCCAAAAATGGGTAGGAAGAATTGGAGGAGCCAAGATATGCTGTAACTGTATATTGGGGCATTTCTTCCACTGTGGCCAGAATGGAGAGTTGCATAAGCAATAATGGGAGATAAGAGGAGGAAAAGAGGCTGCAACCTGACTGAGGAGGGTCTGGAATGCCAGGGTAAGGACTTTAGACTTAATTTAGTCAATAATGGAGAGCTACTGACTACTGATATAGCATCAACAAAGCATGGACTTTAAATTATGTTTCTAAAAAGTGTTGATAGAGCTGTATCGGTCACTCCATGGTACTCTTTCAATTCTTGTGACCAATGTGCTTTTTAGACATTTGATTGGGAATCCAGTATTGTCCTGTCGACTGGGATCAGAGAGGAACTAATTAGTTTAGGTGAGAAGGGGCTATGTCCTTAGTTTTCTAAGAATAGTGCTCTCACTGCTTATTAAATGTCCATAGACAATCAGACTCAGGTTTAGAAATGAGGAGAGGGGGCAGCTAGGTGGTGCAGTGAATAGAGCACCGGCCCTGGAGTCAGGAGGACTTGAGTTCAAATATGGCCTCAGACACTAAACACAAAAAACTATCTGTGTGACCTTGGGCAAGTCACTTAACCCCAATTGCCCCTCCAAAAAGCAAAAAAAATGAGAGGAGAAAATTTGGATTCTTTGTATTATATCTTATTAACTAGAGACAATGTTACATAGGAGAAAGTGCTAGACTTGGAGTCAAGAGACCTGTGTTCAAATCCTGACCCCAGGACTTGTTGGCAGACTGCAACTCACAAAATGTGCTAGTTAATTGATCTCCTTAAGCCTTGGTTTTTCTCATCTGTAAAGTTGGGATAATAGCACTTGCCTTCATAGAACTATTGCATGTGAAGCTCTTTGAAAGCCCCAAAGTACTATAGAAGTGTGAGCTCTTATTATTGTGATTATGTATTTAGTCCTCATGAAAAAATATGAATGAGACTGTGCTTTAGGAGCAATTTGGGAAAAAAAATCCAAAATGCAAATAGCTGAGCTTGCTGGATAGAAGACTTTTGATATTTTTGTACATACAATAGCTCTAAACTCAGCCCATCACCAAGTCCATTGAAAACCCAAACAGGGACCTGAGCCTCACTAAGAGCCCTAATTGAACTCTAAAGGGACAGGGACAGAGAAATGCATGGGCAAACCCATCAAACAGTTGAGAAGATCTGGCAGAATGTAGAGGGGGAGAGACAGACTGGAAGACAAGAAGTTTCAAGGGTATTGATTTTGCTTAACTTGACAGATACATGGAATGCTGGAAGAGTAGGCATGGGGGAGACTCTTCAAATTGTTCTCCTGTGCTCAGTTCATAAGGCAATTTATTCTTCCTCCTTCCGTTTCCTCAAACCTATTTTACCTTGAAACATATGCTACTCTTAGGATTTCATGGAGAGGTCAAATTCATTTTCTTAGGAATGGGGAAGTAATGTTTTATAGTGGAAAGAGTGCTGGATTTCAAGTCAGAGAACCTGGGCTTTGGTTTGCCTTTGACAACCCATGGTACTTTGGGTCAGTCCCTCAACCTCCTTAAGCTTCAGTATCCACAACTTGAAAATAGGAGTATGGGAAAGTTGTTACTGTTTGGTCATTTTTCAGTAGTTTCCAGTTGAGTAGGATTTGGGAAGGGGTAAGGGGAACTGATAGGTATCTTTGATAGATAAGAAAAGAAATTTCTTTCATCATGGATAGTGGGAGATCCAACAAAAGAAATTTTGTTTGTTTCACATGTACCTCCCAATCCCATAACCTATTGAAAAACACCCATCAAAGGATTTACAAAAATACAATTGTTGATCAAGAAAATATAGTTATACTCAGAATTTGTAAATAAATAAGTGAGTGTTTTTATTTAAAATAAAAAAAATATGAATAGCCATCAAAACCAACTCCCTAAATTGTTTTACTTTCCAGGATAACATGAAATCCCCATTTTCCTCCACCACTAGGTGTAGGGAGCCCCATGTACATAGAATCTAGCTAAATCCTGCTTGGGGTTTCCTTGACAAAGATATTGGAGTAATTTGCCATTCCCTCCCCCAGCTCATTTTACAGTTGAGGAAACTGAAGCAAACAGGTTTAAGTGACTTGCCCAGAGTCATACAACTAGTAAATTTTTGAGGCTGTATTTGAACTCAGGAAGATAAGTCTTCCTGACTGCAGGCCTGATGTTCTCTCTATCCACTGAATAGATATTTTCAAAGTTTCCATCTATCCATAAATCTATGACCCTATGAATTGTCTACTTAAAGTGCAAAGCCAAAGATGTTTTATGAAGAATTCCTGTAGAGTCTAAGTTGCAAAATAATCTTAAAACAAAAATCCAAGTGAATTAAACAGTCAACAAGTAATTTTTGGTTGGTTCATGAAAAGTTGCCAATCTACTCTTTTTTTTTTTTTTTTAAAAAGCAATTGGGGTTAAGTAACTTGCTCAAGGTTACACGGCTAGTCATTATTTATGCGTGGGTGCTCATTTTCTGAGGCCAGATCTGATCTCGGGTCATCCCAACTCTGAGGCTGGCGTTCTTACTCATTGCTCCACCTAGTCGCCCCTTTAGGGCAATTGGGGTTAAGTAACTTGCCCAAGGTTACACGGCTAGGTTTTTTTTTTTTTTTTGTTTGTGCGGATTAAGTGTCGGAGGCCGGCTCCGAACTCAGGTCCTTCTGATTCCAGGGCCGGCGCTCTATTCACTGCGCCACCTAGCCGCCCCCAATCTACTCTTTTTAAAAAATTTTTAAAAATTGATATTTTTTGTTTATCACCTCCATATCCCAATTTATCCCTCCTCTTCCCACTTCCCCTCTTAGAGACCAATCTCTTATAACAAAGAATACAAAAAAACCTAGCTGTTTGACCTTGGGCAAGTTACTTAACCCCAATTGCCCTCCAAAAAGCAAAAAAACAAAAAACAAAAAAACCCCAAAGAATAAAAAGGAATGGAAAAAATCCAGCTCAACAAAACCAAGCAACACATCAAAAAAGACTGACACTATATGCAGAATTCTTTAAAAAAATTTATTAATTCATTTCTTTTTAGTTTTTAACATTCACTTCCAAAGATTTTGAGTTCTAAATTTTCTCCTCATCTCTCCCACCCCAATACTATATGCCATCTTATATAGGATCTACATATATATTCATATTAAACCTATTTTCGCATTAGTTATGCTGTAAAGAAGAATAAGAACCAACGGGGACCATGAGAATGAAGAAATAAAACAAAAGAGAGAGCAAATAGTATGCTTCAATCTGCATTTTGACTCTGAAATTCTTTCTCTGGATGTGGATAGCATTTTCCATCATGAATCCTGGGAATTATCTTAGATCCTTGCATTTCTAAGAAGAGATAAGTCTATCAAAGTTAGTCATCACACAATGTTGCTGTTACTATGTGCAGTGTTCTCCTGGTTCTGCTCACTTCACTCAGCATCAGTTCATACAAATCTTTCCAGGTTTTTCTGAAGTCTGCCTGCTCATCATTTCTTATAGCACAATAGTATTTCATTACATTCATATACCACAACCTGTTCAGTTATCCTCCAACTAATGGGCACCCTCTCAATGTCCAATTCTTTGCCACTACAAAAAGAGCTGCTGTAAATATTTTTTCACATCTAGGATCTTTTCCCACTTGTTATGATCTCTTTGGAATATAGACCTTGAAGTGGTATTGCTGGGTCAAATGGTATGCATACTTTTATAGCCCTTGAGGCATTGTTTCAAATTGCTCTCCAGAGTGGTTGGATCAGTTCACAACTCCACCAACAATGCATCAGTGTTCCAATTTTTACACATCTTCTCCAGCTTTTATCATTTCCCTGTTTTGTCATGTTAGACAGTCTGATAGGTATGATATGGTACCTCAGAGTTGTTTTGATTTGCATTTCTCTAATCAGTAGTGATTTAGAGCATTGTTATATGACTATAGATAGCTTTAATTTCTTTATCTGAAACCTGCCTATTCATATCCTTCGATCATTTATCAATTGGGGAATGACTGTATTCTTATAAATTTCACTCAGTTCTCTCTCATATTTTAAAAATGAGGCCTTTATCAGAGACATTGGTTGTAAAAATTCTTTCCCGGTTTTCTGCTCTACTCTTAATCTTGATTTCATTTGCTTTGTTTCTGCAAAAACTTTTAAATTTAGCATAATCAAAATTATCCATTTTGCATTTCATAATGTTTTCTATCTCTTGTTTGGTTGTAAAATTTTCCATTCTCCATAAATCTTGCAGGTAAACTATAACTTGCTCTCCAGTTTGCTTATATCTAAATCATGTATCCATTTTGACTTTATTTTGGTATATGGTGTAAGATTTGGTCTATGTCTAGTTTCTGCCATGCTGTTTTCTAGTTTTCAAAGCAGTTTTTGTCAAATAGTGAGTTCTTATTCCAGAAGCTGGGATCTTTGGGTATAACAAACAGTAGTTTGCTAGAGTCATTGACTACTGTGTATTATGTACCTAACCTATTACACTGATTCACCAATCTATTTCTTAGCCAGTACCAAAGAGTTTTGATGACTGCTGCTTTATAATGCAATTTAAGATCTGGTATGGCTAGGTCACCTTTCCTTGCATTTCTTTTCATTAATTCCCTTGATAATTTCAGACCTTTTATTCTTCCAGATGAATTTTTTTCTAGCTCTATAAAGTAATTTTTTAGGTAGTTTGATTGACATGGCGCTGAATAAGTAAATTAATTAGGTAGAATTGTTATTTTTATTATATTAGCTCAGCCTACCCATTAGCAACTGATATTTGTCCAATATTTAGGTAAATATTTCCAATATTTAGATCTGACTTTATTTGTGTGAAAAGCATTTTGTAATTGTGTTTATCTAGTTCTTGGGTTTATTTTGGCAGGTAGATTCCCAAATATTTCATAATGTCTATAGTAACTTTAAATTGAATTTCTCTTTCTATCTCTTGCTGTTGGATTTTGTTAGCAATATATGGAAATGCCAATGATTTATGTGGGTTTATTTTATATTCTGCAACTTTGCTAAACTTGTTTATTATTTCAAGTAGTTTTTTAAACATGATTTTCTAGGATTCTCTAAGTATATCATCATATCATTTGCAAAGAGTGACAGCTTTGTTTCTTCTTTGCCTATTCTAATTCCTTCAATTTTTTTTCTTCTATTGCCAAAGCTAATGTTTCTTGTATTCTAGTAGAATAGGTGCTGATAATGGATGTCCTTGTTTCACCTCCAGTTTTATTGGAAATGCTTCTAGCCTGTCTCCATTATATATCCAGTATTATTCTTTTTTTTTTTTTTTATAAGCAATTGGGGTTAAGTAACTTGCTCAGGGGTTACACGGCCTGTCATTATTTATGCGTGGGTGCTCATTTTCTGAGGCCAGTTTCGATCCCGGGTCATCCCAACTCCGAGGCCGGTGCTCTTACTGCGCCACCTAGCTGCCCCGATATATCCAGTATTCTATACTCACAATGTTCCGTATCTTGAAAGCAGGAGAGATGGGGTGAGAGTGGGAAGGAAGGGCTTTCTCATAACTCTTATATGGACCCAAGTTTGGTCATTAAAATTTCACAGCCTTCAGTGTTGTGCTCTACTGTTTTTGCCCCACCATCAGTCATTTATTAAGTGTCTACTGTGTGCTGGATTGTGCACATACAAATGAAAAAGTGAAACAGTTCCTGCCCTGAAAGAACTCTGTGTGTGTGTGTGTGTGTGTGTGTGTGTGCGTGTGCATGCTCACGTGTGTATGTGTAGATGCAACACGTTAATAAGTTAATAGCAAATACTCTCATATTAATCAAAGAATGTGATTAAAAACAGGAATTAAAAAAATATTCTGTTTCCAGGGTACAAATTCTATTGTACCACAGGTTGTGATGTTAGAACTTTCACTTTGCAGTTTTTTTAGAAGCCACTGGAGGGCACCTCCATAAAAGAAAACAGGACAGTGCTATAGCTATCCACACCCACACCCACTGGAAAACATAAAACACACACACACACACACACACACACACACACACACACACACACACACACACACACACACACACACACACACTCTCACATGCGCACGCGCACACACACACAGATGGAGCAAATTAGTCAGCTTTACTTGGACTATGTCTAACTTAATTGGGAACAAAATGGGTTGGAGGGGGGAAGGGGAGATGGTAGGGATCTTCTCTTTGGCAGAATAAGAAAAGGAATTTCTTTCACCGTGGAGAGTGAGAGATCCAGCAGAAGGAGGAGTTTTGTTTGTTTCACGGTTGCCTCTCAATCCCATAACCTAATGAGAAACCCATCAAAGGATTTACAAAGAATACAATTAATGATTAAGATAATATAGAGCTGCACTCAGAATCTGCAAGTAAATAAACGGATTTTAAAATTTAAAATTAAAAACAAAAACATTTAAAGTCATCAGAACCAGATTGTTCTACCTTCTAGGATAACACGAAATCCTAATTTCGCACCCCTCTGCCACTCACTTAGGTGCAGGGAGCCCCATGTACATGCAATCTAGCTAAATCCTGCCTAAAAATTATGATTTGTGTTTTCCTGGACAAATGGAGAAAGTAATATTCATGGCCATCATTCCCAGAACCTTTCAGCTAAAATAATTCAATAACCCTTTCCCTCTTCTCCCCCCTCCAAAATAAGAGGGAATAATAGGAAGAAAATGTCAAGCCTGTCTAAATCCTCTCACCAAGCAGTTAGGAAGGCAGATTATTCTAGATGCTTGAGACAGAAAGAAAGAAATTTCATGTTCATGCATTTCAAAATCAGCCTTCAACTTGTTTACTGGCATCATTGGTGGAAACACACAACTGTTTCCTTAATCTGGCCCTTTTAGCCATTAGAAATTTCTTGATGAAGTTCTTTAATGTACTAGTTAATATTGCTGAGGTGGACAGCTCCTGAGGCTGATTTTCTTTCCAAGGATTTTTAGTTTTCTCATAAAAAGCATGAGGAGCAAGGTTATAGTCTTTCACTTTTGACATGTCTGTGTAGCACTGGAGTGTGTAGTATCTTGCACCAAAAAAAAATCATCTGTCACCTCCATGTTTACTGTTATTGAACTAAAGCTAAAAATCTGGAGATATGGGTGGAATTTTTTTAATAATGTGGTAGAGTTTAAAGGAGACAGTAATAACAATGCCTTTCCCTTACCCCATTCCCACAGAGACTAAAAAACAAAACCCTGCAATGTATGAATTCTTTAAACATTGGGGCCTATAATAGAAGCCTCCCTTTCCTACAAATAAAGGGTGGGGGGAAGTCACTCCTGTGAAAATGGCATCCATTTCAATTGGAGACTCTAGTTTTATGTGGCCCTTTTGTTAACTTCAACCTTATATTTCAAGGATTTATTGTCTGAGGCTGGAAGGTGCTGTATAAGATGGCAACAATGGGATTTCACATTTTGAAGGCTTGTCTCTAAAAGCCTTCTTTAAATTTAAATGCCTAGCCTTTTGTGTGGTTATAGAAAAACAACAACAAAAAGAAAACCCTCAACCAAACATGATTCATAGGGGGAGGATAAAAAAAATTCACAATATTCACATTCTCAGTCAAACCTGACATCTATATTATCTCGACTCTCTTTTGATATCAGAAAGTCTAGAATGATGATGGCTTCTCCTAACATCTGGATAGAAGTACATGACAAACGGACAAACAAACAAACAATCAAACAAATAAATGAAATACGCTTAGCCTAGAATGAAGTCTGTCCTCCCCTCTTTTTCTGATACTCTTTTAAAGTCTTATTTCTTTAGGATCTTACTGCATTGAAGACTGTTTAGATATACCTACCAAGCGCCTTGGGAGAATATAAAAGGGAGAGTTTGATTTGCTGGATACAGTAACTTTTATCAGTCTCTGATACATGGCATATCTATCACTGTGCAACAGAATTCATTTCAAATTAAGAGGCTGCCTGAGGAGTTCTGGTATTTTATTTTCCTATACAATCTTTATATAGTGAACCTGGTCAGAATCACAAGACCTGTCCCTATACTAATCATTGGACTGATATGAATTTCCTTCTGTGTAACTCTCATCCTTGCCCACTCTCCAGATTTTCCAGAAGTGACATTATAATCCTCTCTGTACAGGTTATATTTATCACAGCTGGTTTAGACAGAGTTTGAATTAATTAGGAAATGTCTCAAATGTCAGATCATTAAGTGGAACTGTAAAAAGTAAATTGTAGTCTTTGGCAAGCAGGTATTTCATAAAATGAGTTCTCTTGACTGAAACTGTAATTGCTCTGAAATATATAGATATATTTTTATTATCAGTTTTAGGTGATACAGATTAACAACTTAAAAGTTCCTAATTTGATATGAATATCACTGCATTAAAGCTGCCACAAAAAAAGAACAGAATTTAAACTTGAAAGTATTCCCACTGACTGATTGAATATTCAATTAAAATTAATGGCATTGTTGGAGGTACATACATGGGTTTTTAATACCTGTCACTTGTTCCTTGGGTTCTAAACGACATTTGTAAATTGTGAAGTACATTAGATAAAGTGGAAAATATTGGAAGCTAAAGTTAAAAAAAATACACATAGCTCCCTTGAAACAAATGATCAAAGTGAATTGGAGTGACCTTCGGGGCAATCAATACTGAATAATGCAACGTTGGAAATGAGGTATGTTTTTCCTTTGTCACATACCATCTGGGGTGACTAATGAGAAAAACTATTACCGACAAATTCAGAAATTTCCCCAAACTGAGAATCTGCTCTCCTTTCTATATTTGATTCTGATGACACAGAAACAGTTTCTATTTCAACGTGTTAATGTTACTCACATTAGACAAACCGTGACAGACTAGTTTGGAGAGGGGCCTTTGGGTGATAACTTGCAGCTTTTGCTTTCCCTCTTTCTCTCTCCGCAGCTATTAGCAGGGAAACACTTCCTATTTGAGCGCAAGAGGGATTGATACAGTGGGTTGTTGAAGGGACGTGACCTAGGAAAACTGTATGTACCTTTAAATTTGATCAGAGTAGTAATAATTATATCAATCACAACAACAACTAAGATGTTTGCATTTTATAATCTAGGGAGATGCACCTAATTTTAGAAGATGAAGTAACTCTTCTAGCATCTCCCAAAGATTCTTAGAGCCATTTTACAGATAACCTTGAGCTGGTTTAAGGATAGACATATCAATCTCCTATTAGATTGTAGGCTCCTTAATGGAGCTTTTTTTTTTTTTTTTTTTTTTGGTTTTTGGACGGGGCAAGGTAGGGCAAAAGTGACTTGCCCTAGGTCACACAGCTAGTTTTGTGTTAAGTATCTGAGGCTGGATTTGAACTCAGGTCCTCCTGACTCCAGGGCTGGTGCTCTATTCACTGTGCTCCCTAGCCACCCCCTAATGGAGTTTATTTAAAAAAAAAGTTTTAGTGTTTTTTTTGATTTGTATATAAGTAATGACCCCCTTGTTGAACGTTCCCTTGTAATGCCACTACCACCACCACTGTCATCACCATCATGAGTACTACCATCATCACTACCACTTAGGCAAAATCAACCAAACTAACTCAACAATGATCTCTGACAGTATATACCACATTCCACACTAGGAAGATCCCCCACCTCTCTAATGAGAAAAGGGAAATATGTTTGATCAGTTTTCTGGGACCAAAATGGGTCATCAAAACTTATCAGTGTTAAACTGCTTTTTAGTGTTTTTGTTTATATGAGAGGAGTGTTGGATTGGAGTCCCTCCCCATAGAGCCAAAGTGCAATTGCATGGCTCCCTGAGAATGGCTCCATGGAGAGGTATTCTAATCTGCTCCTCCCTTTATTCCATTATTATGGTGGTCATAATGTACCTAGTTCTTCATGACTCAGCTTAATTAATGCTGTGGTCTTCAACTCTGTATCCATTTCAATGCATGGTACAGAGTAGGTGTTCAATAGATATTTGTGGAATTGATTTAGTCTTAGGAGTCTTCATTACCAGAGGAAGTTTAGACATAGGCTGAGGTCTTTTAGAAAAACTGAAGGCCAAGTTCACAATTGTAATGATATGTAATGAGTCCAGATGCCATGCTTCACGAGGAGCTTTACTTAAATTTTGTATCTGCTCCAGAGTTTGTCCAGTGTTTTGTACACTTAATATCTCAATAATACTTAATTGACTTGAACTGAAATCTATCTTCTTACTAGAGCTGATGATAGCCAACAAGTAGGTGGGAATAACCCTGACTTAAAAAATACAGTCCTCTTACTCTCCTCAATGTTATAATTTGCAACCTTACCCATGATCTTGGGAGGTAGCTTGGTATAATGGTAAATGAATTTGGAGTCAGAAGACCCTGGGTTTACATCTTGGCTTTGGCCCTTACTACTTCTATGACCCCAGGCAGATTTCTTCACTTTTTGGGCCTTGATGTTTTTAACTATAAGATGAAGGCATTCAATGAGATGACCATGAAGGTCCCTTTAATTTCTTAATTTGTACCCCGTGAAGAGTGAGTGCTGAGAGCAAGGGCACTCCTAAGGAGCAGCCATTCCTTTATCAGACTATTCTTTAAAGTATTCTTTTTCAATTAACAAACACTTATTTCCTTTCCCTCCCAGCTCCCTTTCCCATTGGATAACAAAACTAAACCCTTATAACACATATGTATAATCAAGCAAAAATAAATTCCCATATTTGCCACGTCAAAAAATGTATGTCTCAGTTCAAATCTGATCAGACATCTGGCTATTCTAATGCCTTATTCACATTAGAGGGGAAAAAGGTAAAATGGGATTGAATTGTTTCAATATATTTCAATGACTGGGATATGATGGATTTATGTGAGTGTGGTAAGATAGATAATGAGCCCCAAAGATCTTTGATTTGAGAAATATTAATGTTACAACATTGTCAAAATTCAGATGATTCATCTCTGTCTCTCCATAAATATGTATGTGAAGGTATGTATGTGTGTACACATATGCATACACACATGCACACACTATATCTACCTGTCTGTCTATCTATCTATTTCTCCATCTTTTATCTCTCTCTTGAGCTGGAAATGTCCTATATAGGGAAGGGGAAAGGAAAGCGGAAGGGAAAAAGCATTTTTTTCAGTGCCTACTATGTGCCAGACACTGTACTAAATGCTTTTTGCAAGTTTTATGTCATTTGATCCCCATGACAGCCTTATAGAATAGGTGCTATTATTACCCCAATTTTATAGTTGAGGAGACTGAGGCAGACAGAGGTTAGATGACTTGCCCAAGGTCACACAACTAGTAAGTAATTGAGACTGGAATTAAACTCAGATCTTTCTGACTACAGGCCTAACGCTCTATCCACCTACCTGCCTAGCTATAGGCATCTCAAGCTCAACATATCCCAAATAGAACTCGTTATCTTCCTCTTCCCCCTAAGCCCTCCTTTCTCCCCAACTTTTCTGTCACAGTCACTGGCATGGCCATTCTCGAAGACACCCAGCTCCCAACCTTGGTGTCATTTTCAGCTCTTCCTCCATACATCTTAGGTTTTATCTTCACACTATCTCTCATATATAGATCCCCTTCTCTCCGCTTACTCAGACAGCCCTCTTCTACAAGCCTTTTTCTCTCCTTTCCTAGACAATTAGACCTAACTGGTCTCCTTTTCTTAAGCTTTTCCATATTCCTCTTCATCATCTCTTAGCTAACAAAGTGATTCAATTAAACCCTGCCTGATTGTGTCGCTCCCCTACTCCATAAACTGCACTGACTCCCCTTTATCTCTGGGATCAAATAAAAAATATTCTGTTGATCAAATAAAAAAAATAATCTCTTTCACAGCCTGGCCCCTTCCTACTTTTCTGATCTTCCTATATCTTCCTGCCCTCCACACACTTTGGATTCAGTTACGCTGGCAGACTTGCCGTTCCTTATGTGTTCCAATCCATCTGCTACCTCCATGCATTCATACTGGCCAATCTCTCATGTGTAGATTGTTCTTCCTCACTTCCCTGGCTTCCTTCCAGACTTAGCTCAAAACCTGCTTTAGCCAGGTATCCTTTCCCACATTCCCAGTCCCTTCCCTTGGAGATTACCTTTCATTTATCACCTATCTTCTATGTGTACAATTATTTGCATTTTGTCTCCCTCCTTAGATTATGAGCTCCTAAAGACAGGGTTTGTTTTTACCTTCCTTTGTCTTACCTAGCTCCTGACATAGTAAATCCTTAATAATTGTTTGTTGACTGACTGTCAAACTGCTTCTATAATGATACAAGGAGGAATGTCTTAGGGAAACAGCTCATCCTATGTTCCTACATTCTCCATAGCTAAATGTGTTATAACTTAGACTGTATGTGTTCTTCTGCTGACTGCTGAGCACTTCCATAGCTATCTACGGACCTCCCACTGATAGCTGTATTTGTTCTGCTGGTTCTACAAGTCCTATGGGATAGCCCATGAGATAATTATATATTAATATGTCCCGGACTAAGCATATGCAGAGTAAACACATGCAACATAGTTCAATCACATTATTCTCAGTAAGATAAACACACACACACACACAAACACACAAGAGGTGTGACCAAAGGGTAATGAGACTTATGTTTTGGAAAACACAGCAGAACATCATTGTCCAAATGAATGCTGTTCCCTTCCCAGAATCCCCATAGGAGACCATCCACTGATTCCAATAATGTTATAGTTCAAAACCTTTTGGGATAATTTTAGAGTCTATAGCACATTCTTTTGCTTTTTTTTTTTTTGGAGGGGGGCAGTCAAGGCAATTGGGGTTAAGTGACTTGCCCAAGGTCACATAGCTAGTAAGTATGTCAAGTGTCTGAGGCTGAATTTGAACTCAGGTCCTCCCGACTCTAGGACCAGTACTCTATTTGCTATGCCACCTAGCTGCCCCCGTTCTTTTGAATATCCTTAGATCTTTCTCTAAAGGTTCATTTTTGCAAATTGTCTGACATCACCTGGAACCACCTTTGGTGAACAAATTGAATGATGGATAAGGCTGGCTAATCACACTTTTATACAAAGAAGGGAGTGACTTTTAAGTAATTTAGTTTTTGGGTGGCTTATGATGGGACCTTGAAGGCCATTCCCAAGATGTTAAACCATGACCATATCACTGAACTAACTGTCTAGCCTACCAAAGGGTCTCTCTATGTTCATTTAGGTGTTTAGATTCTATTGTGTTTCTTTTTGAAAAGTTTCATTATCTCCTAATAATAGCCAACACTTACATAAAGCTAGAAGGTATACAGACCTCTTTACATTTATCATCTCATATACTTGTGAGGTAGATGCTATTAACATCTCCATTTTGCAGAGGAGGAAGCTGAACCTGAGATAAGGTGAATGACCTGTCTAAGGTCACACAGCTAGTAAATCTCCAAGCCAGTTGTCTGAGACAGCATTTGAACTCAGGTCTTCCTGACCTGCAAATCCAGCACTCTATGCACTGCCCCACCAAACCTTATAGTTATACCTCGTTATACACATCACAATGCAACAAGAACTTCCTTTTTGAAATAACTTGTTTTTAATTGTTTACCTGTAGATAATATATGCAAAACCCTTTGCAAATCTGAAAGGGCTGTGTAAATGATGGTGTTCTTTTGCTCTGTCTTTCCTCATCTCCTCCTCACCCCAAATCATTCCTTGTAACAAAGAAAACCATTTAAACTCAGAGACCATTGTCATTCTACATGCCTATGGGGCCCTCTGTGTCTCTACTGAGAAGACAGTGTATTTCATCATTAGTTTGTACTATTGAAGACCTTGAGCTCGAAGGCCCCTTAGAGATAATCTAGGTCAAACCTCTCATTTCAGAGACTAGCACAGCGAGGGTCGTACAGGTTAAGTTACTTGTCCAAGTCACACAAATAGTAAGTGGAAGAGCCAGAATTTGAACCCAAGTCTTTGGACTAGCATTCTTTTCACTATACTCCTGGTTCCCTGAGATTGGTGTTACAGTTTATTAGGGCTTACCTGTCCTTTAATGTTGTTTGTATTAACAATATTTCAGTCATTGGGGGGGCTACACGGTATAGTGGATGGGATGCCTGGCCTGGAGTCAGGAGGATTCGAGTTCAAATCTGTCCTCAGACACAGATGAACTGTGTGACTCTGGGTAAATCACATAACCTCTTTGCCTCAGTTTCTTCATCTATAAAATGGAGATAATAATACCATCCACCTCCCAGGGCTATTGCGAGGATCAGATGAGATAATAACCATAACAGGCTTTGCACTGTGCCTAGCACATAGTAAACACCATATAAATGCTGGATGCTATTATTATTATTATTATTTATGTTTATATTGTCCTTCTGTCTCCACTCACTTCCCTCTGAGTCATTCACATGGGTCTTCCCGTGTTTGTCTGGATTCCTCATATTCATCGTTTCTTCTAGGGAGATAATATTCTATTACATTCACAAACCATCACTTGTCCAAGCACCCGCCAATCAGTGAGCACTGCCTTGGAGCATCCGTTTCCAGTAGGGGCTCTGCTTTGGAGCTGCATCTCCCACATCTGGAGTCACCAGCTTCTTAGATCATCTTAACCTTGTTGACCTTGTCTGACCTTGCCTTTATTTCCAGTCTTCCCCGAGAGCCCATTTATTCTGTTGGGCTTGTCTTCCTCCTGAAAGAAACCACATTAGTCATCTGTGAAGGAGAAGGTTCACAGGGCATTACATGAATGTATTCTCCATATCTGATTCTTGAATTTTCCTTTGTGAATGGCTCTGAATTGCTTCTTGAAGATGGGAGTGCCTTTCTTGAGAGATTCCAGTCCCTTTTCTTTTCTCCTTTGAACCAAAGGTATATAAAAAGCTTGTGTCATTTTGAGTAAGATGGAATTTATTTTTCTGCATCAGAGTCACTGCTTTGTTCACAAGGAATGACTCATTAAAAAAAAAATGAAACAACTAAAAACCCCATAGAATTTAAGAGGCTTGATACCCTAGATATCATCATGTCCAACCCTTTATATTATACAGATGAGAAATTTGGGGCTCAGAAAAGTTAATTTTTGTAAGGTTACATAGTTTTTCAAAAGCAGAGCTAGGTTCCATCCATTTTTCTTTTTACTGGGGATCATTCTGGGAATTTCCAGGAGATATGGCAGCAGGATGTAATGGAAAGCCCACATTGAACTTAAAGTCAGGAGGGTCTGGGTTTGAATCTATCTCTGACAACTTACTAGCTAGGCTAGTTGCCCATAACTAGGCTCTCTGGGCCTCAGTTTCCTGATCTGTAAAAGGAAACACTACCTCACTGGGTTGTGAGACTTGAATGAGATTATATATATATATATATATATATATATATATATATATATATATATGTATATGTATATGTCTGTATGTATATACACATATATACATACATACATATGTGTATATACACACACATACACATACATATATTTTTTCTATTTCTTGTTGTTGAAGAAATAATTTCTTATCCATAGTTGCAAAATGCCTTTCTTCTAACCTTTTTGTTATGATGATTACTTGCCCAACTTGCATTTATTGTAAAACAAAACTAAAACTTCCCTTCACTTTTCATATCAGTAACTACACAATTGCTCTACTTTTTTTCCTTTCTTGTCCTCCACACAAAATTATAAATGAAAAGCCGAAATATATACATATATATATGTATACACACACACACACACACACACAGAGAAAATACTTTGTGAATCTTAAAGTTCTATATAAATGTTAGGTATTATTACCATTAATTGGTCTCAGTCAGTTTCAATTCCTGGAAAATAACCAGATAGTTAAGTTAAGCCCTAACTGGGAACATTTTTCAGGAGGTAGGTAGTGGTCCTTCATCCCAATTTATGGAGTCAATTAGGTGGTGATCCAAACTGGTCATTCAGGCAATGGGAGGTCTACTTGTTGGCCTGCATGAAGTCGTGACCTCAGTCAGCAGCAATTCAATTGAATTTGAATAAGTTTTTTATATGAATGCAATGGGTGAATAAAGCTAGTGCAGTGGATGGAACACCAGACCTGGAATCAGGAAGACTCACCTTCCTGAGTTAAAATCTGGCCTCAGATAGTTACTAGCTGTGTGACCCTGGGAAAGTCACCTAACCCTGTCTGCCTCAGTTCTTCATCTTTAAAATGAAGTTGGAAAAGGAAATGGCAAATCTCTCCAGTTATCCTTTGCCAAAAAAAAAAACCCTAAAATGGGTCACAGAGTTGGACATGACTGAAAAGACTGAACAACAACATTGAAGGTAATGATTTGTATGAATATAGTAAGCATTAATTTGAATAAGCATATATTAAGCAATTTATATTATTTATTACAAACAAGGCAACAGGAGTATAGCCTAATGGACAGGAATGACCTTGGAGTCATGAGGACCTATCTACTTCTAAATGTATTAGCTGTATGATCACAAGCAAATCACTTAATCTCTCATTGTGCTGGGATTACAAATTACAAATGAATTGCTGATCTTCATTGGTGAAGGGAGTTTCCACACTGGGAATTCCCAGTACAAATTAAAATCACAGGTTTAGACCAAAAAAGTGTGCAAGCCACCCTGTCAGATGTCAAGGGATAAGAAGACAAAAAGGTAACAATCCTTGCCCTTGCATTCTTTTTTTTTTCTTTTTGGAGGGGGAAGGCAGGGCAATTGGGGTTAAGTGACTTGCCCAAGGTAACATGGCTAGTAAATATTAAGTGTCTGAGGCCAGATTTGAACTCAGGGTCTCCTGGCTCCAGGACCCGTGCTCTATTCACTGCACCAACTAGCTGCCCCTGCCCTTGCATTCTACTGGGAGAATATAATATATCCCCAGATAAATAAATACTGACTAATATGAGGAGGGAGAAAACTCTAACAGGGGTGGAGGGAGTGAGATCCCTACACCTTGCAAATTCATTTAAAACAAGGACATTGTCTTCTAGCACCAAGCCATTTTCTTACTGCTTTTTACCCTTTGATGCTTCTGATGATGATGATGATGATGATGATAGTTTTCTCTTTCCCCGAGCAAGCTGTGGGTAAACATGAAAAACAAATAAGACCCAAGCACCTGCATATTATGGACTCAGAACCATAATTTGAGAGGAGACGATGGCTTTGTGGATTAGTCAGACTGGGCAGACAAGTCTATCCAATGTGCAAGGTGTCATGTACAGATTTCTCTTTAGTGGACTTTTCTGTCCCGGCCTCCACATTTATCATTGTCCCCCTGACAGGAGTTCTGCCCTGTTATCCTGTCACACAGACTTGTATGTCATTTATCAGTGTTAAGTACAACAAAGAAGTATCCCTTTAAAACCCCTTTCCCCTTTCCCATCCTTCTACCCTTGAATAATGATATCTTTGCAGCTACAAATATTCCATTTCATCTCTCTGTTTGGTTATTTGCTTGGTGCATGATTAAAACAGCATTAGAATAGTTCCATGTGAGAATTACTGCATTAATGTTCAAATCACAAGTCGAAGAAGTAAGGAATAATGACCTTCCCCAAACTGTACACCTGTCATGGAGAACAAAGTTGAATTCCAGTTTTCAGAGCATCAGACTCCTTCCTAGGCTCCCAATTCCCTGCTCTCCCAAGTCTAGCTTCTGGTATTTTGGGGAGGGGAGACTCATATGACTGACAACTGTATAACCCCCAAGTTAGAGAAACATAGGAGGCCTTTGAGAGCCAAACAAGAGACAACCACCCTAGAAATTCTGCCTGATCAAAGTGTGAAGCAGACCTCAGGTGGGATTCCGTTACAGATGTGTTTTTAGCTATTAGGTATTCCTGAACATTATACACAATCTGTTCTGGCAGGTATTATTGCTTCTGCTCTATTTATGGTTACCATAACGCACTACTAAATGCCAGGAAATTAAAGGGGAAGGATTTATTTTCAGTGAAGAAAATGGTGGGCGATATGTTTATGTAAGATACTTCATAAACAACACTTCTTGGGATCTTGCAGAGACACCTTGTGCAGTTGTTTTCTCCTGTTAATTTACTTTGCAGGTCTATAGATATTTTCTTTCCAACTGATTATAAACTCCTCGAGGGCAGGGACATGTGTTATGCTTTGTATCCATCCTGGATCCTTGCACAGTGTTATACACATAGCATGTTAGTGGCTATAAGGAATATTCTTGGGTGATTAAGTCCATGTATTAGGAGATAATTTCCTTTCCCTCCAAATAACCTTCATGGTTTTGCTTTGTGGGTACTCTTTGTGGCACATTCCTTTTATCTTCTGGAGGTTTGTTCCTGTGTTAATCAAATTAGAGTAAGGGTGGATCTAGGGAAGGGGGAGAAGGGATGCTGGATACAGAATCAGAGAATGCAGTTCTGAATTCTAGCTTTCCTGCTCACTACATTTATGTCCTGGGTCAATGCATTTAATCTCTGTGAACCTCAGTCTCCTTATCTGTGTAATGTGGGTACTCTGGCTCATTCTACCACAACCGAGCTACTGTGTCTACCCCTCTGAGTTCCCAAGGGGTCATGCTGGGAGGTCACAGAGTCTTTTCTCTACTGTGATTAGTTCAAGCCCTGACTTGCTGTGTTCATTCCCTTGTTGGGGCCCAATTACCATCACTTTGGTTCCATAAAGCCTTTTAACACCAGCGGGCTTTTACAAAGAGATATCTGCTTCTAAGGTATAGCAAGAATAAAGCACAAACATTTTCCCCAACAACCCAGGGGCATACTTTCCCCTCTACCACCTCATTCCTCTGGGGAAGCAAGCTCAGAACTTAATAAGATTGGCCCCACCAAGTTCATGTCCAAATTTGACATGCTGCTGATGGTCCCTCCTTGCTTCTCCGGGGTATCAGTACTGTGCTGGCTGCAAAACTCAGCTTGGAGTTTGACTTTAGGATACCTGTGCCTCACTCTCTCAAGCTTGAAAACTCCCAGGTTGGAGAATTCATTCACTTCACTTAGAATAGAAAAAAAATCAAATGACAAGATCAAGGTTTGTTTTGGGGGGCCATATAGCCTGAGAGAGAATGAAGGTCAGAGGCCTTTCCCATTAGAACATAGTTTATCACTAGACACCAAATTAAATGAAAAGAGGTAAAGAATGAAAGTGAACTTTCTAGGCCTCCACAGTCAGTCAAAAAGCCTCCCATTCACAGTGTGGTCATAGAATATCCTCATGTGCTTCATAGTTTCTCCAGTGCATTTCCCATAATATGTAATCACAGTTCTATGGAAACCAAGTTTCCTGGTATCTCCCACATGCTAAGCAAGCTGATGGCATCTGAGAATGTTCTGGATCCTATTACATCTGTAGGATGAAGGAGTTGGACTAAGTGATCTCGAAGGGCCCTTTTCACTCTAAATCACGTGAGCCTATTAAATCAGGGCCCTACGGTAGCTTTTCTTTCTTTCTTTCTTTTTTTTTTTTGCTTTTTTTTTCTTCTGAGGGCATTTGGGGTTAAGTGACTTGCCTAAGGTCACATGGCTAGTTTTTGTGTTAAGTGTCTGAGGCCGGATCTGAACCCAGGTCCTCCTGACTCCAGGGCCGGTGCTCTATTCACTGCACCACCTAGTCGCCCTGACAGCTTTTCTTGTAGGTCTGGGATGGCATAACAAACAAAACCACAGTCATATGTGAAAAGAAAATGTGAGGTGTTCTCCAACGATCTCAAGTCCACTTTTCCAAGCACAGCACCTGAAAAGATTTGCTTCCATCATCAACCCCAGCAGCAGAGAGTCTGGAGAGACATTGGGCCAAAAGACTCAGAATGGCTTGGATGAGTTTCAACTATATTACTTCCACGAGCATTCAGCTCGGCATTAGTTCTATTTTTTGCCTACCATTTTATATCATTATGCATATTAAACACATTACATGGTTGTGAGTCTGGGTGATTGGAAGGATGGCAGTGTCCTTGACAGTAAGAGAAAAGTCAGGAAGAAAGGAGCCGTGGGAAAGGGGTGAGGAATATAATGAATTCTGTTTTGGATGTGTTGAGTTTGAGATGCCTAGAGCTTGGCAGGCAGGTGGTGTCGTAGAAAAAGTGCTGGACCTGAAGTCAGGAAGTTTTGAATTTTTTGTTCAGTCATTTCAGTCTTGTCTGACTCTTTGTGACCCCATTTGGGATGTCTTAGCAAAGATATTGGACTGGTCTGCCATTTCCTTCTCCAGCTTATTTTACAGATGAGGAAACTGAGACAAAGAGGGTTAAGTCACAGAGTCACACAGCTAATAAGTGCCTGAGACTGGTTTGGAACTCACGAAAATGAATCTTCTGACCCCAGGCCAGACACTCTGTCCACTGTGCCACACAGCCACCCTTAGGAGTCAAGAACACCTGAGTTCAAATGTATCCTCAGACACATTCTAGATCCTGGGCAAGTTCTGTCTGCTCAAATTTCCTCACCAGGGATTAGAACAGCACCTGCTTCCCAGGGTTGTGAGGATCAAATGAAATGGTATTTGTAAAGAGCTGAGCACAGTTCCTGGCACATAATAGGTGCTTAATACTTCCTTATCCCTTCCCTTCCCCCTTTGGTGTACTCATCTGCTCTCATGACTTGAGTTACTAGATGACTCTTAAATCCAGACCCCTATTCCCAAATCTCTCCCCAGAGCCTTAGTCCAGTAGCAATTGCTGATAGATATCAGTTGTAGGTATCTAACTTACAAGGCTGTTATGAAAACTAAATGAATTATTTCTCCCTCTTCTCTCCTTTATTTTCCATGGATTAAAATCCCTTCCTTCAAGACCTGAGAAGCAGTTAGTACCATGGACAGAATTCAAATCCAGTCTCAGATACTTACTAGCTGTGTGACCCTGAGAAAGTCCCTTAAATCTCCACCTGCCTAAGTATTCTCAATCATAAAATGGATTTAGTAAGAGTGCCCCACCTCCCAGGGTTGTTGCTATGAGGATCAAACTGGACATTTGTGAAGTGCTAGAGTGTGATGTCTGGGACACAGTAGGTCCTTAACAAATGCTTGTTTCCTTCCTTCCTCACGAAAGTTTTCATGACTTTCCTCAGGTGAAATGGACCTTGGGTCCTAGACCCTGATCCAAACCTCAGAAGTCATCTAGTCCACACTTCTCATTTTACAAATGAGGAAACTGAGGCCTGGGGAGGTTTTAGAGATTATAGAAACAGTAACTGTCGGAGGTGGGATTGGAACCCAGGTCTTCCTGACTCCAAGCCAAATGCCCTATCCATCACACTATGCTCCTTTTCCTAGGCTATGCTGCCTCTGTATCTCCTTCCCTAAGTCTTGTGTATCACTTTGCTTGGATATTTCTCATTTCCTTTTTACTTATCTCATTCTTCTGAAGTCAAGTTCATGCAGATCATGGTAGAAATGTTCCCAGTGCTTCCTGTGATTATCCACAGGTGATGGGGGTTGGCACATACACAGAATCTATCAGTTTTCTTGACTGGAGCACTCTGTCCTTTTGGAGGATGATAGGGAGCTTGCCTTTGTAGTTGGGGAATTGTGATGATGCACAAGGAAAACTTGGAGAGTCTCTGGAACATGTGTAGACATTCTGTAATTATAATTCTGTAATCCTTACACTGGAGAGGAGGCTCTTTAATGGACTTTGGAGCCATTTTAAAAGTCCTGTCAACTCCCATTACATAGGCTTTGTTAGGATGGTCTAGATTACATTGGTTCTTGATTTTTTTGACAGATTGGTAAAAACTATGGACCCCTTCTTAGAATAATAGCTTTAAATGCATAGATGAAAATACTTAGGATTACAAAGCCAATTATGTGAAAATAGAGATGTAATTTTTTTCTTTATCAAATTCACGGGATGCCTGAAATCTACCCCCATGTTGAGAACCCTAGGGAAGAGCAAGGGATTGAGCTATGGGATTACTCAAGCTTTAGTTTTGTCAGGAAAGTGATTAAATCAAAATTCAGAATGAATATAGTTTTGGACATTGTAAACGTAGGAATTTACTTTGTTTGACTAAGTATATTTGTTACAAGGGTTTTATTTTTGCATTATTTAGTTGGGTTGGAAAGAGAGAAAATAAAGGCTTGTTAATTTAAAAAAAAAAGACAATCATAATGTGTTCTGTAACAAGGATTGCTCCATGGAATGTGTTGAGAGTTGCCATTTCTGATCCTGGCTGACCAAATGGAAACTTTGGGTCTGCTTTGGGTCATGTTTGACTCAGGACTGAAGGGCATACACTTTGAAATGATAAACAGTAGTATCAAACATTTCTGGATTCCCTTTTTCCTCTGAGTTTCTGTGGCTCTCTAAAGGGTCCTGACTGCTTGATTGGAAGTCTAGGGGATGTGTTTGGTGTCTTTCTTTTAGGGAATGACTAATATCAGCTTATATTTATATGGTACCTACTATGTGCCAGGCACTGTGCTAAGTGCTTTACAGCTAGCTGTGACCTTGGGCAAATCATTTAACTTTTATTTGCCTCAGTTTCCCCACCTGTAATAATAATAATAGGTAACATTTATATGGTGCCTATTATGTGCTAGGTACTGCAGTAAGTGCTCTACAAATATCTCATTTTTATCCTCAGAACAACGCTGGGATGCATGTACTATCATGATCCCCATTTTACAATTCAAGAAACTGAGGCAGAGGATTATTACAACCATTGCCCAAGGTCACATAGCTAGTAAGTGTCTGAGGCCATATTTGAACTCAAGTCTTCCTGATTCCAAACCTGGCATGCTATCCTCTATACCATCTAGCTACATAATGCACAATGAATAGCTATGTAATACCCCACAAATGTTGCACGTAACATACACCCAGGGCCTTTTCCAGATCAACTTCCTTATGTAGTCAGACTATATCCAAATGCCACAGAAAACTGTTGCTTGGCTATGCATTCCAAACACTCTTGAATAAACTATATGAGCCAAATCTCCAACCTTAGCTAACTAGCTTTCTTAGTATCCCAATACATTTCTTTTCCTTTCCCTTTTTCTTTTCCTTGGTTAAAAGATATTGATCTAAGGAATATTTGACCTTGACTAAGGTCAAAATTTTAATACTTTATCTGACTTCTAGTTTTGACCCACTGGTGGGTGAAATAACTGATAACTACCTACCTCCTGTTTGAGAAATTTGCTAACAATTATTTATACAAAGAAGACCCCCGAGTTACATCACAGATTATACAAAATAAGAAGAAAGTTGGAAAATGAAGTGATAAAGTGAAATTTTAGAAAATTCTAACTCAAGAAAACTCCACCCTGTTACACTGTTCCCCATGCATTCTTTTTTTTTAAATGGCAGCTTTTCTGATTAGTGATCACACATGAGACCACAAAAATAGGTAGTAATAAAAAAATCTTTTGAAAAATGTTACCAAAACTTATGTTAATTAAAAGGTAGATTTTTTTTTAAACTAAAAGAATGTCACTATTTTCCTAGCAGTAGAACCTTGCATCTTGAATGTCTGCTGTTTCTCCCCTTGATCCCCTCCAAGTTTTAACTAATGATGTGCACTATGTGGAGATACAGGAGCTGTCTTCTAACATTTGAATGCCAGGGGAAAGACAAGGGAATTTGTTGTTTAAAGGGCAATTTTATCTCATGTGTTTTTGCAATTTTTCATTTTGTTATTTAACTGGAGATAATCCAACTCTTATTTGCAATTCACAGTAGCATTTCAAATGCCTTGTAGTAGGTTGTTAGCATTAAGAAGCTTGTTTATATTTCTTTCTATTTATAAAGTGCTTTCTTATTGGTTATTACTAAAACATCAGGAGGAAGGAATGCTTAGTAACTTGCACCCTGTTGACAATGAAGATGAGGGGGCCAGGTTATAGGGGGAAAATTTCTTAGAGTAAAAAAAAGATTATGAATGGACAAAATCCTTATCAGGGTATTTCAGGCTTGATTGCAAGTTTAAAATAATAAATTATTTGGCAATCATATTAAGTCTCAGTGGTCTTTAGACCTTTTTGATCATGTGTCTTTTTTTTTTTTTTTTAAAGCAATTGGGGTTAAGTAACTTGCTCAAGGTTACACGGCTACTCATTATTTATGCGTGGGTGCTCATTTTCTGAGGCCGGATTTGATCTCGGGTCATCCCAACTCTGAGGCTGGCGCTCTTACTCACTGCACCACCTAGCCGCCCCTTTAGGGCAATTGGGGTTAAGTAACTTGCCCAAGGTTACACGGCTAGGTTTTTGTTTGTGTGGATTAAGTGTCGGAGGCCAGCTCCAAACTCAGGTCCTTCTGACTCCAGGGCCGGCGCTCTATTCACTGCGCCACCTAGCCGCCCCTTGATCATGTGTCTTATCGGTAAAAAATAGTTTGTGAGCATACATCTCTCATAGATGTATATTTACTTATTAATCATATACATAGTACTAGAGATAGAGACTGGATCTATGATTTCATTATTGTAGAGAGATTCAATGTCTCTTCCGATGCAGGTCAGCACCTTCTCTTCAATTTATAATCTTGGAAGATTGCCTAAAGTATGAGAAGTTAAAATGACTTGGCCAGGGTCATACAGCAAGGATCCTTGGATTCAGATCACAATTTATTCATGTCTGTTGCATCCTGGGTGATATTGTTTCAACTCAAAATGTAAAATGAGGAGACTGGGATTTTTATTCACCAGTCACTGTCCTTAAGAGCAGAGCCCTCCCACTGAGGTGTATCTAAAATAGCCATGAAGTGGCCTAGGGGCAGGGAGCCTGGAATGTCCCCAGTTGAACCTGCACTGTTGTTGTGGGCACAGAGTACATCTGGGTTATAACTGCTCTGAGGGGCCAACTACTGATTTGGAAGGCCACACGTTGGGACTTTGCAAGCAGAATGAGAGGAAAGAGGTAGTTTTGATTGATAAGGTTGGATGTGGTTGGATACAAAACCAAGGATTGGCTATCACACTCAGAGTTGGATGGGACACATCTTTCCACCCTGTGATTGACTGATTATACACATACCTTGTGGTGGGGCCAGTGCCTGATCCTACGGCCCCCCTGAGGAAGGGGATTGACTTCTACTTTGGAAACCACTCTTCTACTCCAGTTCTAATATGATGCTTCCTTGTGCCATGCAGGTGAACTGAGCTTCTTGAAGATCATGTGGGCAAAGTATCACTAAAAGTGAAAGTGGGATTTTAGTTGGAATTTAAAGGAAACCATGGAGGTCAGTAATTGGAGAGGAAGAGGGAGAGAATTCCAGGCATAGGGGACTATCAGAAAGAATGCCCAGTGCAAAGAGATAGTGTGACCTAGTGGGCCAATGTCACTGGATCAAGGGGAATGTGACAGAGAGTAAGGTATAAGAAGGGAAAGGTGGGAGGGAATCAGGTTATGAAGGGTTTTGAATGCCAAATGGGGGATTTTTATTTGATCCTGGAGGTGATAATGACCCAGTGGAGTTTCTTGAGTAAAGTGATGTCATAGAACTGTACTTTTGGAAAATCACTTTGGTGGCTGAATGGAGTTTGGATTGGAGAGCAGAGACACTATGTTAGGCACAGGTCGGGAAATACCAAGACGAAGAAAAGTCTTTGTCTCCAAGATTATATTCTATGGAGGAAATATGGCCTGGATGCAGGTATAAATCAAAAAATATAAGTTAATTTGAGGAGGGAAAGAGTATTAGCAAGAGGAGGGATGAAGGAAGACTTCTCTGAAAAGTAAGGATTCTGAAAGACTGAGATGAGGAAAAAATCAGGATCACAAAACATAATTTACTTTGAATGACAGTTTGGACCTGTAAGAAACCTCAGAGGCTATTTATGCCAAGGAATACAATCTAGATGTGGAGTAGGGGTTGGGAAGACAGCTTCTGTAGATATATGGAGGCAGGAGATGGAACATTGAGAATAGCAGATGGTGGTCCAGTTTCTTAACCAAGGTTAAGAAAGAACAATTCAAATCAAGCTAGAAAAATGGGCTGGAGACAGATTGTGGGAAGCCTTCAATGCCAAATTGGAACATTCATTTTTCATCCTAGAGGCAACTGGAAGTTAAAGTGATTTTCCTAAGGCAAAGGTCCAATCATGTCACCCTTTCCACTCCCCCCTCAACTTTTGAGAAATGGAGCACAATGGTAATATTTATATCTTATAAAGATGATTTAGAAAGCTGTGTGGAGGATGCAATGGAGAAGAGAGGGACTGGAGGTAGGTTGGCCAATGAGGAGACTTTTCCTATAAAGGCAAGAGGTGGTAAAGGTTGAACTAGTGGGACAGTGCAAATGTAAATTCAACATATTTGACAATTGATGGCATTTAACTATTAACCTAATAAGGTTTTGACAGTCAGAAACCCCAAATTAGGAAAAAAGAGAATTTTCAAAATTTAAAATAGTGAACTTTAAGACCTATTTTCTTAGCTTACCTCGTAGCCACTTTCTTGTTAGATTGATATCTTTAGTACCACAAATTTTCTTACAGGTTCACAAAATTGCTGCTGCTTATTACATATTAAGATTGACTGACTAAAGGTACTCAAAGAACTTCTAACTGGTAATACTAATTATTACATATTCTTATTTCATTGGTGAATTTTTTTCTATTTGAAAATTCTTGTTATCCATAACCTGGACCTTAGTCATCTCTGAGATAATCCCAAAGAGTTGCACACCCAACACTGAAGGCCTGGGAATGACGTCCTCCTGAGACTGTCAAACAGTCTTCATTTGGTCCTCTTTGATATGGTACCTTAGTTTTTTACTCATAAGATAGGGCTTATGGACATGATATTCATCAGATGGGAGTGTTGAGATCCACTTCAAAGAGCTGAAGTTCATTTGTTAAGTGGAAATCATTATTTAGGAGACATCTTGTTATTCTCTGGAAATTAATTTTAGCTGATTGCTGATTCTGAATCTATCACTAAATGCTGGTTGCCTCTGCCTCTCAGCTCTGTAGCTAATCATCAGTACTCAGGTGATGGACAGCAGCCCAGGAAGTTATATTAAGCCAGAAAGTGGAAAGAATTTTCATCTGCGAACCTGGACTATTAACCAATCACTTCCTCTCTTCAGAATAGTTTTTCCCCATATCTGTCAATGGAAAGGTTTGGACCAGATCATGTCTGAGGTCCCTTCCAACTCCAACAATCTATAATTTTACTGTATGTGTTTGAAAGAAAGGTCAAATCCCCACCACAGTGGTGCTTTTTTGGATGGCTTCAGGTAGAGGTATCCTAATAGATCTCTTCTCTCTTTATAGCACAGTCTAGTTCAGGTTCTGATAATCTTCACATTCCCGATAATTAGCATGATGATGGTGAGATGTTCCCTTTCAAATGAACCATCAACCATGAGTGAATAATCTCATATATTTCCCTGTTCATCAACAAAACTTTGGTTCAGTTGAATCATGTTAGATTGGCTTGGTGCCTTGTAACCATCTGAACTCATGAATGAAGAGTAGAGGATTTTTTTCTATTACATTTTGGGGACATGTATCACTGTACTGAGCAGTGCCTAGGTTATTGACCAGAACAGGTTGACAAAATCTCATACATAAAAATATCTTCCCCTTGAGACATTTTGATTCATCATTCTGATAACTACAAAAGATGTGCATTTAGGTTGTGGCACAAATCGATGAAAAAGAAGAAATTTGAAATTAAAGTGAAATCTGGGGTCTTATGTTCTTATCACATTTTCCTTTCTTTGCCCTCTAATACTTAATTCCATGGCTTATGTTGAAACATATGGTGCTCCTCTGACACCTTCACTGACTGGGAGACTGTCAGTCTGTAACTCCTGGGCATGGGGTACCAGATATGGTCACAGGCTCACAGAAATAAAGATCTGTAGCATGAAGGTACCTCAGGATTGGGGTGGGGGGCTTTGTCACTTCCTATCTGTGTGATCATGAAAAAGTCATTCCCTTCTCTGAGTCTCATTTTCCTTCTCTGTAAAATGAGGTGAATAGGCCAGTTCCCTGTGATCTAGCTCTAAATCCAAAGATACTTTAAGATATTTCATGGACTTTAAGGGGAAGAGAAGATTCAGCTCTTGTCCTCAAGGAGTGTGACTATGGGTTTGTGGGGAGATACAGAATATATACATGCACAAAATCAAATTAATAATGTACAGACAATACCTACTTAAGTGCTAAAGCATGACAATCATTTCTAGAGTTTGCATGAACTTAAAAAAATTCTTAAAGTAGAGTTAACCAAATGTGAGTCTTAAGTTTTCATTGATGTGTAAGGAGCATGAAAACGAGGCAGTGAGGTTCTTCTTCCTTTTTTTTAAGAACCCAATTTTACTCATGTCCAACTAACTGTAAATCAAAGATAGGGAAGGACAAATCTGTAACCAGGGCAGGGTGATAGAGACTTTGCTCCTGGGTTCTAAAATTTAGGAAGTATTGACTGCAATTATAGTTCTTCAGGAACTTAGAAACCATTGAGCTTAATATGTAGTAAGAATAATTAGTTAAATAGTAAGCTTTTGGACGGAGCAGGTAGACTCCTCCTTGGCTCTCCTTGTTTCCCCAACCCTGTGGCCTCTCCGGAACCTTGTCCTTATTGCTGTTCAATTGTTTTTAGTAGTTTTCAACTATCAATTGGGGAATGACTGAACAAGCTGTGGTATGTGATTGTGATGAAATACTATTGTTCTATAAGAAATGATGAAGGGGATGGTTTCAGAAAAACCTGGCAAGACTTATATGAACTGATGCAAAATGAAGTGAGAAAAACCAATAGAACATTGAATATTTTAGTAGCAACATCATAAAAATGATCAACTTTGAATGACTTGGCTACTCTGATCAGTACAATTATCCAAGACCATTATGGGGGACTCATTAAAAATGTTATTCATCTGCAGAAATAGAACTGATGAACTCTGTGTACAAATTGAAGAATAATTTTTCTTGATTTTTTGCAACATGCTAATATGAAAATATGTTTTGCATGATTTCACATATATAATTAACATATTGCTTACCTTCTCAATAGATAGAGGAGGGGTTGAAAGGATTGAGAAAAGTTGAAACTTAGAATTTTTAAAATGTTAAAATAAATTAATAATATTTTCTTTTTTAAAAAAAGAGCTGCTCTGTTAATTATTACCTGTGTGACTGGGCAGATCATTTAACTTCTTTTGACCTTTGTTTCATCATCAGGAAAATGTGGGGTTTCGACCAGATGGTTTTGTCAGGTCCCCCCTTCTGGGTCTAAATCTATGATCCTATGCCTCTCTGTTAAGCTTTCACCTCAATCCTCATTGAGAAGTGATATTTCCTTCCTTGCACCTGGTAAAGTTAATACCCCTTTTATGTTCTAGTCTTCACTAAAGCTACACTCTAGTTAAACTCTGAGCATGAGAGGCAGGGCAGCCTAGGGGATGGAGAGCTGGGGAGTCCTGCCTCTGACACATATTTACTGTATGATCTAGGTAAACACCAAGCTCTCTGTGTTCCAGGCAAATCTCTGAGACAGAGTTTGAGAGAAGTTACCAGTATGCAGTGGTAGATGGAGTTTCCTCACATGGAAGTTCCTTATATCAATAAAGTCTCATGCCCAATCCATATACCCCTATTGTTAAAGTATTTTTGTATAGTCTGAGATCTATTCTTTGTACTTCCCCCAGTGTGAACATGTAAGTCAGGGGTAGTTGGTGTGGGAAATTTCTCTATCAGGGCAGATTGAAATCTGTCTATAACTTAGAGCCTGTGAAGCTTAGGGAGGTTGGGAATTGGCCATGGTCACATTCATAGTATGTGTCCATGCCATTCATGTGGCCCTTCATACTACTGTGTTATAGGAATTTTACATGTATGAGCAATTGTTGCTGCCTGGGGAACAGAGGCTGCCTCATATCCAGCAATCTTTGGTGCAGTGTCCAGCACTGATGTTGATGAGGATGATGATGTTCTGCCCATCATATCAGATTTTTTCCATGTTTGTTTCACCTTCATTTTAGAAGTATTTGACTATTGGTTGGGGGCATGTAGTAATATTGCTAGTCAGCTCCTAATACTTGATCAAGGAGAAATTTATCAGATATTTTATAACTTGGGAGCCATGGATAGAAATGGGGATAGGGGAGTTGCAGGAAAGGGTGTTGGGAAATGATAAAAGTCTAGAAAGCTGGGGAGGGAGATGGAAGAAAAAAAATTACCTCTTCAATTTTGCCTCAAGTCAGCTCTGACCTAACATAAGTATAAATCTGCTCTGGACAACTAAACAAAAGCTTACATTCAAATGTGCTTTTGCAGATCCAGTCCCATAAGGAAAACTAAGCAAACAATGAGTTCAGGCTTAAAGGGGTTTAGGCCAGAGTGGACAGGCTGAACTTAACCTTAACTCACACAAATCCCAAATTGGACAGTCATTCAGGAGAAAAGTCGGCAAGTTCCTGAGGTCATAGGTAGGGTAAAGATTTTTCTTGTTTCCTTCCTTCCTTCCTTCCTTCCTTCCTTCCTTCCTTCCTTCCTTCCTTCCTTCCTTCCTTCCTTCCTTTCTTCTTTCCTTCCTTCCTTCTTTCCTTCCTTCCTTTTGTTTATTCACTCATATATTCTTTCACTTGTTCATTTATTTTTGTATGCACGTATTTATTTCTGTGTGTATGCCTGCATTTTTTCAAGCTGACTTAAAAAATATTTTTTCAATTAACAAGCATGACTTTTCTTTCCTTATTCCAATGGGGGGGGGGAACCAGACTTTTGAAACAAACATGCATAGAGAATCCAAATATGTTTCTGCACTGGCCATGTCTAAAAATGTATGTCTCATTCTGCAATTGGAATTCATCCCCTTTCTTTCCAGAGATGGATAGCGTTTTTTTTTTGTGAGTCCTCTGGAATCATGGTTGGCTGTTGCATTGATTGAATTCCTGGAGTCTTTTAAAGTTGTTTTGAAACCCTCTCATTTTTTTCTTTATTAATTTGTTTATTTACTTTGAGTTTACAATATTCAGTTCCCTGGTTCTTTGAGTTTCAAATTTTCTCCCTCTCCCTTCTCCTCCCCCCCCCCCATTGTGGCATACAATCAGGTATAGGATCTGCAGATATTTTCACATTAGACATTTATCAGTTTGAGAAGAAGGATTGTAATGGATGGAATGAACAATGGGAAAGAGGAACCCAAACCAAACAAGAAAGAGAAAGAGAGCAGGTAGTTTGCTTCAATCTGCATTCAAACTCTGTTCTTTCTGGTTCTTTCTCTGAATGTAGACATCTCTCTCCCTTATGAGTCTTTTGGAGTTTCTTGTAGCCCTGCACTTCTAAGAAGAGTCCAGTCTATCAAAGTTGGTCATCACACATACTTTATATCTGTAATAGAGTACAAATTTTTCCTGGTTCTGCTCTTCTCATTCAGCATCAGTTGATATAAACCTCTCTAGGTAGATATGAAGTCCATCTGTTTTTCATTTCTTATGGTGCAATAGTATTCCATTACATTTATATACCGCAATTTGTTTAGCCATTCCCCAATTGATGGGCATCACCTTAATTTCCAGTTCTTTGCCACCACAAGAAGAACTGCTATAAATATTTTTGTACATATGGGTCTTCCTCCCACTTCTGTGATCTCTTTGGGATACAACCTTAGAAGTGGTATTGCCGGGTTAAAGGATATAAAATTACTTATGGCCCTTTGGGCATAGTTCCAGATTGCTCTCCAGAATGGTCGGATCAGTTCACAACTCCACCAGCAGTGTATTAGTGTTCCAATTTGTCCACATCCTCTCCAACATTTATCATTTTCCTGTTTTGTCATCTTAGCCAATCTGACTGGTGAGATGTGGTACTTCAGAGTTGTTTTGATTTGCATTTCTCTAATCAATAGTGATTTAGAGCATTTTTTCATATGCTTATAGATATCTTTAATTTCTTCCTCTGAGAACTGTTTGTTCATATCCTTTGACCATTTATCAATTGGGGAGAACCCTCTCATTTTAAAGAGGAGGAAGCTTAGTTTTGGAGAGCCCTCAGGATCAAATGAGGGTAATATTTGTAAATATTCAGCATTGTGCCTGGCATATAGTAGGTGCCTAATAAATGTTTGTTCTTTCCCAGATCATGTAAGTAGTTCATGGTGGAGTTTAGACTACCACCAAGGTGCTTGCACTCCCAGGGATCTTTCTATCATCCTATGCCACTTAGGGAAGATTTTTTTTTTCCTTTTTAAAAAATTCATTTATTTTTAGTTTTCAACATTCACTTCCATAAGATTTTCAGTTTTAAATTTTCTCCCCTTCCCTTCTCACATCCTTTCCATAAGATAACATACAATTTAATATAAGTTCTACATACATATATATATTCATAATAAACCCATTTTCACATTAGTCATGCTGTAAAGAAGAATTAGAACCAATGGGAGGAATCATGAGAAAGAAGAAACAAAACAAACCAAACAAAACAGAGAGCAAATAGTATGCTTTAATCTGCATTCAGATTCCATAGTTCTTTCTCTGGATGTGGACAGCATTTTCCATCATGAGTCTTTTGGAGTTGTCTTCAATGCTTGTACTGTTGAAAGAGCTAAGTCTACCAAAGTCAGTCATGGCTCAACGTGGCTGTTATTGTATACAGTGTTCTGGTTCTGCTCACTTCACTCATGGAAGATTTCTTTAGGAGAGAGAGGTCCTCTTCACACTTCTCAAACCACATCATATTAGCAAATGCTCTTTGTGAGGGCAAGGAGAGGTTGATGTTTTTGTTCCCACCCGATGTTACCCATTTCAGGGAAACCATTCATCGAGTTCTTACTAGGGTGATGGACAAAATGAAATGAAAAAGACGTTGATGTGACTAATTGCTTAGTCCTAATTTTACCACTTATTCATTACGACCTTGGGCAAGTCACTTGACCTTTATTCCATTTCCTCAACAGTAAAACAAAAGGTTCTTCTAGATTCTTTCTAGCTCCAAAGTCATGATTCTCTCATTTTATTTAAAATACTCACTGGGCACTAGGAATATGGCATCAGAGAGCTATCTTTGAAAGGTGAGGGACTGGCAAGAAAACCTGTACGTGGTTCCTGGCCTAACATGGTTTTTCCAGGTAAAATCAGATTAAATGAACATCAAGTATTGTTTGAGGAGCGAAGGGTATGAGTGAAGAAGGAGGAAAGAATCATGAGATCATTGATCTAGAGCTGGAAGGCACTTGAGGCATCATCTGGTCTAAACCCTTCATTTTGTAGATAAGGAAACTATGGCAAATGAAGGGGAAGCAGCCTGCCTACATCACATAGGTAGTAAGTTTCAGAAGGAGGATTTGAACCCAGTCCTTTCACTTTAGAGCCAGTCCTCTTTCCACTTTGTTGACTGGTGTTTGGGTGAGAGAAAGAGGGGAGGGTCCAGGAGAATGCTCACAGACTGAAAAATGTATCTGCAAAATGGGAACAATACTATTTGAATTATCTAAGCTTGTTGCAAGGATTGAGTGTGATAATGCATGCAAAATGTCTTATGGACCTTAAATCATTTTATAAAAGACAGCTGTTACAACTGTTATTATTGTTATTCTGGGTACCTGGTACCAGATAACTGCAGCTGTTTGAATAACTTGAAAAACTTGAATAAGGCTATGTGTTTGTGAAACCTGACAGATGGGCCCTACTTAGGAGTAGAGGATCATTTAGGACCCTGTCAAACCAATAGAAATGTCAAAACATCTCTGAGTGGGGCTTATAGTGATGCAAATTTTGTAACCTCTGACTTTAACTAAGGAGACCAAGCACAATAACACAAGAAGATACTTGGGAGACATTTAGACTTTCCAAACTTTCCTCTGCAAAGTTTGAATGTCAGGGAAAATCAGTGGAACTAATTCTTACTTGGGCAAGGATTTGTTTATTCTGCTTAGTTCAAGTCAGCTAATTTCCAGAGCAGTTTTTAATTGCCCTAAATGGTTCTATGCATTTGGGTAGGGCCCATCTGGCCTTTTCAAATAGGTACATTTATTTACATATGGAAACTGGAAGCATTGTGCAATGAAGAAGCCATGAATTTGGAGGCTGAGGACTGGATTGGAATCCTTGGGCAAATCACTTTAATCTCCCTCTGCTCCATTTTCCTCATCTACAAAATGAGGGGGTTGGATTGTTGCAAAGAGGTGCTGGCTGGGGCTGTTGTTAAAGAATTTGCATTGGAATTCTGGCTCTGCCAACTACTTCTTGTATGATCTTGGACAGGTCACTGGATCTTCACCGGGCCTCAGTTTCCTTATCTGTAAAACAAGGGGATTGGATGACATAACCTTCTAATGACCTATCCAATTTGAGATCCAGCTTTGGAACCTATGGGGTCCTTTCTAGCTCTAAATCTCTGAGCTTACAATTTTCACATAAAGGATTTACTTTGCTCTGTGATTTAGGGGGGTCTGTAGCATGTTCAGGTTTTTTTTTTTTAATCCGTTGTGTCCTGCCATTCCTATTTTTAAAATTAACTTTTATTTTTCCAACGAACAAACATTTGTTTTCTCTATCTACCCCCCCTATCACCATTGGAAAAAGAAAAAGAAAAAGAAAAAGAAATATGCATAGTCAAGCAAAACAAATTCCCACATTGGCCAAGACTAAAAACATCCCATTCTCCCTGCTGAATCCACTACCTCTCTGTAAGGAGGCGAGTGACCTTCCTTATCACTGGTCCTCTGCAATCTGGGTTCTGACATACCTGTTTAGACAGATTCATATATAGCACCTAGCACAAGGCTTTAGTGTGATAAACAAATGCTGACTCATTTATTCCCCTGACTTAATTTTTCTCATATGTAATTTGGGAATAATACTTGTATTCCTTACCACCTCACAGGGATAGTGGGAGGACCAAATGAGATAAGCAGCGTTAGGAAAAATGTAGTTATAAAGCAGTATAAAATTTTAAGATAATAATTATTGGCATTATTGTTATTGTAAAGTAGTCCTTATTTAATAGCTTTTATAGAGAGTTTCTGAGAAGAAGCAAGATTTGAGTTTCTCATGGGACCTTGGCTCTATTCTTTAAAATTCCCCATTTTTGAGCTTTTCTTACAGCACTTTTGTAATGGTTTTTAAGAAACTGCTGGCAAAGAGCTTTGCATTCAGAAAGGTAGCTAATTCTATAAGAGTTTGGTGTTAATGCTTATTTCAAAGTTGTCTGGACCTCGAAATGGCACTTTCTCAAAGTACATTCAAGAAATGTAAACACTAGGCAGCTGCCCTGGATCAGTTGAATCAGGCTACCAAGAGATAGAAAAGGCAAAAATCTCTAATGTTGAAAGAAAGAGTCAGTTGAAAAAAATCACTTTGGAATCTAGTAAACTTATTAACCATTCAGATTATGGCATCATAATTGCTTGGTGCTTAAATACTATTGTTAGCAAGTACTACCTTGGCACATTTTTACCTTCTTAGAAGTGACAGGAAGTCACTAGCTGGAGTTCTGTTGGGCCTGTTCAGTGGCGAATTCAGAGGTGTGCCCAGTGCCGTCAGCTGCCCCTACCCAAGGAAGACACCATATTGTATTTATGTTGTTTTCATTCATCCTCTTCATAAGATTCCGAAGGTGGCTTTGATCCTCAGTATATGCTGACAATAAAAGTTAGATGTAGTTCTGAAAAAGTAACTTATAATACCAAGCAGTATCTGTTAGATAACAATTTGTGGCCCAGAAATAAATGCCTTGGGAATTCAGGGAAGGAAAGGAGATCACTGTGGGTTGAAATAGAGGTAGTTTCAAGGATGTGGGAGGATTTTTAGCAGGACCTTAATGGATAGATAAAATTAGCTAGGTGCAGTGGGGGTGGGGTGGGGAGGGAGAAGACATATATCAGTGCCCATCTATCCTTTGATTCAGTGTTCGCCTCCTTTTCCAAAGCCATCACTGGTTTAAAAATCCCAAGGGCTCAGAGTGCATTATCTGAATTGGCCACTAGGTGGTATTCATAATTGCTGTTCTCTGGAGTTGTGTCTGCCCCAACAGTGACTTTTGTAAGCTTCACTTGTAAGTAGCTAACACAAATAAACAAGCAAGTAAACAAACAATCTTTGAAGGACAGCTTCCAGTAATGTAGGTGTTGAAATGAGAATATTGATGCGACATTAAAATAAGAAATCTAGTCTTTAAATCTGACTTAGAACTCCCACCCCTTAGTAGGGTTCTATTCTTTCAGGTTACCTTTTATAATACTCATAGACTCCGACACATGGTATTCTATAACCTTTATAGTTTTCAGCAACATTGAATGAAATGCAAACTAAATATGTAAATTCTTCCTGCCCAGTCTGTACCACCCCAGATTCTTCAGTGTGTATAAGAAAGCTCCCAAGTACTCATGCCCAAGGGTCACACAAAGGAATGAGGGTGGAGAGGATGTACTTTATCTCAGACTCACAGATTACAGGTTAAGCAGGGGAAAAAGAAGAAACTGGTCACTATTCACCAGCCTTCTGCCATAGGAACTCATAGCTGTCATAAGATCATGGTTATGAGAACCGTGGCTTTCATTCTCAGTGTCTGGTCAGTCCCAATCCTACTGTGGTCAGTGATTCTGCTATCTGAGAAGAAAAGGAGGAGAGGAAAAAGAGGATGTGAAACTCAGTGATTGTCCTTTTGATCTTGAACCCTGGTTTCTGATCTTGTTATAGAGAGGAGGATGTCCATGATCCCAGGGAGGAGTGAATGGGAAGGGGGAAGAGGGAAGGCAGAAGGCCCATCTTTCTCCATGCTGGAATCCCAGAATTGCTTGGCCAGTGTATCCCTGTATGTGAATCAGTTCCTTGGACTCAGGGAATCTCTATAATATGAGAGAATAATTCAACTTCTGCTGAAACTCACAAGTAAAAGTGTTGGAGGCATAGCTTGAGATAAATCCAGGAGACAGAGTACACCAATTTGACTGGAACAGAGGGTTTCTTTTAAGGAAGATTAAGCAGCTAAGTGTAACAGTTGGATAGAACCCAGCACTTGGAGTTAAGAAGACCTGAATTCAAATTCTGCCTCAGACACCTACTAGCTGTGTGACTCTGGGCAAATCACTTACACTCTGCCTTCATCCACTGGAGGAGGAAATGGCACACCAGTATCTTTGCTAAGAAACCCCATGATCCACAGAATCATAGCGTCAGACATGACTGAATGATTGAACATAGGGTTGTCATGAGAATCATACAAAAATACCTTGCAAAAACAATATAGAAATATATACATATGCATATGTAAAGGACTGTATAAATACTAGTTATTGTGATTACGATCATTGTTAGGGCTTGGAAAGACTGGCTTTGGTCAGAGGATGGACGGACTTCATGCTGGGGTAAGGAAATTTAGGTTTCCTCCTATAGGCAAATGGGAACCACAAAAGGCTTGTAAGTAAGTAGATGATATTATGAAAGTGGTGTCTTCTGAGCATCTGTGAATCAAGCCGGGAAATGGATTTTTTTTTTTTGGTGCTTAGGACATTCACAGTAGTTGTAGCAGCAGAGGCAAGAACCTACAGTGATTTGACTGAAAACACTAACTTGCCTTAACAATATGGAAGAAGTGCTGAAAATGAGACAGCAAAGGACCTATAGGCATGTAATACTCATGAAGGTCCAGGAACAGGCTGCTAAGGAACTGAGAATCTTATGAAAAATCATGGAGTGTGTGTGTGTGTGTGTGTGTGTGTGTGTGTGTGTGTGTGTGTGTGTGTGTGTGTGTGTGATGGTGATCAGGAAGGTATCACCAGGAGGAAGGAAGCAGTATAATGGGTAGTGTGGAGAAAGGGAAGTATGAAATTCCAATAAATATTTGGAAATTTACAAATAGAGGCCACTCTTTATTTTCTGAGCTGTGTTCTCTTACCCTAATTTGGTTTGGCCTCTGTCTCAGCTTCCTCTTGCTTTCCAGACCCTGAAACATTGGAGGTAGGTGAAAGGAGAGGTTTGTGTGTTTTTAATTATTTAAAATTTTCTTTTTAAAAGCTGATGCTGTTTAATAATTAACTTTCCCCAGGTCCTGCTGTTTCTTAAATGGAAAATTAGAGGCAAATGGAGGTGGCAACAAAAAAACCTCCAGGAGAGCCCCAAATCAGTTAATTCTGAAAATGGATCTTTTCTAATATGTGTCTAGGCCACCAAGGGAAGAGAAATTGGTGTCCAGTCCCAGAGCAGGAAGCTGATCAAGTTCCAGGTTCTCCCTCCTTGCTTTGGCAGAAGGCAGTAGAAATGGTTCATTAGAGTCAAGCAACATGATTTAGAAGGGGGATGGTGTGCTAAGTGGTACAGTAGAGGAGATTCTGGCTCTTGACTTTTTGAGTTCAAATCTGGCCTGAGACACTTACTAGCCGTATGACCCCGAGCAATTCATTTAATCCTGTTTGTTTCAGTTTCCTCATCTGTAAAATGAGCTGGAGAAGGAAATGACGAACCACTCCAGTGTATTTGCCAAGATAACCCCAAGTGGGGTCACCGAGAGTCAGACATGGCTGAAAACGACTCAGCAGCAACAGTATTCCTTAAGTGCTTATTCTATCATTTGTGCTAAAATAGAAATGAACCCCCATGAGGCTCATTTGGATCTCTTACACTAGTACTTTGCAGTTACTGGTCCATAACTGGCCCTGGTCTGCAACACATTTTTACTGGTATATAAAATTTGTGTAATCAAAGTTCCTGTTTCAATTTTATTCTTTGTATTTGTATCTGCCCACTGGGTACAATGTCTTGCACATAGTAGGTACTTAAATGCTTGTGGACTGATTAACATCTATCCACTTCTGTAAGGAGATTAGTGAGTTTTGCCCTCAGCAGAAAAGCTAAGTAAAGGCCAAGGATGGTGGTGGGCACATATAAAAAGGTAGGAATTGAAAACAGAGGAATTAAGGGGGTAGGCATCTTCTAGGCATTTTGTTCTTTCTTCTAGGTTCGTCTACTTGGCAATGAAAAGCATCGTGCAGGGGGGTAGTCTTGAGGGGAAACCATATCACTCTAGCCACATACACAGTTTCTTTTCTGCTTTTTCTTCTGAGTGCAGCAGAGTGGAGACTACTTCTTAGTAGTTTGAAACGATAATGACTGACATTCAGAGATTTGACAGAAGTAGAAAAAGGGATTTTCTAACCCCAGGTTAGATAGTTTGAGGACAAGGACTTCAAGCCAGTAGAAGGAGAAGAACAGTCTAAAAGGCAAACTAAATCTTGGTCTGAGGACATCTGCTGGCTTTTGAGGAGTGCCTGGCTGTGTGCATGTGTCATGGCTTTAGGCCAAGTGGACTTGCAGTGGAAGGAGGCACCTACTAGCCAATGTCCCTCTGCAGATAGGGGCAGAGAGCAGCAGATGACTCAGGAAGTTGAAGAGAAGCAGAGAGTGGCAGAGAGCTTCTCAGGGAACCCCACAGCTAAAGGCCCATCGGGAGGCATGATCAAGGCTCTGCAGCAAGGGGAGAGTCTTGTAGAATTGATGTGAAATCCAGCAGCAAGTGGAGACTGCAGTTTTGGAAATTTGGGTTACCCTTAGGATGCTTGTGCCCATTTCGTGCCTAAGCCTAGCCCTCGAGTGTTCCCTCTGTGTTTGTGCCTTCCCTCCGTGTCCCCCTTGACATGTTCCCTGTATGTGCTCCATCACACGAATTTTCTGATCACAAGAGCTCTTTGTATGTGTGTTCCCTTCCTCATGTATGAGAGTGCATTGCTGTGGCTATGGCGGCTGGGGCAGGGAGGGGGGTGGGATGGTGAAGGAGAAGAATCTTTTTCTTGTTACTTAATTTACTATGCTGTTTGATTAAAAGTCTTCTTCTTTGAACTAATATATCCTTTCTGGTTGGCTTGGTAAAAGTAAACACGTCAGTGGAGCTTTGTGAGCTATCATTTTGAGTAGTTGCTGACCTACATCTACAAAGTGCCTCAGATCTGAGTTATCTTTCTGGGGGCCTCATGTGAGACCTTAAAAGCCAGACTCCTGTTTTTCCTTGTCCTTTTCCTGGCTTTCTGTTCTCCCCATCCCTGAGTCTCTTTTCTCTGGCTGAGGCACTGAGAAAAATTCAGCTTGATACGATTCTATTCAAGCAGCATTTATGAAGCCTGTCAGGCACTGAGTTAGATGGAGATACACACACCCATCCCAGAAAGTCTTTGTCCTCAAGCAGCTCCCATTCTACTAGGGAGGAGCAGCATGTATACAGATGATTAAATAGAAAATACATACAAAAATAATACAAAACCTTTGTGTGTGTGTGTGTGTGTGTGTGTGTGTGTGTGTTGGGGGTGTGGGGGTTGAGGTGGAGAAGAGAGCCCTAAGATGGAGGGGGAGCAGGAACCAGAAACAGGCACATTTGATTGAGCTCAGTTTTGACAGGAACTCAATACTCCAAGAGTAGGAGATGAGGAAGCATGAAAGGGCCCAAGTGGGAGCAGCCCTGAGGCATGGAGGAGCGTGGTGGATGGGGTGGTCCATGGCAGGGAACTTAGGTACGTATGTGGATTGAAATATTGTTCTGGTTGGAAGATGCTGTTGTAAGCTTTTGTTTAACACCAGTTTGGGTTCTTCTGCATTACTCTGAGTGTAGCAGCTATTTAATTTCTTTTTCAACCAGCAAAAATTTGCCTTATCTTCTCTTTCTGCCCCCCACTTGAGAAAGAAAAATTAAATTCCTGTTACAAGCTGGTATGGTCAAGTATAACAAATTCCTGTGATGGCTAGACACACATACATACATATAGACATACACATATATAGATGTGTGTATACATGCACATATGTGTATATATATATATATATATATATATATATATGTCTTATTATATGTCTCAGACATTCTGAGTCTACCACCTCTCTATCAGGAGATGGTGGTATGTTTTATCATGAGTTACCTGGAATTGTTGCTGGTCATTGTGTTGATCAGAGTTCTGTAAGAAACAACAAAGTTGTTTGTCTTTACAATATCATTGTTATCATATAAATTATTCTCTTGGTTCTGCTCACTTTACTCTGTATTAGTTCTTCTGTGTTTCTCTGAAACCATGTCCGTCACGATTTCCTATAGCACAGTAGCATTCTATTCCATTCTTTTTTTTTTTTTAAGCAATTGGGGTTAAGTAACTTGCTCAAGGTTACACGGCTAGTCATTATTTATGTGTGGGTGCTCATTTTCTGAGGCCGGATTTGATCTCGGGTCATCCCAACTCCGAGGCCGGCGCTCTTACTCACTGCGCCACCTAGCCGCCCTTTTTAGGGCAATTGGGGTTAAGTAACTTGCCCAAGGTCACACGGCTAGGTTTTTGTTTGTGTGGGTTAAGTGTCTGAGGCCGGATCTGAACTCAGGTCCTTCTGACTCCAGGGCCAGCGCTCTACTCACTGCGCCACCTAGCCGCCCCCATTCCATTCTTATATTTGTTAAGTTATTTAACAATTGATAGATATTATTCTGCTCCCCTTCCCCATTTTCAATTCTTTGCTACCCAAAAGATTGCTGCTATAAATATTTTTGTATAGATGGTCCCCTTTCCTCTTTCTATGATCTCTTTTGGGTATAGATTTAATAGTGGTATAGCCAAATCAAAGGGTATGCACAGTTTCATAGGTTTAGGGGCTTAGTTCCATGTTGTTTTCCAGATGGCCAAACCAGTTCATAGTTCCACAAAAAGTTCATTAACGTGCCTATTTTCCAACAGCCCCTCCAGCATTTGTCACTTTTTTTTGGTCAACTTTGCCAGTTTGATGTGAAATCTCAGAGTTCTTTTAATTTATATTTCTCTAATTAATAGTAATTTAGAGCATTTCCCTCCATATGGCTATTGATAGCTTGGTTTTCCTCCTCTGAAAATTTTACTATTTATATACTTTGAGTATTTGTCAGTTGGGGGATGACTCTTAAAGAATGAAATGCTTAAGGTACAAAAAGGAAGTATTCTAATTAGGAGGAAAGGGTTAAGTTGTCTGAAAAGATCAATGTGGATGCACAGGTTACTTATTGACCAACCTAGATTTTTTTTAAAGTATAGATTATGAAAAGAAGGTCAAGTAACTGAGGATGAATGCAAAAAACCAACATGGTCTTGTAGGATGAATATCGTGAATGTGTAAACTTAGAATGAGCTTCATCTGCTGAAGCATCCTAAGGACCACAAAATGGATTTCCTCCTCCTCCCTCCCCCACCAGCTCGATTCATGGAAAAAGGAGGAGGAACAGAGAGGGGATAGGGATGAGAAAATCATAATAGATGGTAGAGAAAAGGCAGTGTTAATTTCTTGTTTTCTATTTTTCTTGTCTAGAAGAATAATCTTTGAATTGAAAAGTACAGAAAAAAATGATGCCTAGAGAAGCGGAACCTAGGAGTCTTTGGAAAATATTCAGAGATCACCTAGCTGGCCTTTATGAATTCAAGTCATGGGGCCTAGGTGAGCTGCATCTCAGGGTACCATGGGAAAAAAAAACCTACCACCACCCACACCCAACTGGCAGATATGATTGCTGACCTTTTGTCAGTGATCTTCAAAAATCATGGAAAATAGGAAAACTGCCACCAGTCTTGAAAAGGGACAAATGTCTACATTTTTTAAAAAAGGGGAAGAGCATGGAATCAATCTACAAGCTATAGGGCAGTTAATCAGATGTTGATCCTGGTGAAATTCTAGGATATATCAAAAAAGAAAATACTCATTAATAGTGAGTGAGTGACTAGGTGGTACAGTGGATAGAATACTGAATTTGCAATCAGGAAAACTCATCTTTGTAAGTTCAATTCCAGCCTCAGACACTTACTAGCTGTGTGACCCTGGGCAAGTCACTTCACCTTGTTTGCCTCAGTTCCTCATCAGCAAAATGAGCTGGAGAAGGAAAATGGCAAACCTCTCCAGTATCTCTGCCAAAAAAGCCCCAAATGGAATCATACAGAGTCAGATATGATTGCACTGACTGAACAACAATGTAGTATCTAGAAAAGGCAGCAGTCATCAAGGAGCAAGCATGGCTTCTTCAAGAATAGACTAACCTTCTTTAACAGAGTTACCAGATATAGGGGAGTCCAGGGAAATACTGTAAATTCAGTTTAACAAGATTTTAGGAAAACACTTGGCAATTGGATTATATGATAACATAGTTATACAGAGTAGAACTAGTTCAATGGATTGACCTCAAGAATATTCATTTAATGGATTGATGTCATCTTGGAAGGAAGTCTCTAGTGGAGTGCCCCAGGTATCTGTCCTTTGCTAGATAAAGATATAGGTGGTATATTTATTATATTCTTCAGATCATATTAAACTGAGAGTTATAACTAGCATGTCAGGAGCTAAAGTGATCTTGATAAACCAGAACACTGAGATGAATCTTATAAAATGAAATTGAATATGGAGACATGTAAAGTGTTACATGAATTAAAAAATGAACCTCACAGGTATAAATTGGGTGAGGTTTGGCTAAATAATACTTTGAAACAAGAGATCCAGGTTTTTTTTTTTTACTGCAAGCTCAGTATGTGTGACAGCATGATAGGGTAATCAAAAAAAAAATTAAAGGATGCTTAGCAGAGGTGTTCTGGAGATAACTCGTACCAGTTTCTGAGAGTTGATTGTTAAATTTCCAGTGTGAGCATTTACATTTCAGAACTTGGGGCAAATTCTACAGGTTGGCTTGCTTTGTTTTGTTGATTGACTTAAGAAAATGATGGAGAAAATATTAGTAATGCAGGTTAAATTTAAAATTGTGTTCTGGATGCATCCCCCCCCCCCCCAGCTCCTGACCTCCTTACCCCCCAGAGGGGTTTGTTAAACAAATCATGTGGTCCACCTTCCTTATTTTGCAGATGAGAAAACTCAGGGATGAAGCTTGTCTAAGGTTACCTGGCTAACAAATAAGAATTTGAACTTTTTACAGTAGAAAATAGGAATGAAGGGCTTTGAGCAAAGGAGAAAGATGGTCAGAATGGATACAGGGGACATGTGCCCCTGAGCACGGCATGAGGGACAGATCAGAGCAGGGAGAGAGCATGGAGGCAGGAAGGTATTGCAATAGTCCAGCTAGGTGGTAATGAGGGTCCGAGGCACTACCTGGACAGCAGCATTGGACATGGAAAGACAGGGGCACGTGAGAGATGTCACTGAGTTAGAATTAATGAGCTTGAGGGAGAGGAAAGAAGCAAAGGTAGCTCCAGGGTTTCCAAAATGGAAGCCAACTTGAAAATGGTTTTGCTGTTGACCAAAAGAAACGTTGAAACCAAGAGAAAACTTAGATAATAAAGATGATAGGCCTGGTATTCGTCAAGCTGAGTTTGAGGAGCTGGTGGGATACCTAGGTAGAGATGTCCTGTGGGATATCTTAGAAGTGGGGGCCTGCAGCTTGGAAGAATGATCAGGGCTGGAGATAGAGATTTGGGAGTTATCTATATAGAGAGGATACCTGAAACTATGGGAATGAATTAGATTACCGAGAGAGAAGGGAAGGGACTAGGTAGCTACTGTGTGCCAGGGCTGTGCTGAGCAGTGCACAAATGTTGTTATTTCTAGACTGGGCCCTGGTTCTGATTGTAGCTTTATCACAAATGAATTGTGCTTTTCCTCATCTGTAAAGGGAGACGAGATGAGATTCTCTTTAGTTCCCTTTGTGTTATAAAATTTCATGATTTTATATTGTCTTTTGAGAGGCAGTGTGGTAGAGTGGATAGAAGGCTGGTTCTAGAATCAGAAAGACCTGGTTCCAAAACCTGCCTCCCCCATGTACTGACTGGGGGCTCGTAGGTATGTTGCTTCTCATTGTTTGGGCATGTCTCTAAGGTGCACTAGAGTTGCCAGTCATAATTGGAGCTCCCTATACAGATGAAAAGGGACCTAGGTGGCACAGTGGCAAAATCTCCGGCCCCGGAGTCAGGAGGACCTGAGTTCAAATCCGGCCTCTGATACTCACTAGCTGTTTGACTCTAGGTAAGTCACTAAACCCTATTTGCCTCAGTTTCCTCATCTGCAAAATGAACTGGAGAAGGGAATGACAAACCACTCCAGTGTCTTTGCCAAGAAAACCCCAAAGGGCATCATGGAGAGTAGTACATGTCTGAAATATCTCAGTAACAACAATATCATATAGATGGAATCACAGATCTAAGCCAACTCCCTCTCCCCGCACCCAACTATTCCTATCCTTCATAGATACCCTTTCACCTGGACTTTTCATAGGGTATATGCTTCTGTAAAGAATGCATTAGCCAAACCTCTCAGAGTTAGAGAGAGAAGCTCAGTCCCCTTCTACAGTTCTCAGGGGCCGTGTGTGTGTGTGTGTGCGTGTGTGTGTGATTATTTTACTTCCTTGACTTTTTGGAGGCTTCTTAAAATATCTCTCCTTTGGAGGTTTCTGCCCAGTGCCTTTCCCCTGCATCCTCTTCCCAACTCTGGCCAAGTGGGATCCCAGATTGAGACCTTCAGGAGACTTTGGAGGTCATTTGATCCAATTCCTTCATTATATAAAAGGCCAGCAAAGTCTAGGGACTGGATCAAAGACAGGCAGGCAGCACGTGATGGGACTGGAATTTGAACTAAGATCTTTCAAATTGAGCCCCTTTCCCACTTCTGCCCACTGCCCTTCCCCTCCAGCAGCCTATCCTTAGAGCCTCAGCTGCAAAAAGAATGTAGAAAATTGCTGAGGGCAGTGGAGCATTGATTATTTTGAAGTCGACTTTAGGGTGCAGGGTATTAGGGGTGCCTTTCTTTCACTCTTATTTTCTTCTAATCATTCTATCACCTCCTGCAATCTGCCCCTTGTTCAGTCTGACAGTTGTAAGGCAAAGAATCATGTAGTTAAAAAAAGGAAAAAAAAGGAAGGAGAAGAAGCTAGTTAAACTTACTTTGGCAATTCCTTCTTTAATCAAAACCATTACAATTTATGGCTCGGTCTTGATTACACCTCTCCAGCAGGCGCCCCCTGATTTCATACAACGTCTCTGATTTTTTTTTTTCTATTTAATTTTTTTTCACTCTTCTTGATTTCTAGGTCAGAGAGTTTGAGCCTCATTCTTGCTTCAAATGGGCTTGGCTGTTTCTCTGGTGTTCAATTTCCCCTGGAGGGTCCATGGGTAAAAAAAAAAATGCTTGGCCTTTTCAGAAGTGACTTGAAATTCCACTGATGGCATTCTCCCTGATTCCTTATTTTCTCAACCCCTACTGAGAAAGAGATGGGTTAGAGAGTTATTCTTCCTGACCTCTCTTGAACCTTAACCCCCTACAGAGCCCAGGGTCAAGGGTCATTTTCTCAGACTAGCTCTGGCGGAAAAAAACCAAAGATCGGCCCCCTCCCCCAAATCTCATACTGAATAGAATGGAGAGTCATTTAAAAAACTTTTGTGCAGAGAGGGACGAGATGAACCTCCCTGTGAACCATTTCCTCACGTTATGGCTGTCTTGCTCCTTCTGGTCAACTTCACAGAAGGAAAAGCAGGCTAGATGGTCTCTTTTCTTTTGGGGGAAGAATAGTAGTTTCCTCTCTTGAAGGAATTGGGACTTTCCCTTTTTTTCCTCCTTTTCTCCTTGGGTTAGAAGAGAAAGAATTAGAGAGAGGGAGAGAGAGAAGAAGAGAGAAAAGCAGGAAAAAAGAATAAAAAAGGGAAAGAAAGAGAGCAAGAAAGGAATAGCCTTGGTTTGAGTGGGTGGTTAATTCCCTTGTCTCCTCTTTAAAAGGAAAGAAATCACTGACTGGATCAATGGTCATTTCACTAGTACTCTCAGAAGAAGGGGTTAGCAAGGGTCATTTCCTCTGACTCCTCCCACCCTTCTGGAAGGAAGGCTAGGCCATGTGTCATTGCCATGGCCCCCTCAGTGGAAGGCACAATGAAGAGGCATCATCTTTGACTGATCCCTTGGCCTTCCCCTGCCAGGCTTCCATAGAGGAGGAGAGGGAGGGATTTTTTTCCATTGAGGCTTCCAACTCTTTCTTTTTAAATCTCTTTGGATGTAGAAACTAATCATAGATCATTACCCAGCTCTCTTTCTCAGAGTGGGACAATACCTAAAAGTTCTCCTTTCCATCCATTATGAAAAATTTGAATAATGTAGCAAAGTCTCAGAAGCTTTGGAATTGAGCGTGGGGAGGGAGGAAAGCAAGAAACAACACAGTCTGTGTTTTTGTTTTATCTTTCTCATCTATTGAGATTAATTCTGGATGCTTGTCCCCAACCCCCACCTTCAAGATGTTCTACCAAAACCCTGGTAGACTCCAATATTATTCAGTAGAGCAGGAATTTGCTGATGAAAGATGAGTTTTCTTAGGTATAGCTCTGCTTTTGGACATTAAAGCTGCAAGAAATATTCCCAAAATGTAAAGAGTTGCTGTTAAGTTTTTTTCAGTCCTGTCTGACTCTTTGTGAACCCATTTGGGATTTTCTTGGCAAAGATGCCGGGGTGGTTTGCCATTTTCTTTTCTGGCTCATTTTATAGATGAAGAAAATGAGACAAACAGGGTTAAGCAGTGACTTGCCCAGAGTCACCAAGTTAGTAAAATCACAAAGTTAAGTCTTCCTGGCTTCAAGCTTAGCACTTTATCCATCATGTCACCTAGCTGCCACTCTAGTATAAGAGATAGACAGAGTTACCTAATGTTGGATTTGGAAGAGGCCTTAGAAATCATCTAGTTCATTTTATAGATGAGGAAACTGAGTCTCAGACATAGAAAAGGTTGTACAACTATTTAGTGTAAGAGACAGGACTAGAACCTAGGCCTATTGATCCCATTCCAGGACACTATATGATATCAATAGTATACAATATATTAAACCCATGGCTGGCTCACAAGGCTAGGAGAACAACATTTCTTTGGGTTGAAAAAACAGTGAATAGAAATGGAAATAAAGCCCATTTGTGTGTGTATGTGTGTATGATCAGATGTAAAATGCAGACCTGAATGCATTTACATCCTAAATAAATTCTCCTTTCCATTCTGTAAGAAAACGTTGTAGCTGGCACATTGCAGTATATTTTAGAATGTGAAAATGCCATTAAATATAGTGTTTTCCATACTGGCCTGGCAGAATCTCCACAGAGTGTTGAGAGTGCTGTGGTCCACTGTCATCACAGGAAGTCCAAGAAAGAGGCCCAGGATGAAACTTCAGATGATTCATTTGCAGAATGACTTGCCATCATTCTTAATGTTTTTTTAAAAGTTTTTTTGATGCATTTTATTTTTATATAATAGTAATTTCTCCTTAACTGTCCTCCTTCCATTGAAATGGCCTTTGTCACAAAGAAAATTGTTTAAGCAAAACCAGTAGGTATTATAAACCATTTCTGTTGGTGTGTACCACATCCCATATCCATAGACTCCTACCTTTCTATTAAGGGAGGGAAGGTATATTTCATCATCAATTGTTTGGGACTGAGACTTGTCATTATAATTAGGGTGGTTACTTTTTAGTATTTTTATATTTATATGTATTATTTTTATATTATTATTTGTTGTTCATTTCCAGTCATGCCCAACTCCTTGTGATTCCATTTGGGGTTTTCTTAGCAAAGATACTGGAGTGGTTTGCCATTTCCTTCTACAGCTCATTTTCCAGATGCAGAAACTGAGGCAAATAGAGTTAAGTGACTTGCCCAAGGTCACACAGCTAATATCTGAGGCCAGATTTAAACTCAGGAAGATGAGTCTTCCTGACTCTAGGCCTGGTGCTCTATCCTTTTACTGCACCACCTAGCTGCCCTTATAATTATTATAGTCATCATATACATTATACCCTTGATTTTGCTTAGTTCACTCTGTTATCAGTTCATCTGTCTTCTCCTATTTCTCTGAATTCCTCAACATTTATTTTTTCTTATAGAACAACATTATTTCATTATATTCATATGTGAAAATGTGTTCAATCATTCTGCATTTGGTAAGGCACCCATCTTGTTTCCATTTTTCCCCTCTGCCATAAAAAGTGCTGCAATGAATATTTTTTTTTTTTTGCTTTTTGGAGGGCAATTGGGGTTAAGTAACTTGCCCAAGGTCACACGGCTAGGTTTTTTTTTTTTTTGTGTGTGTGTGTGTTAAGTGTCTGAAGCCGGATCCGAACTCAGGTCCTTCTGACTCCAGGGCCAGCGCTCTACTCACTGCGCCACCTAGCTGCCCCTGCAATAAATATTTTGACATATATAAGGGCCTTTATTTCTGTTTCTGATCTCCTTGGGGCAAATAGGTGCATGAGTAGGATTAATTGCTGGGTTATAGGGACTGAACAGTTCAATGATTTCTTTTGAATAATTGCAAAATTATTTTCCAGAATGCTTGGACCAAGTTATGGTTCTAGGAGAAGCGTGCCTGCTCTCTCATTGCCCTTCCAACTTTTTCTCTTCTTTGCCACTTTGAGGAGTAGGAAGTAAAATTTCAGCATTATTTTAATGTGCATTTCTTTTATTATTAGTGATTTGGAACAATGCTTCATATGACTATTGAGAGTTTACAAGTTTTTTGAAAACTATTCCTATTCTTTGACCTCTTTTCTCTTCGGGAAAGACTCTTGGTCTTGCATAGTTATGTCAATTTCCTATGTGTCTTAGGTATCCAACTCTTCTCAGGGATATTTGATATAAAGATTTTTCTTCTCATTCCAAATATTTGTTGTTGAAGGGCACTGAATGTGAACTAATGTTGGATTTGGAAAAGACCTTAGAGATTATCTACCCCTTTTTAAAATGAGGAAACTGAGTCTCAGATAAGAAATAGCTTACTGAGGGTTACAATTGCTCCTACTTTTGGTTTGACTTGATAGGATTTCCTGTTTCAGCCTGGCTGAGATAGTACCAAGTATCAAGCTTATAGAAAATCTAAGGCAGTTGGTTTTTCTTCCCACCTGTTCCTCTGGTGAGAAATACTCATTTTCTGCTAATGCCTTTTGATATGCCTTCAGTATAAAAATTCCCTTTTCTGTTAGGGAATTTGTACATTCTACATTGACTATAGGTTTTTATTTTAAGTAATATACATCCAGATTTATTTTAAGTGCCAGCAGTCTTTTGACTTCTGCCATAAACTTTCATCAGTATGAGAGGAAAAGAAATTCGTTAGCTTAAGTCTTATGATCCTAACAGCTCATTAGAGAGCCCCTGGCTTTCGTCTTAAAGGATGCCTCCAGCTCAGTGATGAATCTGTCAAAGTTAGGGAAGCAAGAGTAGGGCCACTTATCAATCCTACAAAGCAATTTCTTATTTTTAACTATGTAGACCACAGGGTTCATTAGATTATTTTAATGATCCATCACAGGCCCTGCATACAAATCCCTCCTTCATCTGTCTACAACTGCTACCAAGAAATTAAAAAGCTAAATACCTGCCATAGAGCCAGGTCCATAAAACATCCATTTCAATTTGTTCCCAGCTTTTGCAGCTCTGCTTGGGTTGTCTTTGTGAGTTACCATTTTCCTGGCATGGTTTTTACTCAAGCATCGTTGTGTCCATTGAACACCATTGATAGAGAAAGGAATTATTTTAAGTCTAAATCACAGTTGAAGTTAGTTTTGGTCTTAGGAAAACTGACTTTTTAACAAAGCAAATTCCTTAGGTTTTTCAAATTCAGATGATTTTAGTTCCCATAAGATTGAAAGTTAAGATGGAAGTGGTTTTCCTAACTGAAATCCATTTCACATGAAAAATTTCAGAAAGTTATGGTCCTAACAAGATCACTGCTTCCTGAAGATCCTTGGGCATAGGAAGCATAAGCTGTAAAGACTGTGCATTTTTCTATCATACCCTGGCAGTTTGCCCAGGTTTTTGCAAATTTCTGTGATCCAATAAAGTTCACTATTGGGTAATGGGGCCCAAAATGTAGTTTGAAGCACTTGTAAGAAATCTTTTCATCTCAGCTCTCCCCACCTGAGCCACAGATTCATTAGAATATAACCCAGGACAGGCTTTGGGGATAAAGGCCCATGCAAACAGTCATATGACTCACCCAGCTTATCTTGGCTTTTGTGTCACTTCCAAGCACAGATCAACAGTTTTCCTTTTCTCTGGAAGATAAATGCCTTAAAGGATTTCCCTTGCCTGTTACACTGCCTGACTACCTGCATGTACTATGTAAACATCCCCATGTGCCCTCGCTTTGTAAATATCAGGTATTTATGGCATGTTGGCTGATGAAGTCATTCCCTGAATAATTTTTCATGGAATAAATTACATTAAAGAGGCTCATCACAGAATGTGTGTGTAAATTAAATTATTCTCAATTTCCCCAAGAAAATACAGGAGGAAAGAAACTGAACCTTGTTGTATACATATGTGTATAAATGTAAGTATATAATGCTGTGGTGATGATCCCAACCTAGCTGCAAAACCCAACCCATGGTTATTTTTTTGTTTGTTTCAGATGAAGGCTGTGAATTGTCTGCTTATTGTCTCTGGCTGCATTATTTTGTTGTCGATGGTGGCACCTTGAACAAAAATCCCCCCTTTTCTTTGGATAGCTATTATTGCCTTGATGTAAAATGATCTATTATTCCATCAGTCTGAAGTTAGAACTAAGACATAGACTGTTGCATCCAAGAAGCCTTTTCAAAAGGCCAAACACAAGCCCCAATATTTAAAAAGCAGGACTGCCCATTCCTCTTGTTGGTGAAGTGTCGGTAGCTTTAAACCAGGTCCAAACGGCTCACCTGTTTCTTCCTTTCTAGGGAAGTACAGTGAAATGTAAAAAGACATATTCTCATGTGTCCACTCAGCTATTCAAGACCAGATGTGGGGAATAAAGTGGGGTCTCTATTTGGTGACTAGGCCATCAAGCAGTTAAGACATGTCAAGAACACTTCTCAACAGAATTCTAAAGCCCAACACTGATTTGGAAGATGAAAGGCAGAAGGTGAAATACAGATTTTCCTGTAAATAGGCACACACACAAAAACCTCTCAAGTGTCAATATAGGTATAGCTCCGGTAGCGTAGTAGTCTAAAGTACATTTCCCATCACAGCGTTAAGATATTCCCTGAATGACGATCACGTCTTGCATTTAGTAATCTGGTGGTTTCTATTCAGTGTAACCAGTTTGGTTAGATATTGCCTCTTTTCATTGAAACCTTTGTCCTAGGTTCAGCTACTATTTTATGGGGAACAAATACAGGCACCCAAGTGACATGAGTCCATATTCCTTCTGTCCCTGGTGTCTGATCGATATATCGATTATTCATTTTAAAAGTCCAGTTGCAGATTTGTTGAATTGGGGCTCGGCCTTGACCTAATGGGTAGGTTGATGAGATTTGGTTTCTCCCCTTCTACCCCCATTGCCTGTGCAGGATCAGAAAGCCCAGCCCTGGATTGGTTGGGGTTTGCTGCTGTTGCTATGACTCCGTTGCTAGGATCACTGCTGTCTCCAGCCCCTGCAGGAAACATGTAATGAATTATGGATGGTTGATTTTCTCAAAGAGGCCTGATCTGTAATGCAGATGAGTTCCAAGTCCCCCCTTTTCTTCTGGGTTCTTAAAAAAAAATCAGAGTTTTAAATCAGAATCTGGCATTTGCCCAGTCCCAGTTGCCACTGGCAGTGACTCCTGAATACTGATGTTAATTCTTATGCAAAGAGAGGGCCAGGGGTCAGTGTCTGTTATTTGTTCTGGAAAACCTTGTAGGATTTTCACTGAACTCTGCGATCCTTTGGGGATTTTCTTTGGTGGGGGACAAGGAGATTCGAAGACAAAATAGGATACAGACCCTAGAAGTGGCATCTTCCAAATATTAGCGAGCTAGTCACCTTCTTGGCAGAAAGGGGGGTCTGAAGGAGTAGTTAAGGGAATCTCTCTCTCCTTTTTTTTTTTTTTCTGGGCTCTGAGTCAGAGGGGTATTTGCCTGAATATGACCTCGGACCTCCAGACTTTAGACCATATGCAATTTAAGCCTCTTTAATCACCCAGACTTCAATAGATTTTGGCTCAAGAGAGGCTGCGACTTCCTTGTAGGCGACTGTTACATATCTAACGTGCCTATCCCCCCCACCCCCCAATGATGGGGTGGGGGGAAGAAGGATGTGATCTCACACGCGTGACACACCAGCTGGCGCCGGGGCCCTGAACAATGCCTCCAGCTCACGGCGCGCTCCCAGAGCCCCAGGAAGAGGGACTCCGAGGGTCCCCCCTCCCTCCCACCACTCTACCCACTCACCCACCCACATCACTACCGGCAGATTTCAATAAATTGCAAGGAGCTCAGAAATGAATCAAGCTCCTAGATAACACTCAGCAGTGAGTTACACATAGCGGATTTTGTCTCCGGGAGAGAGTGTGGTCCCTCATTGCGATCTCTCATAGGAGGCGGTAATGGGAACCTTTTAAAAGCTCTCTGCCCACTCTCCTCAAGCCTCAGTCCCCCCAACTCCCTATAACCCCCCATTACAAATAAAGGGTTCTTCAAGTTTGTTCATAGTTGCAAGGCAGAGAAGGAGCCCTAGAAATGTGCCAGAGTCCGTCTGGTTTCTTAAATTAAAGATAACATCTTCAAAAGAGCCATCCTGCCAGGCTCAAGTTCAATAATTTAGCCAGAGGAAGAGCTTAGGTGACTATGAATGAAACTGGAAAGTGGTTCTCGGACTTGGGAAAGTTTCATTGCCAGCATCTCCACTGGTCCGGGCTCCTTCCTCTGGGTCCAGAAAAGACTTAAATAATAGCTCACTTGCCTAGGGAATCTGGCCCCACTCTGTCAGATTCAAAGAAACCATCGCACCTTATCGTTGGGTTTGTACTAAACAAAATGTGTGGGGTTTACGAATCAAAGAACACTAAAAACAATAACCCAATTTTCTGGCAGCAGAACACAGGCTCAGTGATGATTGAAAATACCTGTTATTACCTGCCTCAACCAGCAGGTAATCTCTCATCACTAGGAATAGACCCGCAATTATTAAAGAAAGAAAGGGAGGGGGGAGAAGAGATTTTTTTTTTAAAGAGGCAGTTTTTACTGTACAATGATGGAAAAGCAGTTTAGGTGAAAATTACATTTGTCACCCCCATCTTAGAGTATTTATTGAACGTGTAAAAAGAAAAAAACAAACAAAAACAACACTCTAGGGGCCAGGTGTGTGTTTGAGAACCCTGGGAATAAAATCTAGAAATATTAAAGAAATACAACACACACGGAAACTTCATTGCTAACTGTTATGAACAGTAGGGATTAATAAAGTCATTTCCTAAGATGGGAATTTAAGACCAAGGACTTTTTTTTAAGTTTCAGTTTGATTTCTTGGTTTTGTTTTGCAAGGCAAACCTTTCTACTTATACCACTTTTTTAGTGTTTTAGGGAATGTGTTTGTGGAGGGCTATTGGTCACGCATTCGGTGACACCAGCATGCCCAGCTAATAATCACTGTCCGTCACAGTCATCACATTCAAAGGAACTGAGAGAGAGGAGCAAGTTCAGAGCCTTAGGACTCAGGGCTACGGGACTGCCTGTGGCAAAGGGGAGAATTGAAGCGATCATATGGATAACTCAGCCCCAAACAGGCTTGTCCTGAAATATCTAGATAATTGAAGGCAAAATGAGGGTTTTTGTGTTTGTTTGAATTATTCAGGTAATTCTTTACTTAATTTTGCATGTGCAGCTATCACCTTCCTCATTCACTGCAAAATAGAGATAACCACATGGACAGAACTCACAGGGGAATTGTGTGGCTTACTGAATGATATAGGATGGCTTGACAATACCAAGTGTTAGATTAATGCTAAGTGTTCTATTTTGGTTTGTCTAATACAGACACACTTTATAGGAAAATGATGTTTCTTCATGTTTCTAGCTGTATATTTTTTTCGCCAGTGAAAAACAATTAAAACAAATCAAGGAAAAATCAGCCAGGACAATCATCCTATCTGTGGGAAGAGAGACAATACTTCTAAATGGAATAAAAACTAAATATCCAAATAACTTGACTGAATCTCTAGTATGGAAAATAAGGAAACATCACTTATAGGAACCATTGCTTTCCTAATTAAAACACGGACTGTTTGGGCTAATAGATCATAAGAGTTATTAATGTTTTAGTAATGCTAGATAAATGTCTTATGTCATCCATTGAACAGTGGGCTAATCTCTGGAAAGGCTAAAGGGACCAGAAAGCTCAGACCACATCCACATTGAAAATTAAGATGCAGTAAGCAAAAAGCAACATGAACCACCAAAGGGGGTGCTGCGATGCTTTCAAGGGTCATGCTATATGCATAAATTGAATGAGACAAGGGTTGAACTATTTTGCAGGACAATAAGGGCTTTGGCTGAACTTTTGAGGAATAACCTGCACTTTTGGGGAAAATGGTAGGTGATTTTAGACTATATGACTCCATACATCACAATGGAGACTGGATAGTTGGAAGCGGCTAGATAATTGGAATAGATCTTTGTCCTTACATGTTTTCTCTCCCCTAGTAGAATGTACGCTCCTTTTATCTTTGTATGCCCTGCATAAATATCGTGCCTTATAATTAGAAGGTGCTTAATAAATGGTTGCTCATTTGTTTTTGATGTTTGATCCTATCTAGATACATACTTTGTTTTTTCAAAATTTAATTTTTTAGTACATTTTAAGTGCTGAACTGTTTTCCTTCCTCCCCACTCTACACTAGAGAAGGCCACCATTTCACACACACGTATATATCATGCACATATGCACACAAACATGTAAAACCATATTATGCACACTTCTATTTATTAGTTTTTTCCTTTGGAGGTAGATAACATCTTCATAGGTCCTTTGTAGTTGAATTGAATATTTATATCACTCAGAATAATTTAGTTGTTTACATTTATCCTTCGGACAATATTACTCTTGGTTCTTCTCATTTCACTCTTAATTATTTCATGCAGGTCTTTCCATGTTTTTCTAAAACCAACCTGCTCATCATTTCTTATAGCACAATAGTATTCCATCACAATCTTATGCCACAACTTGTTTAGCCATTCCCCAATTTATGAGCATCCTCTCAATTTCTAGTTCTTTGTCACAACAAAGGGAACTGCTACAAATATTTTGGAATGTATAGGTTCTTTTTCTTTTTTCCTGATCACCTTGGGAAGAACTAATTGTGGTATTGCTGGGTCAAAGAGTATACACAGTTTTATAATACTTTGGGCATAATTTCAGATTGGTCTCCAAAATAGTTGGATCAGTTCACAGTTCTGACAGTGTTTTGGTGTCCCAACTTTTTTCTCCATTTGTCATTTTCTCCTTCTATCATTTTAGCCAATCAGGTATGAGATGGTAGCTTTAAGTTGTTTTAATTTGCACTTCTCTAATCAATCAATAATGATTTAGAGCATTTTTCTATATAACTTTGATTTCTTCATTAAAAAAACAAACAACTGGGGCGGCTAGGTGGCGCAGTGAGTAGAGCGTCAGCCCTGGAGTCAGAAGGACCTGAGTTCGGATTCGACCTCAGACACTTAATGCACACACAAATAAAAAACCTAGCCGTGTGACCTTGGGCAAGTTACTTAACCTCAATTGCCCTCAAAAAAGCAAAAAACAAACAAACAAACAAAAAAAACCCCAACCAACTGCCTATTCATATCCTTTGACCATTTATCAATTGGGGAATGACTCATTCTTATAAATTTGAAAAAGTTCTCTCTATATTTGAGATATGAGATCTTTATTTGAAAAACTGTCTATAAAATTCCCTACTCCCCTCCACTCTTTTGCTTTCCTTCTTATCTTGGCTACATTGGTTTTATTTATAAAAAATTAGACTTACATGAATTGATACAGAGTGAAGTGAGCAGAACAGAACATTGTATACAGTAATAGTAATATTGTATGATGAACAATTTTGAATGACCGCTCTTCTCAGCAATATAATGATCTAAAACAATCCCAAAGGACTTATGATGAAAAATGCTATCCACCTCCAAGGAAAGAACTGATGGCATCTGAATGCAGACTAAAACATACTATATTCCACTTTCTTTCTTTCTTTTTTTATTTGAGTTTTCTTCTACAGAATGACTAATATTGAAATATATTTTACATGATTGCACATGTATAACCTATATCAGATTGCTTACCATCTCAGAGAGGGGAGAAGGAAAGGAGGGAAGACTAGAATTTGGAACTTAAAACTTTAAAAAACTCAAATGCTAAAAGTTGCTTTTACATGTAATTGGGGAAGAAATAAAATATTGTTTAAATATATTTGTATAAAACCTTTTAAATTTAACATAATCAAAAATATTCATTTTATATCTCATAATACTATATCTCTTGTTTATTCATAAATTCTTCTCTTATTCATGAGTCTGATAGGTAATATATTCCATGCTCTTCTAGGTCATGTCTGTCCCCTTGTCTTTAGGCTTGACACAATCCAGCATCCATTTTGACCTTATCTTGCCAAATGGTTTAAGATATAGGTCTATACCCAGACTGCTTTCCAGTTTTCCTAATAATTTTTTTTTCCAAATAATGAATTCTTATCCCAAAAGCTTAAATTTTTACATTTGTCAAACACAAGGTTACTATAATAATTTTTTACTGTGTATTGTATGTCTACTCTGTTCCACTAATCCACTTTTCTGTTTGTTAGGCAGTACCAGATAGTTTTTGATTAAATGTTTAAGATTTAGCACTGATAAACATGTTTGATTAACTTTACATTCCTTTACATTTTCCCTATTAATTCTTTTAATACTCTTGACCTTTTGTTCTTCCAAATCGAATTTTGTTATTTTTTTCTAGTGCAATAAAATACTTTTTTGGGGGGCAATTTTGATGGCTTTGAATAAGTGGATTAGTTTAGGTAGAAGTTTCACTTAAAAAACTTATGTGGGTTTTGCCCTCCAGTGAACAATTAATATTTCTCCAAATATTTAAATCTGACTTTATTTGTATAAATATGTTTTATAATTCTGTTCATGTAGTTCCCTGGGTTTGTCTCGACAGATATAGTCCTAGCTATTTTATGCTATCCATGGTTATTTTAAATGGGGTATTTCTTACTATCTTTTCTTGCAGGGGTTTGTTGCTGATATATAGAAATTCTGATGATTTATGTGGGTTTATTTTATATCTTGCTACTTTGCTAAAATTATTTGTTTCAACTAATTTTTTAGTTGACTCAAAAATTTTCCAATTATATTATCATATTGTCTGCAAAAAGAGATTGTTTTATTACCACATTGCCTGTTCTGATTTCTTCAATTTATTTTTCTTCTCTTATTGATGTTGTTAGCATTTCTAATGCAGTATAGAATAATATTGGTGATTTGGGGCATCCTTGTTTCACTCCTGATCTTATTGGGAAGGCTTCTAGCTTATCTTCATTACAAATAATGCTTGATGATGGGTTTTAGGTAGATGCTTCCTATCATTTTAAGGAACAATCCATTTTTACCTATGCTTTGAACTGTTATTTTTTTTTAATAGGAATGAGTCTTGTATTTTGTCAAAAGCCTTTTCTTCATATATTGATATAATTTGTTACTTTTGCTATTGATATAATCAATTATGTTAGTAGTTTTCCTTATGTTAAACCATCCCTGCATTCTTGGTATAAATCCCACTTGGTCACCACATATAATCTTTGATATTTTGTTGTAGTCTCCTAGCTAGGATTTTATTTAGGATTTTTGCATCAATATTCATTAAATTGTTCCTTAATTTTATTTTTATGTTTTTACTTTTCTTGGTTTAGGTATCAGCACCATATTTATTTCATAAAAGGAGTTTGGCAGGATTCTTTCTTTGCCTATTATTCCAAATACTTTATTTGATATTGGAATTGATCCTTAAATGTTTGGTAGAATTCACTTGTAAATCCATCTGGTCCTGATGTTTTTTCCTTAGGAAGCTCATTTATAGCCTCTTCAATTTCTTTTTTAAAAAATAGATTTATTTAGATATTCTATTTCCTTGTCTGTTAATCTAGGTATTTATATTTTTAAGTCTTCTTCCATTTCTCTTAAATTGTTAAATTTATTGGCATATAATTGGACAAAATAACTCCTAATAATTGCTTTCTTCTTCCGTCTTCATTAGTAGCATATTCATCCTTTTCACTTTTGATGCTAGTGATTTGCTTTTCTTCTCTCTCAATCATTAACCAATGCTTTATCTATTTTATTGATTTTTTCATAAAATTGATGGCTAATTTTATTTATTAATTCAATGGTTTTCTTACATTCAATTTTATCCTCACCTTTAAGATTTCCAATTTGGTGTTTAATTGGAGATTTTTAATTTGTCCTTTTTCTAGTTTTTTTTTTTTAACTGCATATCCAATTCATAGGTCTAAATACATAGTTTGAAAGAAAGTGGTGGTGGGAACAGACTGCCAAGGGACAGGTGAAGGTAATGAAAGTGTAACCTTGTTTGTCCTGGAATTTTTGTCTAGGGATAGGTTTCCCAAGTGCATACCCAAGCTTCTTTGGGAAGGTTGTCCAACTTTTAGTGGACAAAAATTTGACTTGGTCTGATTCATCAGGGCTCCTCAAGTTTTCTTATTAATACTGACTGTGTTTTAATCAGAATTGGAAGCTCAAGTGGAAACCCAAGTGACACTCCAGCATTTTACTTCTCCATTTAGTTTGTCTATCTGTAAAATGGATATAAACTTTTTCACTGATCCTGGAAAATACTTCTGAAGAGACTGGATGAAGGCTATGTGATTTGAGAAACTTAGTTGTATGTGTGACTCTTGCATTATATCTTCCCATAATTCTGCCAACACAGATGAAAGTGGAATAACTAAGAAGTCATAGAATCATTTTTAAGCTCTTACATATTTCAGATTTGTTCCTTTATAGGTTCTAACTTTTTTTAGCCTGGTAAATAATGAAAGCCATTAACCCCTGAAGCACAATTAACCCAAGCCATAAATGAATAATCATGTTTCATGGCATATATGAAAAGACCTCAGTGAGACTACACATTACAATCATGTGGAAAGACCTGGGAGAGGTAAGACTGTGAAAAATTATTGGAAGGAAGTGGTTCAAAGGTTACTAATCTTCTGAGTCTTTTTTAGCCAACACAATCAGTGGGAAAGGTAAAATAGATGCCTCCCTACCATACTCTTCCTCTCCTGTTTGAGGATATGGAGTTCCAGGAATATTTGCTTAAGCTGGGGGTGGAGGTTGCATATGACAAGACCCAGAAGCTGAAATGGATTTCTGGCCATAAGTTATATAACAGTTGAAGTGAAAATTGCAGAGGAAAAAGTAGTCAGGTTAATAGAATAGTTCAGTTCTGAGATGAATCAGAGAGAGAAGTTCTAACAACAAATCACAGAGCAGACCTGAGATGAGCCTAGACCTCTATTACCTTCTGGTACAGGGTGACAGAAGGAAGAACTTTTACCCTCATTGACTGAGAGGGCTAAGGAAAGCTAAAATTTCCTACTTTCATAGGTATCAGCTGGGACATCTGATAGAGGACAGAATAGCAGGTCAATCTGAAGATAGCACCTTGAATGGAGGAGTAGAAGTAAAATAGGAAGGTAAGAGTCAGATGGGATGTCAGATATAATCTATTTCAAGCCTCCCATTGAATTGATGAAGGAACTGAGCCTCGGAGAGGTTGACCCATCCAAAGTAAATAAGCAGCAGAACAAAGTTTTAAACCCAAGTTTTTGATTCTAGATCTAGTTGTCTTTCCCCTATGTGAATCACAGTAGGTTCCTGAAAGAGCAGGCTGACTGAGGAAATATATGGCCCTCCTCTGAAAAGAAAGGTGACCTCTAGTAGATGGAGGAGTGTTGCAATTGGCTCTGAACAGAGCACTTCTGCGGATGACTGACTAGCTAAACCAGAGCTTGAAAGAGGAGACTGCAAATACTTTTTTTTCCCCAGAAGAAGAAAGGATGGAAAGCAAGGTCCCTGAGGGCAAGGACTATTTCATTTTTTTTTTTTGTTTTCATTCCCTCAGGACCAAGCACAGTGTGTGACCTGGCACATAGTGGGTGTCTGCTCAAAGACTGGTTGATGGAATTTTAATAGAATTTCCTGATGGGAATAGGTTTACTAGTTACAGCAACCCTAGTGGATGATGGACAGGTTATCAAGCATCCTTAGACACAGCTGAATACATGAAGATCAGCTAAATCTGAGACAGAATACCTGGTAGGGAGAAATGGAGACATATGGCAGGGAGCAGAGGATCCACTGCCTTCGAATGAATGAGTGGTGGGAGCAGGTGCAAAAGAAAACAGCCGGTGACATCAACAGAAGAAACCAGCAGCTTGGGAATAAGAGGGATGTGAATTTCTCCCACCATTCCCTGGCCATATGATTCAATTTCACCAGTATGACATAATCATATTATTCATTATTAGAAACCACTAAAAAGGAAAAAGACAAAATACATTAGAAAAAAAAAACACTCTGTGGGTGAGGTAGTCATGGTTCCTTTCAGGCCGAAGTCCAAATCCATTTTGAGTCTATAGACAAACCCCAAACCAAGAGTTCAAGGGATGTAATTTGGGTGCTCATATTCAAACCTTGCCTTTATCTATGGGTAAGTCCAGAGAAATTCGAAAATTTAAGGATGCAGCTTCCGTGCTCATATTCAAATTTCCTGTCCTAGTCTAGTGAAAAAAAAGGGAAGGGGTCCACTACACAGGGAATAAGAATGGTGAAGTATTGTAGCTTCTAGTTGGATCTGACTCTGACCCATCTTCTTTCTAGCCTTCCTTCTCTGATCAACACTGTGACAATGACAAAGTAGAGGGGGTACAGAGCCAACAAGTGCAAGGGTGTTTTCAACAAAGGTGAGAGGAGGGATCTCCAATAGAGATTTCTGTGATGGTTTTCAATCATTTAATGACATGATGAAGATGCAGAGTTTTAATTGGCTGCTGAGACATAATCAGGTGTCTTCCAAAGGTGCTGAATGGCTAAAATCAATCTCTTGCTCTTTCTATAAGTGAAGAGACCAGGACTTTTGTAAGCCCTTAGTGAGGAAAGAGACCTTTAAACCTTTATCTCTCCAATATTGCTGCTGCTATGTGGTTTGTGAGTGCATGCCTTTTCTGTGGTTTCTGTATTTGATGATCATGTCCTAGAGATACCTCTGGGACTCCAAGGGGGAAGCTGTAGCCTTACTGGTTCTGGGAGCCCAATCTACTGTGTGGACTGGGAGAATAAGTCCAAAGTCTTGATATGCTTAAATTGACCATGGACAAACCAACAGTGCTTAAGGCCCAGAATGGGCTGAGGCTGGCAAGGCATTCTAAGGACAATAAAAAGGTATTTAATTTATCTGTTAGTTTTAGATTTTGGTACAGAAATAAAATCAATAGAGGGATATTGCTCCTGCTAGGGTGGATTGGACTATGAAAACAGATAATGGAGAACTGACAGAACGACTCAATGTTTAGTTACCTTCTGTCTTTTTTGCTAAGGAGAATAATCTTGGGACTTGAAAAGACCAACCATAAATGGATAACAGGGAGCTTATGGGGAAATAGTAAGAGAACTCCTTTCTACTTATGACTAGTTCAAGTCACCAGGAACAGATGAATGTCCTCCTAGGGGAATGAATGAGCTGGTATATGAGATTGCTGAGTCACTGTCAATGATCTTCAAAAGACCATGAAGAATGGAAGGGGAGCCATTGTAGGAATAAAGAAGGGCAGGTGGCCTGATTTTCAGTAAAGGTAATAGGGGACTTAGCACATTATAAGACTATGAGCCCGTTTGATTTCTGGCAAAATTCTACATTGTATTATCAAGAGCAGTGGTATCAAACTCAAATAGAAATGGGTCCCTAGGGGCGGCTAGGTGGCGTAGTGAGTAGAACGTTGGCCCTGGAGTCAGAAGGACCTGAGTTCGGATCCGGCCTCAGACACTTAACACACACAAACAAAAACCTAGCCGTGTGACCTTGGGCAAGTTACTTAATCCCAATTGCCCTCCAAAAACCAAAAAAAAAAAAAAAGAAATGGGTCCCTGCGGGGATCCCCCACAGGGAAAACCACAAATTAATATCATCTATGTCATATTGCATTTTCATTAATTTTGTTAAACATTTTCCAATTATATTTTAATCTGGTTCAGGTTATACTTTGGAGTGAGTTTGACGCTGTTGATTGAAAAGATGGTTGGTAGTAACTGTCTAGAAGAGGAAATGATGGTTACAAAGGAAGCTTCATAGACAGCAGGTTGTGCCAGACTAACCTCATTTTCTTCTTTTGACAGTCACTAGACTTAGTGGATGAGGGCAGTATCATGGTTATAAATTCTCTAAATTTGAGCAAAGCATGTGGCAATCTCCTGTGCTGTCCTGGTGAAAGAGGTGAAGAAATGTAGGTTAGACTATAGTATAGTCAGGTAGATTTGAACTGGTTGAATGGCTAGGCCCAAAAAAGTCTCATTGATGACTTGAAAACATTTTGGAAGGAGGGTTCTTCTGGAGTGCCCCAGGGATACATCCTTGGCCCTAAGGTATAGATAATATGCTTGTCACTTTTGCAAATGTCACAAAGACAGAAGTGATACATTGAATTCCAAAGGTTTATGATAGACTAGAAAACTAGACTGAATCTAACAGTGTAACATTTGGGAGGCAGTATGAAGTTTTACATTTGGTTTCAGAAATTCACTTTCTGTGTACAAAAAGGCTCCTTTAGAGGAGTGACTACTTTTCTTTTGTCTTGTATTCCCAGGGCTTAGCAGTGCCTTGAGCATAGTTCATGCTTAAAAAGTGTTTATCAAATTGAATTTAGTGGAGGAAGTGTAGCTAGATTGGCTTTGGTGGCGAAAGATCTGGGGGTTTTAGTGGGCTACAAAGGCAATATGAATCAGCTCCCAAAGCTAACATGATATTAAAATTGTGGTGTATTAAGGGAAGCCTACTGTCCAGAAAGGGGGAGCTGGTCAGAGAACATTTGGAGTGTTGTAGTCAGTTCCAGGTGCCACATTTTGGGAAGATGTTGATGAGCTATAGAACTTCTAGAGGAAGATGACCAGGATGGTCAGAGTTGGAAGGGACCTCACCTCAGAGGTCATCTAGTTCAACACCCTCATTTTATAGGTGAGAAAACTGAAACCCACATAGGTTAGGTGACTTGCTCAAAGTCACACTAATGGTAAGCATCACAGGCAGGATTTGAATTCAGGTCCTCTAACTGCACAGCTAATCCTCTTTCCACTGTACCACATGGTTTCCCTGATACAGAAGGCCATTTTGTATAGGGATTAGTTGAAGGAATTAGGCATGTTTAGCTTGGAGAACAGAAGATTTAGGGTGGGAAATGAAAATTGTCTTCAAGTATTTGAAGGACTGTCACCTGTAATCAGGATTAGATTTGTTCTGCTTGGCCCCAGATGGCAGAAGTTGGAATAAGAGCCATAACTAGCAATTTCAGCCCTGGGGATAAGCAGCAGGGAACATGTTGTCAAGTCAACTTTGTAATTCATGATGTGGAAGTAATACACCAAGTACTCAAGACAAATTCAGTTGAACATGATGGGGAATTAGTTATATGAATGACTTCCATTGAAGATGAGTGTATATTAAGTTTTTGCATACTCTAAACTTGGGTGTCTTGGTTACCCTGCCCTAATTATATCTCTCTTACAGAGAGTCAGATTTCAACTCTTTGTAAGGAAGTCTGAAACGTCCGCAACAAGGACCCATCTTGGACTTTCCGAAAGCCAAATGAACTAGCTTAGGGGTCACATAGGTCCCAATTAATGGGAAAACTGAACCCATAGAAATGGTCACATGTATTTGAATTTGTACTGTGCTCCAGGCCATCGCAAGTGGTCTTGACTTTTGTCTTGCTGCTGGACTTTTATAACTCTGGAAGAGAGAGTAAGGCTGATGATTTTGTGTAGCTCTGCCTCATTTAAATCCAATTGAGACACAAGTCAAGACATCGCCCCGTGGTGGTGTCATTGGTCCTCTTAGAAAACAGAAGGAGAAACAACAACAATGTAAAGTTATGATTATGTAAATTTACAGTGGTGTCAAATTCAATGGAAATGGATTTCCAACTGGCAGCATATTGACTTAGCCACAAATTAACATTATTTATCTTGTATTTTTGTTTATTTTATTAAGCATTTACCAATTACATTTTAAGATGGTTCAGGGTCAGTAGGGTTTGCTTGTGGCACCTCTGATGTTAAACATGGTAGTTGGTTCCAGACCAGTGGAAATAAGCAGTGCAAATTTGAATAATTTGAATAATCCACTTCAGGGATTCATTATTTGCACTAATGGTGACCCAGCTATAGTCAGTTCCCCTTTTTTGGAGGTCCACAGATGAAGGGGGAGCTACTTGTTAGGATGTTGTAGAGGGGCTTCTCGCCCAGTTAAGAGTTCAACTGGATTGCATCTGAGGGCCTTTCCAACATGACATTGGACAATTCTTTGATTCTGTGATTAGTTGATCTGCACATTCCAAGTATGTTACTTTACTCTCTCATTTCTTAAATGGGGAAAAAACTTATACTACCTACCTAAGAGACATTGAGGTAAAAGTTTTGTGAATCTTAAAAGTGCTATATGAATATGGATTAATATCGGATCAACTCTTTAATGAGTTTTTTTTTTAATATGGTCACCTGACAGGAGTCTGTCCTATAGGGAAATGGAAAGCAAGGGTCAGGAAAGATGTCTCTTACAACTGTGATTGATGACATATTATGTTCCAAAGCTTTATGGCTTTAACTATTATTTAAATTTCTGACCTCTTTTTAAAAAAATTCTATGACTGGGTGGGTAGCTGAGAGTTTTGATTAATCCTTCTCTGTCTATATTCACTGCTGTGATTGAAACATTATAAAGATGTAAATAATGTCTTCAGTGCAAGGAAACTTTTAGTTCAGTCTGTGATTTGGGCAACCTATTTTTGAGGATAACTCAGGAAAGGTCAAATCAAGGGGAAAGTTTTTAGAAATCTATAGAATCTTTGAGAGAATCCCTCTATGGAAAAGTGTTAGAAAATAGAAGTGGGTATGTACTTGGTTCTCCATAAAGGCGTGTCTGATATTGTGACCAAACCAAAGAAAGCAGGGCTGAAAAAGGCATTCTAAAGTCATTCTCCTTGGTGCTTATGTGGGCCTGCCTTTTCTTTTATGCCTTTGGCTAGTGACTGTCTAGTCTGGAGCTTCTATCAATATCCTGCTGTATGAACTGCCCTACCCCCTTCACATGCTTAGGTGCTATTTGGATGTTATTCTGGACTTGGCTTCATTTCTTCTCCTATATGCAGCTAAATAGTAGTGGATAGAGTCCCAAGTCTGGAGTTATGAAGATCTGAGTTAAAGTCTGCCCTCACATACTTATTAACTATGTGACCTTGGACAGTCACTTAAGCTCCGTTTGCTTCAGTTTCTTCAGTTGTAAGATGAGGATAATAACAACACTTACCTTTCAATGTTGTTGTGAGGATCTAATGAAATGCAGTCTCTAAAGGGCTTAGCCCAGTGGTACACAGTGGGCACTGTAGAAATGCTTATTCCCTGCCTTTCCCTGTTTGGAATGATAGGTGGAGTCTAGACTTAAGAACCAAAGGTTGCACTGGGGCTATGTGGTCTAAAAATTTTGGACCATGTTTCCTGTAGTCTACTTAATGATAGATTAGCAGAACCAAACAGCATGCAGACAAACTGAGGTCTAGCCAGCCTTATAGTTACCTGTTAAAACAGAACATGGTAAGAAATTTGGAACACAGAACAGAATCCTTTGCTCTGAATGAAAATTCTTAGCTAGTCTGTCTGGACAGACAAATTAAACTCTCTCTAATGATTCATTAGAATGTAAGCTTTTTGAGGGCAGGAATACTGTCCCCCACTTTTTTTGTAACCTCAGTGCTTAGCACATCATCTAGCACATATTAAATGTTTAATAAATGCTAACTGACTGATAAAATAGAAGTTTTAACTCTACAAAACAAATTAAGACTAGAAATACTACAAATCTGGTGCACAGGAGGACCAAGAAATCTCAAGATTCTCATCAGCTCCTGCCTGTTTCTCTGGTTCACATACTGTTTGTTCTCTTTAAGAGTTTCCTTAATGAAAGGAGCCCTGATTTAAGGCCAAACCATTAATCACTTCGTCCTTTATCTAAGGTCAGAGGATGCTATGCTGCCTTAACTCTGAAACCAACTACAACACAGTACCAATGCTCTGAGACACTGGGCCAGGTTCTTCTTCTTCTTTTTTTTCTGCTTTTTGGAGGGGAAGATAGGGCAATTGGGGTTAAGTGATTTGCCCAAGGTCACATGACTAGTTTTTGTGTTAAGTGTCTGAGACTGGATTTGAACTCAGGTCCTCCTGACTCCAGGGCTGGTGCTCTATTCACTGTGCCACCTAGCTGCCCCCAGGTTCTTCTTTTTAAAACATATACCATTCCTCTATGGAAAGCATAGAAAATATTTTAAAAGAGGGGTAAATTTCAGCTAGAGTATAAGTAGACTTCATATTTAATTAACACCTCAATGAGTTAGCATCAAGCAGAATCAAGTCCTGATACCTGGTTTTCCCAGAAGAATGAGTCTCTCTGTCTTTCTTCTCTCTCTCTGTCTCTCTCTCTTCCTCTGTCCTTTCTCTCTCTCCCCTCTCCCCCCCGCCCAACCTAACAACAGAGAATTCCACTCTCAAGATTCCTAGGACAGTTGACTAAATTACTCCTCCCCCCCCCTTTCCCAGAATGGGCAGAAGACTGTAATGTACTTGAGCCTTGCAACCAAGGTCAATTATTTTGCCAACCCATGAAAAAAACAGAGACCATTCTTTCTTCCCTCTGGAAAGGCAATAAAATAAATGGATGAAAGTAGCATCCATTTTTACTTGTCTGGAAAAAAAAACTTCTATTCAAGGAAGCCAAGGGAGCTAGTGACTATTTATAAGGTTGAGTTGTTTGCACTGAAGCCATCAGCCCAGCCCCAACGAAGGTGGAGTCTGCTAATGAGGTGGGAGTCTCCAGAGAGTTTTGTTGTGACAATAACAAAGTCAAAATATTTACTTTGAGAAATTATAGTCAACTCGCCTAATTACATAGTATGTTCCAATGAAGGTTAATACCCTAACAAGTGGGTAATAGTAATTTGGTTAGGGTAGATTCTGGATTATTGTTTGCCCATCAATGATTCTAGGTACAGGGCACCTATTGGAAATGCAGGAGGTTCTTAAATATGTGTTGGGGTACAGAATGGCACAGTGGGAAGAGGACACAATTCAGATCTTGGCTCTCTGCTTGTGTGATCCCAAACAATGAGTCAGTTATCCTCTCTGGTCTTCAGAGGGGAGGGCACTAGATGGCTAGGAAGAGCCCCTGTAGGTCTAAATCTGTTCCCATGATCATACTCCACAGGATAAAAGACTGGTTACTCTATCTTAGGCAAGGTCTATTTGAATGGATAGGATTTTCATTGCTGCATTCAGAAAGTGAGTTGATCTGATTCAGTATGCTGCATGTAGTATAAACAGCCTTTTCTTCTCTCTTCTGTTCATTGACTTAGAGTATGTTGGAAATTTAAATCTGCTTACCTAGGACTTTCTGAAGCTTTTGAAATGGGTTTGAAATGGTTGTTCTGTTGTGTGAATCTTTGTCATCCCATTTTTTTTCTGCAAAGATACTAGGGTGGTTTGCCATTTCCTTCTCCAACTTATTTTACAAATGAGGAAACTGAGGCAAACAGAGTTAAATGACTTGCTCAAGATCTCACAGCTAGTAACAGTCTGAGGTCAGATTTGAACTCAGGAAGATGACTCCAGGTCCAGAACTCTATGCACTATGGTGCCATTTAGATAACCCATCAGGGTTTCCCTACTGGGAGCTGGTTCCCAACCTGTGGGTGCTGGGATGTCTCCACCATGTCTGCTTCTCAGTTCTTGTATTCCCTTTTCCTTTCTCTTAGTCTGTTCTCTCTCCTAGGCTGTGAATTTCTCTTTTAAAAATACCTGGGCAGAACTCAATCCCCCTTTCTAGCTCAAAGATCTCACCCTGTGTTAGACAAAATCAGTCAGAGGGTTGAAAGGGAATCTTTGTCCCTCTGAACCACAAATCCCAGAAGGCCAATCAGTTCTCAAATCCCCTATGACGAATATATGCATATATGTATGTACGTATATATTTGTGGATGATGGTTAGAGGCAGTGTGCCATAATGGATAGAGGGCTGACTTTACTAGCAGGAAGGCATGGGTTTAAGTCCTTCTTCTGACACAAACTGACTCCCTGACCCTGGGCAAATCACCCAGCCTTTGTTCTATGAGGCCCTCTCTAAAATGAACAAGTTGCTGAGCAGTTGCCCATATGCATTGGCAGATGAATTCCTCCTTGGGAGTTGTTATACCAATTAAATCATAGGTTGGGTAAAAAAGAGAATTCTTCCAGTGATCTATGTTATCATGGAAGTTCAGCCTCTGAACTGCACGTTAGGTGGCCCTCCCCTTTGGTGAACTTAATTGAGACCATGGATGAGTCACACAGGATGGGCAGGAATGGTTAGGTTGCTGTCTGCATTGATGGCCGGATGCCCACATGGAAGAGATTATAGATCTTTTGGAATATCATTAGGTAGGAGGTTCAAGGAATTTTTTGGTATCACGAAAAGGATCTCATACTCAAAAATGTTGGGTACCACTGTGTTGGGGGGTGGAATTCCTTACCTCGTTGTTTTCCAGTTGCTTGCCCCCTGCCACTATAGGCTAGCCACTCAAGAAGTGAGATAGCAGTGCATAGAGTGCTGGGCCTGGGTTCAGGAAGACCCAAGTTCAAATTCTGACCCAGAAATGTATTAGCTGTATAACCCAGGGAAAGTAATTTAACCTCTGTATGCCTCATTTTGGGGGCAGCTGTGTGGCACAGTGAATAGATTGCTAGGTCTAGAGTCAGGAAGGCTCAACTTCATGAGTTCAAATGTGGTCTGAAATATTTACTAGCTGTGTGACCCTCGGCAAGTCACTTAACCCTGTTTGCCTAAGTTTCATCTATAATAAGAGCTTGAGAAGGAAATGACAAACCACTCTTGCAACTATGCCAAGAAAACCCCAAAATGGGATCACAGAGTCAGACATGACTGAAAATGACAGAACAGCAAATGCCTCAGTTTAATAAGTATAGATTGAGGATAATAATGTTACCTCCCTGCTGGAGTTGTGAGAATCAGAAATAATATTTGTGAAGGGCTTACCACACGGCCTGGCATATAGTAGGTGTTTAATAAATGCTTGTTTTGTTCCCTCTGGCCCTGCATCAGTGTGGGTTCCTTTGATCCTGATACATAGTCTCTACCTCTAGTGGAGAGATCCTTTGAATTCCCAGAGTCGCAGGCTTTCGCCTGCCTGCCTCTCTCGCTCCTGACCGGCATTCTCTCAGCAGCATCTCTCTGGTTTTCTGACGCTCTGTCTGACCTGACTTTGGATACCCTCCCTGTCTCCGCTCACCGTTCACCTGCTCCTCGGGCAACTCCTGGTGTGCGTCAGTTTCTCGCCGTCCTGGCTGCTTAACCTGACCGGTGACCCCTGACCATCCGCATTCCGACACTGACAGAAACATCCCCGTGTAGTGGTTTGCTTGACAATGGCAGCGGAGCAGAGGCGTTCAGGCAGGAGTGGGGATGGTGAGCTTGGCTGCCTGCCCCTGAAGCTGCCTGTCAAAAAGCAGAGCGCCGGGTGAATGAAGATCCAGGGGGCGGGAAGGGACAGTTAGATAAAGCACTACAGACCATCACACGCGGTTCCTCCTCAAGGTCCTGTCAGTGGCTGAGCCGCTGGGGCAAGTGAATTTCTCCTCTAGGCTATGAATATAGGCTTTCTCCTCTAGTCGCTGCTATCCTGGGCTTTCTCCCTATTGTTCAGATGGCATGGCAGGGCCAATGGTGGAAAGAGAAAAACTAAGAACCCCATGGAAATGACAACCCAGTGTTAATAACTCAAAGACAAATGCTTATTTGTAATAAAGTATAAATACCAAGTAGAGCCAAACAGACCGGCCAAACAGACCGACCCCAAATCCCCCCTCCCCTCCCTTCCCCAGGATTAGGTTCTTGCTACCTTGTTCTTGGGTTATTTCAATAACCTCTTTTAAAATTATTTTATTTTATTTTCTATTTATCCAATATTAATTCCCTGCCCATCCTGCCCCCACCGCTGCCACTAGAAGAAAAAAAAAACAAAGCCCCCAAACTATAAGCCAAAACCTTTGTAACAAATATAATCAAGCAAAACCAAATTTCATATTGGCTATATCAAAAAGTGTGTGTCTCATTCTGTACCCTGAATCCATAGCCCCTCTACCAAGAGGTGGGTAGCATGTTTCCTCACTGGTCTTGTGGAATCATGGTTGGTCATTGCACTGATCAGAGCTCTTAAGTATTTCAGAATTTTTTGATTTTACAACATTAATGTTATAGTGTAAATTGTTTTCCTGATTCTACCTCAATAATCTCTTACCTTAGTCTCTCTGCCCCTAGTTTCCACCATCCCACTTCACTGCCAGATTAACCTTTGGTAGGCATAGGTCACTTTAATTCTCCAAAATTTTCTATGACTCCCTGTTTCCAAGAAGGTCCAGACCCCTTAGTCTGGCATTCAAGGCCCTTTACCATCTGGTTTCAGTCTACTTTTCTAAGTATTTCTTGTACTCCATAACCCAATCTTGTCTCTACTTTGCTCAGTTGTTTCTTATGGAACAACTCTCCTTTCCCTTTATGTTTCTAATGATTGAAATCCCATCCATTTTTCAAGGTTTGTTTCAAATGATACCTCTACCAAGAATCCTTCTCTGATTGCCTCAGTCAGAAGCAATCTCTTTTGCATATATACTTTGCTACCCCTTTGTACTTATTTCTCTTATTTATGGGTCATATTACCTCTTTTTTTTTTTTTTTTTGCTTTTTGGAGGGCAATTGGGGTTAAGTGACTTGCCCAAGGTCACACGGCCACATATTGCCTTTCTTATTGCAGTTTTGGGGGACATTATCTCTAGTGGGTTGTTAGCTTCTTGAGAGCTGGGACTGTGTTTTATTTCCTATTACTCATTGTCTCTCCTTCAGTCACTTAGCACAGTGCCTTGCCGATAGCAGTTCCTTAAAGAAGGATTGAAATTTAAGAACACTTTGAAGGACCAAGTGGGTCAATTAGTACACATGCTAGAAATAGTAGGATGGACTTTGTTATTTCAAAGATAGGAAAAATAATTGCAAACTTATTAAAAATCATAAAAAATATCACTGGGTGCAATTGATGCACCTGGTCCTTCTAGCATTAATGAATGTTTGTTGAATGAATAAATGGATGAAAATCTAAGTACTAAAAAGTACATTTCTGATCCAATGCTGATAGTTTTGCCTTTGGTTTTCTGTCTATCTCCATTTCTGTCTCTGTTTCTCTTTGTCTCTTTCTTTATCACTGCTGTTTCCAGTAGTCAAAATTCAAGTGCTTTAAATGCCATATTAAATGCCACATCTGTCCTTCAAGGATTCCATCGCCCTCCCCCTCCTTTCTCCCCTCTCAGCAGTAGGCTCCCTTCTTTTTCTCCCACTGGAGCAAATCTCCCCTCCTGAGCTTTTTTTTTCCTGCACTGGAGGCCCTTGGTGATGTCACCCTGTCTCAGCTGGTTCTAATTAACCTCTCATCAGGCTGTCTTTGAGTGAATACCTCACCACCCTGACTTTTTAAAGGGGTCAGATGATACTGAACCACAGTTAACATAAGTTAAATATAGTTAGATCATTTAACATGACAATTATAAGTTAAACATAAACACATTTCTTTACATACACCTCTGCTCATTATCCTGATTTCTTTTTGATGTTTTCTAACCCTAAAAGAATAATTTCATCCAATTTTTTGTTGCTTGAAAAATAGACCCTCTGGTACTTGTAATAGTGTTTCCAACTTTTCCATCAAGGCTGTGCAGACAGGCATTTGCAAACCAGATTGACCATGCCCTAAAAGGCATATCATTTCACTTGGTTGTTTTCCAAGCCTGGCATGTACTTCTTCCTCATCTTTGCCTCATAGAATCCTTCCAGTCTCAGCTCCAGGGCAACCTCCCCATGAAACCTTTCCTGATACCTCCCAACTGATGGTTCATCATCCACCCAATTACCTTGTATTTATTTTGTGTATAATTTATATGTGCAGGTTGGTTTCCCTGATAGAATGTAAGCTTCTGGAGGGCAGGTGCTCTTTCTTTTTTTTGTCCTTGTAGCCCCAGTCTCTAGAACATGTCTGACACATAGAAGGCATTTACTAAATGTGTGTTGCTTGCTAACTTGGTGACCTTAGGAAATTCACCTCTATTTGCTCACCTGAAGAATGGGAGTGCTGATGACCTTTGAGGGCCCTTCCAGGTAGACTCTCAAGTGAGTATATATGAGCCGTTCGATCCTTATTCCTTGGCCAAGTCATTCTGTCTGTGTGACATTTTCCTCAACTACAAACAGTGGTAACAAACAAATTCCATATCTAGGGAACAAATTTTGGATATATTTTCTCATTTTATCCTCATACCTCTATGGGAGGTGGGGCTGGTGTGCCATTTTGCATAGTAGGAAAATGAAGCTCAGAAAGGTGACTTGTCCCAGGTCATATACTAGTGAGTGGGAGAGTTAGGACTGGAATCCAGGTCTTTAGGGTTCAAATCTAGGGCTGTTCCCATCATACCCTGCTGATGGCCAATGCTTTCCTATCTCAAACCTAATGATGTCTGTGTTTATATCATAGGAATAACTTAACCATGGCATGGCATAGCTTTCACAAAGTCAGACTGGTCAATAATCCATAAAATACTAGGTATTTATCATGGCATTTAAAGTAATACACAGGAAGGCAAATACAGAGCCTAAAATGAAGGCATGGGGATGGGGTGGGGCAGGAGCAGTCGAAGATACAGTTAGGGAAGTTACCAAAACCTTTAGCATGATGATCTTCAGACCATGACAGAAAGATCAAGGAATCCTGGGAAGACATTTTAGACCTGACGTATTCAGATTTTACCAGCTTACTTGTTATTAATCCTAGTTGATGTGTGGGATGCTTTGATCCTTTATAAATTCTGCTTCAGGGCAGCTTTAAAGCAGACAAGAGTCATTCATTTTATAGGGTGGGTTCATAGCTTTAGAGCTGAAAGGGTCCTTATGTCATCTAGTCCAGAGGAAATTTCCAGAAAGGGGTATGAGGACAAGGTATTAGTAGGAGAAAGTAGGTGCAGAATAGAGTCTGCCACAATTGCTCAGAGAGGACCAAAACATGAGAGTTTTTGAATTATAGCAAGGACTGAATCAGATCACTGTATACAGTTGATGAATCTTTAGCTTGAAAGTGGCTAGTTGACTCACCCAAGGTCACACAAGGAGTTGGTAGAAGGGTGGGATTAGGACCAGGTTTTTTATTTTCAGTCCAGGGCTCATGACAATGTACTTTGATGTTAAAAAATGGTTGTCTGGGATAAGAACTCACTATTTGACAAAAATTGCTAGGAAAACTAGAAAATAGTATAGCAGAAACTAGGCATAGATCAATATCTTATACCAGATACCAAAATAAAGTCTCAGTGGGTTCACAATTTAGATATAAAGGCTGATACTGTAAGCAATCTGGGAGAACAAGGAATGGATTACCTGTTAGATTTATGGAGAAGGGAAGAATTTATGACCAAAAAAGAGATAGAGAGCATTACAAAATGCAAAATGGATAATTTTGATTACATTAAATTGAAAAGTTTTGTATAAACAAAGCCAATGTAACCAAAATTAAGAGGGAAACAGAAAATGGGAAAGAATTTTTACAACCAGTGTATCTGACAAAGGCCTTATATCTGAAATATACAGAGAACTGTAATATACAGAATCAAATTCATAAGAATACAAGTCATTCCCCAATTGATAAATGGTCAAAGGATATGAACAGGCAGATTTCAGAGGAAGAAATTAAAGATATCTATAAGCATATGAAAAAATGTTCTAAATCACTATTAATCAGAGGAATGCAAATCAAAACAACTCTGAGGTACCACATCTCACCAGTCAGATTGGCTAAGATGACAAAACAGGAAAATGACAAATGCTGGAGAGGATGTGGGAAAATTGGAACACTAATGCATTGATGGTGGAGTTGTGAACTGATCCAACCATTCTGGAGGGAAATTTGGAACTATGCCCAAAGGTCTACAAAAATGTGCATACCCAGCAATACCTCTTCTAGGGCTGTTTCCCAAAGAGATCATACAAGTGGGAAAAGGACCCATCTGTACAAAAATATTTATTTATTTTTTTCCACATCTATTTTTCCTTTATCAGAATGTTGGCACTACATCGTTGTATAGATCCTTACAATTTTTCAAATAAATTTACCTTTCTAGATTTCTCTGGACCCTTTAATTTGTATTTCAAATTTCCTACTCAACTCTGTTCTTTTCATCAGAAATGTGTGAAAGTTCTCTGTTCCTTTAAAGGTCCATTCACTGCCCACCCCCACCTCCTCATAGGATTATACTCAGTTTTGCAGGATAAATTATTCTTGGTTGTAAGTCAGTCTTTTGAAATATTGTGTTCCAAGACCTTTGTTTTTCAGTAGAAGCTGTCAGGCAGGTCTTGTGATATTGACTGTAGTTCCTTGATATAAACTCATTCTTTCTGGATAATTGGGGAGGGGGGGAGAGAGAGAGAGAGAGGGAGAGAGAGAGAGAGAGAGAGAGAGAGAGAGAGAGAGAGAGATTTGACATTCTTACATCTTTTCCTTACAAAAATATTTATAGCAGCTCTTTTTGTGGTGGCAAGGAATTGAAATCTAGGAGATGCCTATCAATTGGGGGATGGCTAAACGAATTGTGGTATATGAATGTATTTGAATACTATTGTGCTATAAGAAATGAGGAGCAGACAGACTTCATAACAACCTGGAGAGACTTATATAAACTGATGCTGAGTGAGGGGAGCAGAACCAGGAGAACATTGTACACAATTATAGACATGTCATATCTGTGTTGACTGATTTTGATAGACTGGACTCCTCTTAACAATGCAAGGCTATAATACTCATGATGGAAAAGCCTATCCACATCCAGAGAAAGAATTACAGAATCTGAATGCAGATTGAAGTAAACTACTTGCTCTCTCTCTCTTTTTCATTTTATTTTGTTTCTTCTTTCTCGTTATTCATTTCATTGGTCATAATTCTTTTTTACAACTTGACTAATGTTTAATGTGAAGGTATATGTAGAACCCATATAGGATTTCATGCCACCATGGGAGGATGGGTAGGGGGGAGGGGAGAAGAAAATTTGGAACTCAAAAACTTGTGGAATTGAATATTGTAAACTAATAGTAAACAATTTTTAAAATTTCCCTTAAAAAAAGAAAGATGTTTGTAAAGTAGAATAAAACAAAACAACAGCTTGGACCAATTTTGTTTTGTTTTGTTTGCTTTTTGGAGGGCTAAGTAACTTGCCCAAGGTCACATGGCTAGGTTTTTGTTTGTGTGTGTTAAGTGTCTGAGGCCGGATCCAAACTCAGGTCCTTGTGACTCCAGGGCTGGCGCTCTACTCACTGCGCCACCTAGCCGCCCAGCTTGGACCAATTTTAAACATTGTTTAAAGCAAAATAGAAAAATAGGTGAAATTAGTCTTTTCCACCTCTATCTGCCTTCATTCTTTATTCCTACTAGCAGCTTCTTCCCCATTTTGGGTCATTCTCAGGCACTCAATGACCTTCAGCTGCTTCCTTGTTTCTCATGGTCCCTCACAACTTCTTGTTGAAAACTCTTCCTGATCTCTCCTCTGCTCATCAAAACATTCCTGTTCAGTGTCCCATTGCGTCAGGATCTTGCTATTAGTTAATGAATGTCATCCACTAATTCTTGCTAAAGTACAAATGGCTGAAAATGAGTTAGTAATTCTCCCTTTAGGTAGTCCAGTCATTTGCAGTGTATAAAGGTCCTTCAACATTTTAGCTCAAAGGAATAAAAAATGATGATAATCATTTGGTCATCTGTAGAGGTCTGCTTTAGGGGAGAGGGGAAATTTGGAGGTCAGTGTTGACCTTTGCAAGAGCAATTTCAGTCCAATGATGCAGATGGAGCCCTTATAAAATATGGCAACCTTTAAATTATAGTACTGTTTACACCAGGTGTGTCAAACATGTGTCTAGTAACACTCTGGAGTCCTGGTAGAGTCAGATCAAGTTGTAATTGGGAAATATTTAACAAAATAAATTAAAATACATAGATAGAGCATAGATAATGTTAACATGTGATTTTCTAAGTCAATATATACTGGGGGATCTTTATATATAGTTTAGTGGGCCCCTTTGCTATTTTAGTTTGACACACTACTGGTCTACATTACCTACTCTAAGAATTTGATTTTTATGGTTGATTCAATTGCATTCTTTGATGACATTTTAAACTCTGGACTCTCAAATAGACTTTTGCAAAGGTTCTAAACTCTTCAGGACCATAAAAAAATCTCCTTGTAAATCATAGTAGGTCCTTTCCTTTTATGGACCCATAACCACTTTGCACTGCTGTGATTTATGACCTTTTAGATTAACTGGGCTGAGCTCAGTGTGAACATTGGAGAGGTTTTGGATCCAATGCCACTGCACATTCTATTGCAAGGCCACAGACTGGGTCAGTTATTTTGCAAATATGTTTTGAATATGTTGGTGCATGTTTTCCCTGAATTGACTGCAAAACTCTTGAGGGCAAGAACTCTTTCATTTGTGTTCTTGTATTGCCAGTTTCTAGCACAGTGTCTGGCACGTAGTAGGTCTTTACCAAATGCTTTTTGTTTGAATGAAAATGATGGAAGGTGAGAGAATATGAAGAGATCAGTTCAAATCCAACACTACTAAAGACAGCTCAAAGCCCATTCTCTATTGATGTGAGTTCAGCAGTGTCTTCTTTGTACTTGAAGGACAACCTCAGAGGTAGGGAGAACATAGTATCAGTGGAGTTCAAGCTGGAATGGAGTTTAGAGGTCACCTAGTCCAACCTGTTATCCAGGGTAGGCATCTCTTCCATAGTGCCTCTGTTGTAGTCAACTAGTTTCTACTTAAACACTTTGAGTGAAAGGGAGTACTCATTTCTTAACAAGGTAGGCTGTGCCATTGATGGGAAATACTTAAATTATCTGAAAGCTCTTGAGTTCATCTATTCATTACACTTTGTATCCTCAGTGCCTAGGGGGCACAGGGCATAGTAGGTGCTTTAAAAAATTTGTAAATTAACTGGCAATAAATGTTCATTGAGTACCTACTGTGTTCCAGGAACTTTGCTAGCCATGCCAATACAAAGAAAAAATATATACAGTTCCATCTTACTGCTGGTCACCTTGTCATTTGGTGGGGGAAGGGGAGCCCTAAGTTCTATATCCAAGACTTGACATCTTTCCTACCTAATACCAATTCCACAATGAATACAAATGGTGAATAGCAAAGAAACCATTTCTTCAAATCATAGCAAAACCAATCAGAGAAGCTATGCATAGGAGAAGAGATCACTCAGCTCTACCAAGATCTACTCAAGTCTCACCTAAAGGGAAGCTCCCTAAACTCTCTAGAGTTTAGAATTTAGAGTTAGCTGAGGTTAGGGACATGATGGAGATTGCCCACTCCTCTCATGTTGGCATTTCCCCAATCTTTTCCTTTAGCAATCTAATGTGGGATTGGACTCTTCCATCTTCTCTCCCAAAGCTCTGTCCCTTTCCCCATTGTCCATTGATAGCAGGAGATTGTGTGGGTCAGAGGACCTAATCTTTGATTCCCACATCAGATATTATGATCTTGTGTAGTCACCTAACTTGCTGGTTCTCAGTTTCTTTATCTGTAAAACATAGGGGTTGCTCTAGAAATAGGAGTGGGGAACCTGCAGACTTAAGGCTACATGTGGCCCTCAAAGTGTGGCCTTTGACTGAATATGAACTTCACAGGCAGCAGATTCCCCATCCCTGGTTTAGATGGGCTTTGAGGGCTCCATTAATTCTTGTGATCCTAGGATCTCTGCTGGAATCAGAATCTTTAGTGTTTTTCTATTTCTGTTCTCTTCCCCAATCACACTCTTCCATATAGAATTTCTTCCCTCCTCTACCTGTTGGAAGTCCTACCCATCTTAAGGCTATTCTTGATCTCTTTTTGCCTTTCTTCCCATTTCTCCTGGTTGGGAATGACCTTCCTCAGACCTCATATAACCTTTGGTTATATAGGATGTCCCAAAATTGAGAGTGTAGTTTAAAATTTTAATAAGCTTTTTGAAGCTTAAAAATCCACTAAGACTTTTGGGATACCCTGCATTACTGTCTAATGCACTTGTGTAATGTTGCATATTATAGCTAGCTATGTTGGGGTCAGCCTTCTACTAGAAAATGAACCTTTCAAAGGCAGAAAAATGTCTCTTATGTAAATTTTGTTCTTTCCTTGCTCTGCACACATAAGTAATTAATAAATGTTTGTTGCATTGTATCATAACAACTAAACTGCCATGATTTTTCTTATCCTGTGAACTGCTGTCAAATTAAATATTTTGTTTTTTTGCAAATTTTTTTGAAAATAAATATAGGACATTATGTTTATCTGTTAAATTCCATATATATATATATATATATATATATATATATATATATATATATTGTTTTAGTCTCTCATTGCAGATTGTCAAGATCTGTTTAAATCTTGATTTTTATCATCTATTGTAGAAGCAGTTCCTCCCAGCTTTGGGGCCCCTGTAGATCTGATAAACTTGCCTCTGTGTCTTTATTCAAGTTCTTGGTAGAGATGTTGAATAAGACTGGGTCAATACAGAGTCCTACACCAGAGACATCAAACTTGTAGCCTTTGTGGTTCTGTGCAACCAGCAATTCTCCCTAGTGAAGATCTGAATCAGATAAAATGTAATTGGGAAATGTCTAACAAAATAAATAAAAGTACAGCAGAACACAGAGAATGTGAATTTGTGGTTTTCTAAGTCATTATGCAGCCCCCAGGGATCCTTCTTTTTTGGTTTGATGCCACTGCCCTCCTCCATGCCCCTAGAGATCACTCTCTAGGTTGACATTATTTATTAATTAATTCTACTGGATTTAGGCAGCTACAGATCTACCTAACTGCCAAAATGTCACCATCTTATCCACAAAGGTATCTTGAGACACTGTGTAATATATATTTTTAATTTAATTTTTTAGCAAATTAAGGTACAATATAAATATACCACACTATTAAGCTACAAATTATCCTGATCCACCAACCTACTTACCCCATCAAAAGAGGAAATGAGGTTAGTTTGGCACGCCTTGTTCTTAGTTAATGCATGCTGGCTCCTGATTCTCACTATGTTGTTTCCTAAGTGCTCACAAACCATCTGTTTTATCATCTGTTCTAGAATCTTGCTTGAGATCAATGCTGAGCTGATCAGTGTGTGGTTTCTGGAATCCAATCTCTTCTGACTTCTGAAAATCAGGAGGTTTGCTTATTTCCCTGGTCTCTGTTGTCATGCTGCTGGTCCCTCCTGTGCCTTCAAAGGATGGTTGTAAAGCACTTACCAGGTATGGAGCTTTCCAGTGTGCCTGAAGACACAACAAACAGCCCAGGCCACTCCATCTGCATGTGCTATTGTATTCAGACCTAGAGGCACTTTAGAGACACAGTCACAGAGGAATGAGAGTGTACCTAGCCCTCCTGGATACTTCTCAGGAATGGACAGAAGTTCCAGCAAGACACAGAGGCATACAGGGAGAAAATACCCAAGCATCCAAATTACCCTTTTCACAGTGAGAGTCTTGTCTGACTCCTTCCTTCTCTGTCCTGGCATTTGATTGCTCTGGGTCTGTAGAATGGTGACAGCTAATGGAAGATATACCAGTAATGACTGCATCCCTACCCCTCTTTCTCCACCCCTTTGTGTAAATACTTAGGATAAATGTACCCACCAGATGGGTGGGCATGCCAAGGTACTCCATGTGCTTTTTTGTATTAGCCACTGCTGTGACCTTCAGAGAAAGATACTGAAAGGATGGCCAGTATTATAGTGAACCTGTGAATATTAATTAAGATTATTTTGTATGAAGCCTTTCCTAAGCCCCCCTCCAACTGTTAGTACCCTTTCTCTCAAACTACCTTGGATTTGACTACTTCATATATCTTTGAGCTGTACATCTTTTCCTATGTACTTGATGTCTTCCCCATTGGAATATAAACTCATCTTGAGCTGGGATGGTTTCTTTTTACTGGTATCTCCAGTACTTCAAGCAGTGCCTAGCACATAGTAGGTATTTAATCAATACTTGTTAATTTATTTATTATCCTGATATGTAAGGAACTTCAAAATCTGCTTCTAACCTCTATTTACCAGCCTCATTATCAATCACCTATAAGAGTCCTTCCTAGGAGATTTCCAGGTCACACTGGCCCATACACTGTCCTCCTAACACATCTTGTACTTTTACACTCTGTGCACATTCTCACTGAACTTCCCAGGGCTATCACTCTTTGATCTTGGTTTATTGAGACTGCAGATCAGTCAACAACCAGTTTATTAGTAACAGCAGTAGCTGAGTCACAGGGCAGTTATGCTTTGAAATAGCAAAAGAAAAGGAGGGACAAGGAGAATTGACAAGAAAGTCAGAGCGATGGAATCCTAATAAAGTCATCCCTAGCCTCAGTATTCTAACTTCTTTATAGGTTTCACTGAACAGTAGGCCCACTTCCCCTACCTAGCCACTCACACCTCACCCCTCAATATCCTGACTTCTTCATGTATGCCTCACTGCTCACCAGAACAACAGGTATGTCCATGAACTCCTATTTCTCACAGAACAGCAGGCATGTCCATGTGATGGGATCCCCACCACTGTGTCTAGCTAGCTACTGCCCCCAGAACCAGTCCTCATATTTCCCACAGAAATAGCAGGTGTGTCCATGCACTCACCTACAACCACATCCATTTAGTTTCAGACAGGACCACAATACTCAGCCAATCAGAAAGTAGCACCACCAGGATGTTGTAGCAGCAAGCACCCCAATATCCCCAGGGTGACTGCCAACACAGGTTCTTAGATCTGCTTTTCAAAGGGAAAGCAACTCAAAATGGGTTAACAAGCTTACTTTAATCAAACAAACATACATTACCTAGTTCAGGGGAAAAAGGTCAGCACCCCAAACTCCAGAGTTACAGAACTTACAGATCAAACAGACAGGCTTCCAAACTGTCCAACCAGTATATCAATACCAAATCACAGTTACCAGAGAGGGAAGCATCAACATCTGGGTTTTCAAAGCCGGGGGGCTCTCAACAACGGCTTCCCAGAGTCTCATCTGGTCAAATCACACAACACTTCTCAAAGTGAGCCCCCAAAGCAAAGCCTCTCATCAGAGTTTATATAGCCTTCTCCTGGCTCAGAGAATGTAACAACCTTCTGGACCCACTGCCCAATCACAAAGTATCAAGGTATGGGCTTTCCTGAAAAACAAGCCTCCCACCACAGGCTCCAGGTGCACTTAAGCTAGGGGCAGGGAAGATCTTTAAATTTGCATTTCCATTACAGATGTGGACCCCAAAACAGTGGAAGGGACTTTCCCTAAGTAGGCACCTGAGCACTAATAGAAAGAACTGACCTAGAGTGAACTTATGACATAAAGAGGCATATTATAATATCATTATCATACATACATACACCCCCAGATAGGTTTTTCTGTATGTATTGTGGGTAACTGCTTGCACAGTTTTACTGAGGTTGGGACCCCTCCTCTATTCCCTAATCCCTTAACAACCCCTTCCTGCATTTTAATATTCATAATTTCTGTTATGTAATTGCATCTTTGCATTATAAACTTCCATCTTGCTTTCTCTGCAGCTGCTGGTTCCTCCTGGAATTTAGCTCACTTCATCAGAGGTATCAATCTCAATAAATGTCTATACTTGGACTAGAGGAGGTCTGACTCTGAATTCTTTGAGATGGTTCTACTACAACACATCATGAAACTGTAACAGTTTTTGGTGTCCCTGGGAGGGCAGTCTCTGACTCTGACCCCTCCCAACTCCAACAAGAGGACTTTTGTTTGAATCCTTGAAACCACATTGAGCCTCTGCTTTCTCATCTGTAAAATGAGGAATTAGGTTAGATGGCCTTCAGGAATGTGCTGGAGCCAGCTCATGTCTGGGAGAATTTACCATTAAATTTTCATCCTTAGTCTATATCTTGGAAATTGGGAAATGTTATAATGTTGGTTGTCTAGACTTAAGAAAGTGATGGAGAAAATGTTAATTATGTGAATGTGAGTTAAACTTAAAAGTTATGTTTTGAGTACATTCCTCCCCCCACTCCAATAGCTCCATAAACATTTTCTAGCATACCCCTGCTTATAAGATCCATTCCAGCTCTAAATTTCTGATCCCATGACCTCTGTAGAGTTATACCCAAGATAGGGTTGGTACTCATCTGTAAGGATAATGTGAGTTTCAATAATAGGAGATTGGTGGCGACTTAGTCTGGTCAATTGAGATTCTGCCTAGAGAGGTGATGGAGGACATGATTAAGTAAGAGCAAGTAGTTAATTAACATGATAAAATGGAAGGAGTTCTGAATTTGGGGTTAGTTCTGAATTAGTGGCATGGGTTCACATCTTCACCATGCCACTGACTTTCTGTGTATTCTTGGGCATGTCACTTATTCTCTGTGGGCCAAAGTTTACTTATCTATAAAATGGAGTTTGACTTGATAACTTTTATTTTTGCTTTATTTTTTTTTGGAGGGCAATTGGAGTTAAGTAACTTGCCCAAGGTCACATGGCTAGGTTTTTTTATTTGTGTGTGTGTTAAGTGTCTGAGGTCGAATCCGAACTCAGGTCCTTCTGACTCCAGGGCTGGCACTCTACTCACTGTGCCACCTAGCCGCCCCTACTTGATAACTTTTTTTTTTAAAGCAATTGGGGTTAAGTAACTTGCTCAAGGTTACACGGCTAGTCATTATTTATGTGTGGGTGATCATTTTCTGAGGCCGGATTTGATCTCGGGTCATCCCAACTCCGAGGCCGGCGCTCTTACTCACTGTGCCACCTAGCCGCCCCTTTCGGGCAATTGGGGTTAAGTAACTTGCCCAAGGTTACACGGCTAGGTTTTTGTTTGTGTGGATTAAGTGTCAGAGGCCGGCTCCGAACTCAGGTCCTTCTGACTCCAGGACTGGCGCTCTATTCACTGCACCACCTAGTCGCCCCTTGATAACTTTTAACATTCCAGTTCAAACTCTATGATCTTATGAAGAATTGTTAGTGGCCCTGGCTTGGCATGTGCCCTTGGGTATTCTGTTAAACCAGTCAAACCACCACTGATCCACCAAAAGGGATTACAGACCCTCATTTTCTAATAGTGGCCCTCTGGTGGTTTGATTGTTGTAATAGGACATCCAAGCATACATCTTAGCTTGTTTGTCCCTGATGTTAGGTGGAGACCATGGACAGCACAATCACCAGGGTGACAGCTGAGATAAGTCACTCCATAGGTTTGGAGATACTTCCAAACTACTTTTTGGAATGGGTTGACTAACTCACAGTTTAAACAACAGTATGTTACTGTATTTGTCTGCCTATAGCCCCTCCAACAATTGTCATCTCCTGTCATTACTGATAATTTATTGGGTATGAGAATGAACCTTCATTGTTGTTGTTTTGGAGGCAATTGGGGTTAAGTGACTTGTCCCGGGTCACACAGCTAGTAAGTGTCTAAGGCTAGATTTGAACTCAGCTCCTCCTGCCTCTAGGGCTAGTGCTCTATCCACTGTACCACCTAGCTGCCCCTCAGTGTTGTTTTAATGTGTATCTCTCATTATTGAAGATTTGGAGCAATCTATGTGGTTTTTGATAGTTTGAATTTCTTTGTTTGAAAATTGCCTCTTTTGCCTTTAACCATTTACTAGTCTGTTGGGGGAATGGTTCTTATTCTTATATTTGCATTATTTCCCTATATGTCCTGGCTATCAGAGCAATTTGTCATGAAGATTTCCCCTTCCCTGTCCTCCTTTGGCTATTAACTGTATGTCTGAAAGCACGTAGCAGTTCCCCTCCCCATTGGTGAGAGGACCATGATAGAAGTGCTGAGGCATCTGCCACAGTTCCAGTCCTCCTTCCTCTGCAAAGCTTTCTTTGATTATCTCTGTTGAAAGTGATCTTTCTCTCTTCTGAACTCCCTAGTACTTATGGTCTGCTTCACTCATTCAGCTCTTAGTATATAGTCCCTTGTATGGTAGGTGATAATTTTACACATACCTTGTCTCCTCCAATAGATTGGAAGCTCCTTGAGGACAGGACTCCTGTCATAGTTGTTTATATCTCTTTGAAGTGCCTAGCAGTTATTCGATACATAGTACAAACTCAAAAAATATCGATTTGACTATTCTTAGAAAAGAGAATATGCTTCTCTTTTTCTGAAGTATCATCCCTTCGTCAACTTTAAAACATCTTCATTGGAGTGAAGATTTCTTTATATATCCTTTTCTTCCTTCTCTTCTTTTTCTCTAGAGATACTTGAATGGAGAGAGTTGTCCTTTATGGCTGTCCCACCTTTATTCCTTTCCTCTTGTTATTTACCACTCTGACATGAGGGTGGCATTTCTTCCTCCTTCTCCAACTCATGAACACCTACTTAGAGTGGTAGCAAATTAATGAGCAAGTGAAAAATAGAATAGAATCTGCAAAAACCCACCAGAACTTGAAAACAAATGTTAACCTCAGATCCCCACAGACTAGGTAAACTAATATCAAGAGATGTGTTGGGGCTTCTTCATGCATCACTTTAAAAAAAATGCTAAGCCTGGAATGACCTCTCAGTCTTCACTATACCCTTAGAGAATACCGTCACGTTCCCTTGTATTGTTGCCACTACCTACTGTAGAATTTTTCAAATAATTTCCTGCCTTAGATAGGCCCATCTATCATACTCCAAACCCAAGGACAAGAGCACTTTGCTATCGGGGCTCTCCAAGGAGCATTTAGGAAACGTGTCATTTCATGAAAATTAAATAGGCTGAAGTCAACTCCCTAGTTAAATTTCATCTGTTTATGGGAGAATAAAAAAAAATGCAGTCCTTTTATGTGTATCTATTCTCAATGGGGTTAGAGTTGATTCTTGTCTGCCCCTAATTATGAAGCTGGTGTTGGATGGACTGCTTAAAGAGGGAAATTGGTGATAAACTGTCCTAATATAGTGTATGAGAACCACATATTGCTCTTTAGGGAGAAAACAATGGGGGAACAGAATGAAGGAGGTCAGAGGAGAGAGATGGATTTCTTGGGAAGCTTGAGCAGGGCAGTTGGGTAAAATGAACAGGGTATTAGACTACTGGGGTTTGGGAATGACCAAAATATAGCTCAGATGTCAAAGATTTTGTTGATGACAGACTATGTATGGTAAAGGAAGTAATGTGGATCCTGTATACTTCACTTAACTCATTTGCATGATAATTAAAGAACTTGGGACCTAAACTGACCTTGGCACCTCAGGATCCACATTAACTCCTGCAAGATTTTTTTTCCCATGGGGGCTAGAATACTTGAGACGGATTTTGTCAACACAGTATCATGACAAGGAATATAGTTGGATTTAAGAATTTTCTAATCCCAAGTTAGATACTTGTTAAGTTTCAAGGGTTGTGAGTCTCTGCTAGGAATAAAAAGTGGTAAAAAGAATAGATTCATATCCTGGGCCACTCTGATGGCTTCTGTTAGCTACCCAGTTAGGTACAGGGTCTTTTATGTCTCTGCTATGCAATAAAAGAGCATGTCTGCGCTTATTAGGGAGAAGATTTCTAGTCATTGGAATTTAGTAGATGGGAGCAGGGAATAGCAAATGACCTTGAAGGGTTAAAGACTAGCAGATATTAGCATTGGAGACCATTGGACCAGTTGTGATATCCAGCAGAGACATATAAAAGTAGAAACACAGTGCCCTGCAAAGCAGTTAAGTGTTTGTCAATAAACATTTAAATACCTGTTATGTACCAGGTACTGTGCTAAGTTCTGGAGATGCAAATAGAGGTAAAAGAAAGTCCCCAACCTTGAGGATCTCACAAAGCAGAGATTCATTGGGTATACTGACAAGTTTTCAGCATCAGAGATATGAGTTTCCCAGGCTATGTGGGTACCCTGGCCACGTGTGTCCCTCTGTAGGTACCCTCCATCTTTGCATCCTGGCCACACAGATTTCAAATGTGAATGCCTTCACTTTTGCAACCTGGCAACATGAATTACTGAATTATGCTCCTTTGTACATGTTTGTTGGCTTCAAATGTTCCCCTTGTAATTGTCCTTCATGTATGTTCCTTGGTAGTATATGTTCTTTGCATGTGTGGTAACTTGTAGTAACTTGTGGTAACTTGTATCCCATGTACATGTGGGGATTGTAGGAAACCTTGTCTTTATCTCTCACTTTATCTGATAGGCTGTTCAATTAAATGTCTTTTGTTTTGATCTAAGGAGTCCTTTGAGTGGATGGTAAAAGTAAACATTAGTAGGGGCTCATGGGCTATAGCATTTAAGTGGGTGGGGATTCATAGAATGCCTTGAACCACTGGTAGTTTTTCCATAGGCTGATAATATGTGAGGGGGCATATCCATGTATTACATGAGGAAAAACACTTTGAAAAATTGGCAGTGCCAAAGAAATGTGAACTATTATTGTGATCTAGAGTTATGAAAAGGTTAACTTATATACAGTTTACACTACTTAAGAAGATAGGGAAGAATCTAATACATTATTTAAAGATTTATAATTTATAAGATGTCATTAGAGCAATGTATTTCTGGAAAAGGTAGACTGCTTGGTCATAGCATTCGAGTAAGGGATAACCAACAGACTGTTCACATTTTCCACTGAAATCCACAGAATATCAAAAGAATTAAAGAACATTTGGTGGAACCCTATAGAGAATTTAAAGGAGGAAAGAGTTGCACAGGTGATAGGACATGAGTGGATTGCAATCTGTATTACTGGCAGTGAATAACCATTTTGAGGAGTTCAAAGATAAATTATATTTTCCATAAAAATAGGTAAAATAAAAAAAATCAATGCTTAAAGTGGTAAACCTGTCAGAAAAGTGAAATGCTACTGTACAAATTCTTAAAAAAAATGGAAAAGAGCTTAGAATAGGACTAACATTTTCATTATTGAAGCAAATTAAGAGTATCATTGAATTAAAGTTAAGAAAAAAGGTCCATTTTGTTCTACAATCTCATTCAGAGTCAAATTCTTTTCTTTGCCTAGGGTTGCTATTTTCTTTCAGGAAATGCTGGGCAACCAGTGGGAAGAAAGAAGGGGTGGGGAAAAGAGAGTAGATAATATTCTTACTAGGACCATTGTGGGCTTCTGTAAGATTCCATGGAAATATTTTTGATGTACAATCATTGCTATTTGCAAAGACCTTGAAAGGCAGAGGAGAATCATGGAGTCTTGAAACGAAATGGAAATGCTGTGGATTTGTTGAGTCAGTTAACACATTGCTGTGTTAATTCAGTTTGTTACCAGCACCTGCCAGGGCTGTTGATAGGTGGATGATTAAAAAAAAAAACAAACAAAGGTATTCTTTCTTGCCAGTTAGACACAGTAATGAATTCATGACAACCATCCAGGAAGCATCTAACCTCAGGCATCTCATCCTTTTCAGGGTCCACTGTCCCTAGTAACTTAGCTCTGGATTCATGTTCCCAAGTAGACATAAATAGATCAGAGGGGTGCCACCTGGTGTACTTGGGACACAAAGGAGAAAACAGTGACCCTGAACTAGTGTACTGCCCTAGAAGTAGGTGTGCCCAGTCACAATAAAATGTTGGTGTGGCCACTGGACATTGCAGAGAAGAGTTCCTTATTAGATCTCATTTAACATGAACTTACCTGCCTTCTTTGCCCTGAATCACTATTCTGAAAATAACTCCTCAATAAAGTTGGAAAGTGGCCAACTTCAGAATCTCTAATATAGAGGAAATCTCTGTCTTGGGTTTATAGAAATTATATCAGAGTCACTTCTGGATGGGAGGGGTGCCTTTGCTGATATGGCTACAGCTGCAGGGCACCAACAATGGTGGCTGTTCTGAGTTGCTGTAAAAAATTAGAATAGACTGGTAATGATTTACACTTATTTGTTACACTTTGCTGATGAATTCTTTGGCTGTGGCAACCTGTGAAATAGGACAGGTGTGTGTGTGTGTGTGTGTGTGTGTGTGTGTGTGTGTGTGTGTAAAGTGCCTCAAATCCTGTGTGTGGTCCTCTTTCACTTCTTTAGTGAAGGTGACAGATTAAAAGGAGGAACTGAGGGTGCTAAAAGTTCATATTTTTAAGCTATCTATTAATCCTAACTTAACTGTTGGTACTCTAAATGTGAGAACTTTGTCCAGTACTCAATGAGTGGACATAAGACTGAGGGTGCTGACTTAATAATTTTGTCAGTGTTGCTATAAAAGAAACTTGAAGTAGGTCCTAATGGAAGGATAGCTCCCAAGTTCTTCTTGGAGAGACCAATAAAGCAATTAGCAAAATTGGATTTACTGTATGTTCAAAGGCAATAAGAAATGTCATTTCATGGAATGTTTGGTTATTTTGTGTTGCAGGGCTCATGATAAGCACTTTTGAAAAGACTCCTGTGAAAATAATTACAGATGATATATCAATATCTCTTACAGAGGATGAAGAAATAGAAAAATTCTACATAAAGTTCAATGAAACCTTAAATCAACAAATAGCTGAACGAGAGGCTGAGTGGTACAATGACTAGAAAACTGACCTTGGAGTTGGAGGACACGGGATTCAAATTCTGTCTCTGACAAATGCTGTTGTTATGACCCTACACAAGTCATTTCCCTATTTAGTGCTCTGAGTCACTGTCAAGACTATAGGTTACAAAATGGTTGTTGATCATCCCTGAAAGAAGGAATGTGAGTTCCCTCTACCAATAAAATTATATGAGTGAAATCACTTGCTGTTTTATATGAAATTTGTTTCTTGTTGACTGGGACACACCAAAATTCCATGTACTGGTGTTATCTTTACCCAGTTCAAACTTTTCTCCTCCCCCCGCCCCCAATCAGTGGATTTTCCCAAAGGCTCTGTCCTTCAACATCTGTTGTTCTCTCTGTATATTTCCTCCTCAGTGAGTTAATTTACTCCCATAGCTTCATCAGCACCATTAATGCCAGTGATTCCAAAATTTACATCTCTAGCCTTGACCCCTTTCCTGAATTAGTCTCATATTTCCAGCTGTGTACAGAACAGGTCTGTGGTGACATGTCTAAACTGAAGTCATCTTTCTTTCCAAAGAGGCTTTGTTGTTAGGTCATTACAGTTGTGTCTAACCCTTCATGACTCCATTTGGGGTTTTCTTGGCAAAGATACTGTAGTGGTTTGCCATTTCCTTTTCCAGCTCATTTTACAGATGAGGAAACTAAGGCAAATAGCATTAAGTGACTTGCCCAAGGTCACACAGTTAGCAAGTCTGATTTGAACTCATAAAGATGTTTTCCTCCTGATTCCAAGTCCAGTGCTCTATCCACTGCACCACTTAGCTGCCCCTAAAATTGGCTTTACTTCCATTTCTGTAAGATTTCCTAGATTAGATACAGGCATCTTGAAGGCATCTTTAACTCTTCCTCTTCCTTCCCTTCCTATATCCAGGATTTCATTCATTCATTCCCCTACATATTATGGCCACATTCTTACACAACTTGATTTTTCTGTACATGCCATTTTTACTTCTTTCTTTATCTCTTGACTCAAGTTGAACTGCTCACAGGAAGCCTTTCTCACCTCCTCTATACTCATCCAAGTTCTGTTTAATCTTGAAGTCCCATCTCCCCTTGTCAAAGCCTTTATTAGCTACTCCATTCCAGTTTGACCTCTCCCTGTTTTGAATTCTTATCATGCTTACAGTCACAGTTACATAGTTTAGGACCTAACTATTGTCAAGTAATTTCTTTCCTCTTAGTTTTATCTTCTCAGCTAAATTGTAAGCTCCTTCCTGAGAACAGGAATCACACCTTACTGTATCCTACAGCACTTAGCTCAGAATGAAGCACAGTGAATATGATTAATTACAGCAATAATAATGAAATTAATAGTACTTGATAATTGTAATAAGAAAAATAACAAATACATATTGATTATAGTCAAACCTTGGCCATCAAGAACTGTGGGGGAATGAGTTATTCTAGATATTGGAGTTTTCCAGAGCTTGTGAATTGCTGCAGATTAAGCTTCTGAATGTTGTAGCTTTACATATTTAAATCCTTTCTGATAGACATTTTTTTTCTAAACTGTATTGCTCACTTCCCTATTTTCTTATGATGTGTATAGTGAATATATGTTAATATAATACAACCTTTTCTTGTTGAACCGGAATCATGATTGCAATATATCAATAACTCATATGGAAGGCATAGGTCATAGAACTGAATGGATACCAGCCCCCAAAGTGGCCCAGACACAAGCCCCTAATGTCATCTTGCTCCTTGGTCATTTGTCTCTTTCTCATAAAGGTGGATTGAAGCATGTGAAGCCTCATGACCTTCTGTACAGTATAACAAGATTTCCTTTCTGCAAAATTCATTAGTAAGTCAAAAGCTAAAGCAGACTCCTCCCATTTGGTTTTCTTGCTTTCCAGAAACCATTTTATCCAATGTTACCAATAATGTCCCTTGTCACAACCATTCAGAGCTATGATTGTCAATGCTTTTGAACGTTAGGCATCTCCTAATCAGCTTGTACCCACCGTTCCATTTCAGTGGCATTGTTTGTTCATGCAGGTGGAGGACTTTTCCTTACCAGTTCATTAATTTGTTCTTATTGGAGGGGAGGGGAGAAGATTTGCTCCAAAGCTTACAAATCATTCATCATCATCATTATGTATACTGGACTGAGAGCTCTGTGAGGGCAGGGACCCTATCTTATTCGTCCATATTGCTCCCATAGTATCTAGTATAATACTTTCTTCAAGATAGGTACATGATAATAACAATGTATTAATAATTACAATAATTTACATTTCTCTGGTGATTCAAGGTTTGAAAAGAACTTTACACGTCATTTAATTTTCTCATTGCCCTATGAAGGGAGAGTTATTATTCCCATTTTTATAGATGAGGAAACTGAGGCACAGAGAATTTTAAGTGACTTTTTCCTAGGGTCACATAGTCCATGTCAGGATTTCAACTCTGGTATTCCCGAGTCTAAGACCAACACTCTTGTTGAATAGAATAGAATGAGAAGGAAATGACACTTGGCATCATAGAACCTTGGGAGCAGAGGAAAATGACACAGCACCATACAAACAGAATCACTGTTTATCGAGAGGTCATCTCATTCAACTTTCTATCCAGGATAGGAACTCCCTTCCTCAGCTTCCCTTATATGTGTTTTTCTGACTTCTGTTTCAGTCTCCAGAGATAATGAGTTTATTCCCTCACTGGGCAGAACAGCTTATTTTTCAAAAGGCTCTGGTTGTTAGGAAATTCTTCCTAAGGTTGAGTTGAAATCGTTCATGTCACTTCTATCCAGTAATTCTACTTCTAGAGAAACTTAGAAACCTCGAAGAAGGCCAAGTCCTCTTCCATATAATGGCATCTCAAATATTTAAAGAGCTATGGTGTTTCCCACTCTTTTCTTCTCTAGGCTAATCATCTCTCAGCCCCTCAACAATTCCTCATTTGACATTTTTTCCACACCCATACTCTTCCTTGGGTGTGGGAAATGATGTAAAATATTTTCCCACACTCAAAGAATTTTGGAAATTGAAAGTTTCTTATTGTCTTCTTAAAATGCAGGTAAGGCCTGACCAGTGCAAAATATTGTCAGAATATTATCTCCCTTCTGGCAGAGGCTGCAGATCTATTTATGAAGTCTCAGATTGATTTAAGTTTTTTTTTTTTTTTGAACAGGGATGTTTACACTGTTTATGATAACTGAGATTATAGTAAACTAAAAATTCTGTGCCTTCTTTTGGCACCTCCTGCTAAGATTTCTGACAGGACACAAGGCCCCATTATTTTTTTCAAGTCTCCTCAATGTTTCATTTAAAATAGAATTTAAGGATTGAACAATGATAAAGTTTGCATTTTTAATGTTACAATGAGGTTGAAAATCTTGTAATGCACGATGGATCAAATTTCTCATTAAATCCTTTCTGTAATGACATTTCACATTCTGAATAATACCTCAGTCTATAGGTGCCCTGGGTGACTGGAAGACAGTAAAAATATTCCCAGACAGTAAGCCTGCTTATTCAGGATGAGCTCTATAATTGTTTAGCAGTAGAATAGTTTTTGCTATTCTCTGGTGAGCCTATTAAGTTTTGCTTTCACTTAGGTAAAAATCTTTCACTGGAGCTACAAAAGGACTATAGAATGAAGCAGAAAAAAAACTTTGTTCGCACATATATTAATTTTATAAGCAACAATCAGATGTATGTAACATTTTTGAAAGCTCTAGGACAGTTCGGTTTTCTAGTCATCAAAAGAATTTTTAAAAATGGGAATCCAAGTCATTTGAATATGCAAGAACAGCAATCTGTCCCTATTTTGCTTAAATCCTTGATTCATTAGCATTTTCCAGGTTACAAGTTGGAGAACAATGTAAAAATAGGTTGGTTTTATTGGCATTATAAAACTATTGAGGGGATAGACTGGGCTCGGGAACAATTCTCAAAACAAATCACAACATTTCTTTGAAGCGTCGTGATTTGTTGCCTTTTTCATTAGTTCAATCTATGTTAGTTCAGTCTCTGGAATCAGAAAAAAAAATTAAAATGAGAATGTATCTTAGAAGTAAATTAAAGTGCATCATGGCAAAATGGAAAATTGGGAGTTCAGAGTCAACTACCTACTGAAAATATGACCTTTTATGACTGTATGATCATTTAATTTCTCTGAACCTTAGTTCCTTATCTCTAAAATAAGGATAATTATATTAGAGCTACTTATATTTCATAGCTGTTTTGAAGATGACATGATATAAAGTATGTGCTGTGCCAATGTTAAAGCGCTATAAATGGGTTGTTCTCTAGTTCTAGCCTTGCACTAAGTTTGAACCAATTATATAACATACCTAACAAGTGGTCATTCAGTTTTTTCAAGAACATTTGTGGCAATAGAGAAGTCACTATCTACCAAAGGACTGTATTTTTTCCAACATCTCTACTTAATAGGAAGATTAAAATGCCTTTAAAATACACATATCATGACCTTGGGCAAGTCACTTAACCCCAATTGCCCTTCAAAAAAAAAGCAAAAAAAAATACACATATATTAGTAAATCTATTTTTGGTCTGAACTTGTCATTGATTTAGGCAACTCTCTGATAACCCTGATACATTATTGAAAATCATGTATATATTTTTTTGCTTTTTGGAGGGGGGTGGGCAGGGCAATTGGGGTTAAGTGACTTGCCCAAGATCACACTGCTAGTAAGTGTTAAGTGTCTGATGTCGGGTTTGAACTCAGTTCCTCCTGACTCCAGGGCTGGTCCTCTGTTCACTGCACCACCTCGCTGCCCTGAAAATCATATTTTAATACTTTCAATTACTGTTAGACCAGAAATAGAGTGAGTCATCATCCATTTTTTGGGGGGAGAGATTGTATTTATGTCTGGATCTCCCTCTCCCAACCAGGCTGAAAGTGCAGCAGCCACTCATGGGTGACTGCAACTGATTGGCATAGGAGTTTTGTCCTATTTCATTTCTGACCTAGGATGGATTTACCTTTCATCAGGCAGCTTGGTGGCTCTTTTCCTTTTCCCCCTCACCATATTTGTGTGGACTTAGTTCTGACACCTGGGTTAGCCTCCTGCAGATCTGAACTCCTAAACTCAAACAATCCATCTGCCTCATCCTCTCCAGCAGCAAGGATTACAGGTGTGTGCCATCATGCCCAGTCATCTTCTGATTTTTTTCCAGTAACAACCACTCATATGAAACACAATTTAAGTGTTCTAAATGAGGTGGATACATTGTATGTAACTACTCTGAAGATGTAGCTGCTTCAGAATCTGAAGTGAATTTCAATAGTTGTCAAGATAATATTCATGGTAGATGAACTTTGCCCTGATCCATCAGGGTTTCCCTGTGCTCACCAATTTCAAATTGAATATAGACATACAATTTCCATTTTGAGGTTAGCTCCACCTTTTTATATTTCTCTTTGCAATTCAGTAGAGGAAGGTTAGAATTCAAATATCAGTGGATGGAGTACTAGCCTTTGAGTCAGGAAGACCTGAGTGTAAATCCTGCTTCAGACACTTAAAAGTTATGGAATCCCGGGCAAATTAGTCCATAAATATTTTTTAAGAAGCTAGTATGGTAGGATGCTTAGCACTAGCCACGTAACCTCTGTTTGCTTCTGTTCCCTCATTTGTAAAATGGGGATTATAATAGCACCTACCTCCCAGAGTTGTTGTGAGGCTAAAATGAGATAATATTTGGATAGCACTTTGCAAACCTTGAAACACTGAATAAACCCTAGCTGCTGTTACAGCTATTCCCTACCTTTGTTGTACTGATTGTATTTATAGTACTGCACACATTTGATATGTACTTATCTTAACCTCATATTTTAAGGATAGTATTATAAACCTCCTCTTTCTTCCCCACCCCCAGAATAAAATAGAAATGTGTTTTCAAGATCATGGAATTGAATTACAACATTGGCATTCCTGCTCACTGAAGTTTCCCTTACTTCAAGCTTACAGTAGAGACTCTAGAGAACTCTAAGGGATGCCATTGGTGGGATTGAAGTTACTTCTTTTTTCCCAGGGCTCTATTGGAACTAGTAGGGGATAGGGGAAGATGGTGGCTCATACTAGTGAATATAGTTTTCTCACTGATTCCAAAGAAAGAGCCACTCTTAGAACACTGCTTTCAGGGGATACCTATTTGCAATATGGATGGCTGTTTTCCCCTCCCTACCAACTCTTTTCTCAGACTACAAACCTATTTTATATTCTGTCAGTACATCACTTTCCATTGTCACTGTCTACCGTTCTTACTACTCACAATTATGGCTGCTGTGACTACTGCCATGAGTTCTCTCCTTCCCTTATTTCTCTGCTTTTTTTGGATTTCATGTTTCTTCTGTTTCTAGGCACTTTCCTTAATACTTTTAAACTTTCATGAAAAAAAAATCCCCACATTGTTAATTGGAATGATCCTTTCTTTCTGTGTGATCAGTCACAACAGTTAGAGTGTAATCTTCAAGTGTTTGGCTTTTTTCAATTATCTCTTTTATTATGCATGCTCAGAGACTGTCTTTTTGTGCCCCTTTACCTCCCCCACCCCCCAATTTGTTTTTCTGGATACTCCTAGATCTAGAGCCATTTTGGGAGCTAGATACCAGATAGCTAATGCTTTATGGTTACTAATTTTTTTGTAGGCACAGGCTTAATTAGATTGTAAATGTCTACATGGCAGGGGAGGATTGGCATGAAACAAGTCAAGTAATCTCTCTGTCCCTCAGTTCCCTCATCTGTAAAATGAGAAACTTGGACCATATTTTCATTGGTGATACTGTGATATTTTCTGGAGATCTCTTTATTGTTTTAGAGTTAAGTGAGAAATTGATATTTTAGATGAGATGATAGATACTTTGTAACATGAACGAGTGGGTTAACTTTTTGTAGGTTCTGCAATTTTTTTTTCTGGAGAAATTTGGCCTGAAAATTGTGGCTCTGATACTAGATCAAAGAGCTATGATTCTATCAGGACAGGCGGAAGCTGTCCAACTTCATCTATCTCAGGTTAGTCAGAGTTGCTTGAGCTTAAGGGATATTAAGTGATTTCCTTGTAGTTCATGTCAAAGGTAAGATTTGAAAGTCTTCTGAACCCCAAGCCTGGTCCTCTATCCATGCTGCTGTGCTTCTAAAATACAGTGGAATGATCCCTTGCATCCATTAGTTTTCTACAGCCTGTCATGTTGATGGTTGGTAGTTGGGAAATTATAGCAAGACTTTAGTTGCCAACAAATAACTCAAATCTGGTTGAGAGTAATTTCAACAAACTCTTTCAAGATGTTTCACCTTTAAATATCGTGTACTGTGAATAGTAAACATAACTTGTTAATGGCAACATACTTTTTTTTTGCATTGTAAAGTTGAATTGACAGCTGTGCTTCGTGAAAGGTTGAAATTATGAGCAATAAAACTTGATTGTTCGGAATGAGAGTCTGTAGCTGAATACGTTTGTGCATGCTTATCATGTCTGCTTGCCTTTCATATGTGCTTCATCATTCAGCTGTCCTATTTTGTTGTTGTCATTCAGTCATTTCAATCGTGTCCAACTCTTTGTGACCCCATTTGGGGTTTTCTTGGCAAAGATCCTAGAATGGTTTTGTCATTTCCTTCTTCAACTCACTTTATAGATGAGGAAACTGAGGCAAATAGGGTTAACTGATTTGTCCAGGGTCACATGGCTAGTAAAACTGTGCCACCCAGCTATTTATATTTCAACCTTATTTCTTCAGGGCATAGTAGGAAGCATAGTATAGTGTAAAGAATTCTGAAGTTGGAGTCAGGAGATCTGAGTTCAAATTCTAGCTTTGACACTAGTTATATGATCTTTGACAAGTCATTTCAATCAACTGATCACTCAATAAACATTTATTAAATGCCTACTATGTGCCAGGCACTGTGCTAAGTGCTGGGGATACAAAGAAAGGCAAAAGAGAGTTCCTGCCCTCGAGGAGCTTAAAATGTAATGGAGAAGACAATATATAACCAAATATGTACAAAACAAGATCAATACAGCATGAATAGGAAAGAATTAAGAAGGGAAAGGCACTGGAATTAAGAAGGATTGGGGGAGCCTTCTTGGAGAAGGCAGGATTTTAGTTGGGACTTAAGGAAACCAAGGGGGTCAGTAGTTAGAGCAGAGGTGGGAGAACATTCCAGGCATGAACATAATGTCATATATAAATTCTATATAATCACAAATATAAATATATGATTATAAATTTAAATACAAAATAATATAACATTATAAATTTAAATAAATAGAATTAAAATTTATGCATATGTTTTATGAGTGTACATGTATGTATAACACACACACACACACACACATACACACATACAAAGAAAGGCAAAAGATAGTCCCACCTTTTAAGGAGTCTAATGGGAGAGACAATACACAGATAACTATGTACAAATACGCTACATGCAGAATAAATTGGAGGTAATCATACAACTAGCAAGAATTAGAGCCAGAATTCATTTTAGTGATGTTTCTCATTTCTCAGTATACACCCTGCACTTGCTCAGGGTCACACAGTGAGTGTTCAAGGCCACATTTGGACTCATGAAGATAAGTCTTCTTGACTCCATGCCCAACAGCACCTTACTGCCTCTGTGTAAGTGACATAGATATGGTATAGAAATATGAATGGTGGTTATTCTATCCCCAGCAACCCAGTATATCATGCCAGACATATTGAAGCTCCGTGAACATGTGCTAATCTATTGACATCTCATTATGCAATAATTCTATTATAACCTGTTTCTTTAGCTATCCAACCCCCAAAATAGCATACAACCAATAGGAGCAAGAGAATGCCATAGAAATGACTACTTTTGGAAAATATGGAAGATGGCAAAAAAAATAGTGAAAAAAATACTACCTTTGAGTTGCAGGTTCCTCTTCTCTATTTTAGAAGGCTGATATAAATAAATAAATCACTATATTTGGGAGATTGGACTATATTAGGGATTCTTAACCTGAGGTCCATGAATAGATCTCAGGGTGTCTGTGAACTTGAATGGTAAAAAATTATTTCAATATAATTGGTCTCCTTTATAATCCTGTGTATTTTACTTCATCTGCTTAAAAACATTCAGAGAAGTGGAATGTAGGCTTCACCAGATGGCCAGAGGCGTCCATGACACAAAGGGGTTAAGAACTGTTGAATTAAATGTTCTCTGAGGTTCCTTCTGGCTTTAAATTTATGCTATATTATCATGGATCTAAAATGTTCTGGCATTTTCTACCCCTCAGATGCTGTGAGAAAAATGCTTTGTGTTATATAAATGGAAGTCATTATTATTAAAATAGATACTAAATCTGCTGGAGCCCTCAAACATTTCTTTGACCACCATCATAATGGACTTACCTTAAAGGTCTCAGTAAAGTTTGTTCCTCATGAGACATATTCGTAGGTGTTAGTATGTAGCAGTTTTATGTATTGTGGTCATCTGTATTATAAACTGTAGTTCCAGCATTACACAGCACAATGCTCTGCATGCAATAGATGCTTAATTAATGGCAACCGAATGTCCCTTGAATGAAGGTGTTCTAATTGGGCTAGCAATGATGCAAATGGAATTATTTTTAATATCTTTGGATTGAGAAAGATAAGGAAAATGATTGGAGGAGGACCTGGAATGAAGGGGTGTGCATGTGTGCACGTGTGTATATGTATGTTTGGAGGGGGGGAGGTGGACAATTTGAGATTATAGCAGAGGTGTGCTGATGATAAATGTTTAACAACCCTTTTCTCTGGAAAAAAAAATAATGTGCATTCTTAACACTTTCTTAAGGTGAGACAATCCACAGAACAATGAATCAAGCACTGATTTGTAGGGTTTGCCAATTTCCAAGGTATAAGTGCTCACACTGAAAACTTAACAATGGACTCTTAGGTAAACCTGTTCCATTTGGTTCTAGCAAACCTCTGGATTAAAGTATCTTGCCTGGGGTCTGGGGAGGAGCATAGTTAGGGTGGAAAGGGACCTTCTTTTTACAGATAGAGAAACTGAGGCCCATAGATGTTAAATGATTTGCTTTGGGTCACATAGATAGCAAATTAGAGGTGGGTTTTGAACTGAAGTTTTGTATGGAGATGTAGTTCTAGTTCACCCTTGTTGTTGGAGGCAAATTTCAATATCAGTGGAAACCTGTTTGAGGAAGTAGGGGGCACTGATAAAAAAAATAAGGAGCTTAATTCTCCCCTTTAACCATAAAGGTTTCCTTGATTCCTTCCTTAGCAAAAATGGCAGGACCCATGGGAATTGGTTTCTAATTTCTCTCCCTCCATTCACACATCTCCCCTAAGGATGGCCAGAGGAAGCAAGGAAGGTTTCAGATTTCTTCTTCAAAGTTGAGGGAGCAAGTCTGCAAGGACATACCCCAAGTTTCCTGGAACCCCTCAGAAGCTCCTCTGCTTCCCTGACTCAGACCCCTGTCTGTGTCCTGCCATGTTAACCAACTCCCCTGAATTCCCTACTCCTACCCCATTTCCTCTTCCCAAACTTCTTTGACACCATTGTCCCCCCAACCTTTGGCACTGAAGAATTGGTTATATGAAAAAAAAGAAAAATTCACCCCACGGCCTGATCCAAGGCCCCCAAAGTTTGCATATAGGACCCTAGTTGGGTCCTGGGATGGAGTAGAGGTTGATGAATCCGTTGGTCACCACATCTTTCTTGAGCTCAATGGTATTCCTAGTCCTATACTACATTGTGCCATTGAGGGATCAGAAGACACATGAACTTTAATTCTTATCACAATGAAGGAGGTAAAGCAATTGAACTTCGAGAGGAGGAAGGCCCAGCTTAGGCCACAGCCCTGGAAAATGCATTAACCTCTGTCCTACTCTGAGTTTCCTTGCTGGTACCATACAATGGAAGCAAAGCCCAGGTTTCTTCTCTGTTGCTCCCCAAATGCCTCTTATGTTGTATACTATAGAGTATGCCGACAGGGAGAAGAGGTGACATCCAGGTGAGGCTATTTTTTTTCTTGCGCAGGGAGGCCCAGCTGATGTCAATAGCCCTAACAATGGCATTAACCTGTCTTATTCTGAGTGAGCTTGTTGGAACTGCAAAAGGAAGGAAAACTTGGACCTCTGGGTTGCTTCTCCCAAAGGGATTCTCATTTCGTGCAGTAGAGCTAAGTATGCTGATAGGGCACAAGATCCAGGGGAGACTTTATTTGTGCATCAGAGCTGTTTCTACTTGATGGTCTGCTTACCTGGGTGACTTTCCCTATATCTTTTCTGTGTTTCAGTATTCATGTTCCCTTTCGTGTCTAGGAAAGCCTGGTTCATTGGGCTTTATTATAAGCAGCATGAGGACCAGGGGATGATGGCATTGCATCACAAGGTGAATGGCAACTGTGTCTTTGAGCCTTTCCCTTTTCTCCTGGGAGTGCCCCTATCGGACATTATGCACCTTTAACTTAAATTTAACACCCTCAGCAAACACTTGCAGTAAGTTTGTAGGACCCTGAAATGATAATCACAAAGTTTCTGGCATACAGTAAGCACTGTGCATATGTTAACTATTATTATCAGTCCAAGTCAATTCTTTAAAATATTGCATGACGGAGAGACATCATTTGAGGCTGCCTTTTTTTCTGTGGCTTTTCTGGATCACATACCATATCTATACCATCATGATAGGTGGGAGGCAGGGACCAGGTGTCCTACTCTTCTGAACTGGGTACACATTTGTTGGTCCCTGAAATTCATGGGGCAAAAATGAACCTGAAGAAAACCTGTAGGTTTGAGGAAGAGACAATGGAAGTTTGGCAGGAGAGAAGGCTAATAGGTCATGGGGAGCAAGTAGCCTTGGTTGAAAGTCCTCTTCGACCTCAGTTGATTGCTGCTTTCAAGTATCGTACACGATAGTGTTAAGTCTTGGGCTGAAAAATAAAACCAGGAGCATGGATGTGACCCAATATAATCCTCTCACAAAAACCATTAGCAAGAGAAAAAGGCAAAAGTCAAAACTACTTCTGATTAGCTGCTGGTCAGGGTCTATAATAGATATGAGGGCCAGTGTAAGTGTCAGGACTTCGATCTCAGTTGTGTCTTCCTCCCAGGCATCTTCACACACTCAATATTGTCCATAACCATCTCCCTGGTGCCAGATAGTGAAAGTTAATAGATTTTTCTTCATGTCAAGTATTCTGTGTAATGGAGGTTTTGTCTAATAGGCAAGTGGCTTTGTTTTTTCCTTCCCACCAAAGTTCTACTAATTTGAGAATCTCATTCATCAGTTTTAAAGGGAATGAGGGAGGAATTTTTTGGAGCCAGAATTCTTCTCTTTCTGTGTGTCCATTTCATCATCAGAAAAGCCAATTTTCAGGGGTTGGTTCTGAAGAAACAGGAATAAAAAGGTAGTAGGAGGAGGCATTTATATAGGCTGGCATAGTGCTTTATGTGATTTCATTTGTTCCTCACTAGGACCCTGTGAGGTAAGTTTTACACCATTATTATTATTTCTGTTTTATAGATGATAAAGCTAGGCAGAAAGAGGTTAAGTTAATTGCTCATGATCACAGCTAGTAAGTGCCTGAGGAAGGATTCACACCTAGGCTTTCCTGTTTCCAAGTGCAGCCTTCTAACCACTGGACCCCATATGTCCCATAAAATATGGAGAACTTCACATGAAAGCTATTTTTCTAATCACAAAAATGACTGTTTTATTCTCTGTTGCTTTTAGCAGGTATTTTTATGTGAGGAATTTGATAAAGGGAATAACTGATCGCTCCCTCAGCAAAATGGAAGCTGGTTCTCAACCCTCTTCCCCATCTGTCCTCCAAGGATGGCCAGGTAAAAGTTTCAGATTTCATCTTCAAAGTTTGGAGATCAGCTCTGCGGGGACACACCTTAAGGTTCCCAGAACCCCTCCCTTCTGTGCTCTCAATAACAGGGAATGTAATTATCGATATTACGAGCAAATTCAAATGTAGTTTTCTCTCCCTTTCCCTCTTTTAAATTCCTTGTTTCCAGATAAAAAGGGGGCACAAATAGACAAAGTTCAAGATGTCAAGAGGAAGGGACACTCAGGGCATAGATTTACCCCAGCCTCATCCCTATCCAGGGTCTAGGCCTGAAATCAGGAAGACTGGAGTTCAAAATCTGGTCTCAGATGCTTACTAGCAAGCTGTTTAACTTCTCTCTGCCTCAGTTTTATCAACTGTATAATGGTCATAATAATAGCATCTGCCTGCCAGGGTTGTTGTGAGAATTGAATGGGATGCTCTTTGGGAAATGCCTCGCCTACACATAGCAGGCACTTAAGAAATGTTTAATTCCTTCCCTTTACTATCTTATCATAAGCTCTGGTCCCTTCCATGACAGTGAGTGCTTGGTTTGAGTGAATACTTGAAAGATATACCAATGCAAGAAAATAGATCCAGGAGAAGAGAGAGAGAAAAAAATCTCCAAACCACCCACCTCCCCCAAAACAAACCAATAAGGAGTCACCACAACTAACTCTGTGGTACATGAGGTTATTTGCAAAATTGATTGAAATCTTAAAGTCATTTAAATTAGAGTAGTCAACAAGCTTCATGACATTCTTGAGCACCTACCTGTTGTGCTCTGGTGAAGCTAAAGGGCAGATTGGGATCACAGAGGAATCTATGTATTGCTGTGGATAGAGCCCTGGGCCTGGAGTCAGGAAGAGTTGAGTTCAAATCCAGCCTGCGACACTTACTTATTTCTCTAGTATAAGTCTAACCCTCTGCTGCCAGTATCTATCTATGGCTCCCGTTTTAGTTCAGTTTTCTGGGGCAAAGCAAGACAAGCCTGATCTCTCTTCCACATGAGCTCCCTTCAAATACTTGCAGATAGCTATAATGCTCCCCCCTCTACAAACTAATAGAACTCTAAATATAAATTAACCAACAGAGACCACCACTTGTTTCTTGGGTCCAGATGTATGGTTAGACACAAAGACAGATAAAAGAAATGTGGTATAATTTAACCCAAGTCTTTGCCTTGACTTTGCCAAAGTGAGCCAAAGGGATAAAAGGAAATACTTTTCACACTCCAGCATGGTTTTCTTTCTCTTATTTCATTTCCCAATGTCTAATTCTGAGGTGAGAAAATGATGCTGTCCTGCCTCAAATGAATAAGCTATTCAGGGCAGAGGGTGATTTAAGGCCACAAGGGAAGACACAATCTGGAAGTGGGGTCCTAAAAGACTCACTCAGCTTCCCCACTGGCATCCTGTCCACTGGATCAGAGCATCCAAGGTCCTAAATTCCCCCTGTCTTGAGTGGCCCCTTTTCTTTGCTCATAGATTCACTTTTTAAATACTTTGAACTAAGAGAATAAGACCCCAGGTTGGATATCTTCAAAGGGCTGTATTTAGGATGGAGATTTCTACAGAATTTTGTATGTGGGATGAATGGTGACCCCTTTAGTCAATTGAGGTAGCCATTTAATGGGATGATCATTGTATCTGGAGTCAGAGGACCTTGTTGCAGTAAATTGTGTTTAACTCACAAGCCATGGAAACCTGGCCAATCACTGAGCTTTGGAGCTTCATTTTTCTCATTTGCAAAATAGAGATGTTTATTCTATCTGACTTTATAGGATTGCTGTGAGGAAACCAGTTTGTAGAAGGTCAAGAGTTAACATAAGTTTATTAGAGGGAGGGGAAGGAACTGAGTTCTTCCCTCCTCAGTCTCCTAGTCAAAGTCAATCTGGGAAAGAAAGACCATCAGGATTTTTGGTCAAAACAGAAATCAAAACATTCACTCTGAGCTAATCAGGGCCCAAACAATGATCAGTTGGGGCACAGCCTGAGACCTATTATTGGCTAATCAATGAGAGCCAGAGTGATTTGGGTCATGATCTTTAAGAAAAAAATCTAGACCATGAACCCTAAGATGCCTTGTGAGATTTTAGCAATCAAAATTTACATTTGTTTGGGCAGAGTACCCTCAGGTAAGGGTATGATACCCTTTTACCACTGGACCCAGATAGCTTTGGAGGAGAGAATGAGGCTGGTGACTTTGCATAGCCCCCTCCCCCCCACTCACTTAAATCCAATTCACTTGCATGTCATGGCATCACCTCCCTGATGTCAAGGTCCTTTTGGAGAATGAAGGACAAGCAAGCACCTAGTTAATGTAACTGGAATTAAGGGGCAGATACTAGAAGTAACTGGTATTAACATCTTAAGGAAGTACAAAGCTGTGTTAAAAGTTACCACTTTATTGTGAAAGCCCTTAAAAGATTAAATTGAATGGAGAGTTTGGGAATGGTTGGATGATGGTTGACTGACAGTTGGCTGAAGACTGGCTGCAACCCTTTATTAAGATTTAAAGGCCCAAAAGCATTTTAGGATTTAGTTTAAGAGTTTTGCACAGGTTCTCAAAGTGGGAGATACCACCCCCTGGGGAGGGGCACTGGAATGATCCAGGGGGGTGATAGTAGCAATTGGGAGTGTTGAATAAAAAAGGGGTGGTGGAAGCTTAAGGAAAGAAGACAAGAAAGTTTTGAAAAACTATTTGTATATACTTCACCTATTGTGTAATAGAGTTAAAATGATAGTGATTACATTTTTTCCAAATAAACACACAAAATGCAAGTTATAATCCATCACCGGTCAAGTCCACCTACAGGTCTTACCAAGAAAGTGTTGGCAAGTGAGCCTGTTGTGCATTGTTGAGAAGACCAGCATGCATTGGCAGGAATATGCACATGTAATGATTCATTTACAATAAGGCACTATATGGTTACATGATGTAATATTGCAGCATCAAAATTTTAATGGAGGAAAACCCCCAAAATTTACAATAAATTATTAAATTTAAGACATGTCATTTAAAATACTTTTTATTTTTTAAAATGACACAAATTTAAAAAAAATAAAGATTTAAAGAAAGTAGATTTTCATGGGGGTGCTGAGTAACTTTTTTTTGAAAAGGAAGTTATAGGCCAAATAAGTTTAGAAACCTCTGGCTTAAGGCATACCAGAAAGGTTTAGCAGTATTGCTGAGTAACTCCTGACCCTCTACCAAAGGGCTGCAGTAGGGGATTTTCTCTCCTCTCCCCTGGAACCCCTACTGTGGAGACACACACACACACACACACACACACACACACACACACACACACACTTTATAGACAGAAAAGGACACAGAGAGACAATGACCTGATGAGGGAAGTATCTTTTAGGACGGTACCTTTTCTGGCAGCAGAGAAGAGAGTCTACCATAGATTCAAGGGAGAATTAGCACTGGCTAATTCTTTAATTCCCTGCCTTTAAGAGAGGAGCAAACCCAAGGAGATCTGCTAAGTGACCTTCCCAGTATGGATGCTGCACCTAGAGGGTAACAGCATGAGAATCTCATGGGAAGGGGAAGGACATTGGGCTAGAGTGGCTTATAAAATGGCTTCATGCCTTCTGCTTGATATTTTAAACTTTAGGTAGAGACTTACACAGAAGAGTGTATTATTATTTGCTGCTGCTGCTACAACTACTACTATATCATTCATATTAAGGTATAAGTGACAGATTTCAGGTCCTTTCCCTTAAAAAAAGTTCTATTAATATTCATTAAAAACAATTACTGTCACTTCCCTTCACTTCTCTTAGCATAGAACCCTCGCCATAACAAGGAAACAAAACAAATAAACACATTAACTATGTCTAAAAATGATGTCTATTTTTATGCTTATGGTCTACCACCTCTTTGCTGATAGGTGGGAGGTATGCTTTATCATCATACCTCTGAAGTCAAGGTTGATCCCTGAATTGATCAGGAAGGGTTCTAGAATATGTCACTGATGTTTTCCTTTATATTACTGTAATTATCATGAAAATTGTACTCTTGGTTCTACTTGCTTTTCTCTACATTAATTCATATCGATCTTCTAATTTTTCTTTGAATTCTTCGCGCTTTATATTTCTTATGCATCAATAATATTCCATTACAATCTTATGCCAAAATTTGTTTGGTCATTCTCGATGGATGTGTATTAACTTTCCATCAAGTTCTTTTCTATTACAGAAAGTATGGCCATAAATAATTTTTCACATATGAGATATCTATGCTTTGTTATTTTACTTGAGGTATGTGCCTAAGAGGGACATCACTAGATTTCACGATTTAAAAAAAATATGTCAAATTATTTATAAGAATAATTCATGGTTCCATCCATAGTTAATGTACTATTCATAGCCCCTCAAAATCATTTTTGTCTCTTGTTATTTTTGTGTATTTGATAATTATAAGGTAGAATATCAAAGTGTTCTAATTCACATTTTTCTTCTTATTATTGATTTAGTACATTCTTGTCAGTATCTTGCATTTTCTCTTCTGTTCACATTTTTGGGGGTATTCTTCTTATATAATATTTGTACCAATTCCTTAAACATGTCAGAACTTTATCTGAGATATTTGCTATAAAAGTTTCCAATTAACTGGTTCTCTTCTATTTTTACCTGCACTGATTTTGTTTGTATGAAGTTTTTTAAATTTTACATAATCAAAATTATTTTTATCTCCTATGATCATTCTTCTATTCCTTGTTTAGTTAAAAATTTTACCCTTAACCATAGTTGTATAAGATATGTCCCTTTATTTTCTTTTAATTTTTTAATTATATGACTTTTTATATTTTTCATGTATCAATTTGGAGTTTATTATAGTTTAGTATAAAATGTTGGTTGTTTGCAGTTTCTTAGCAGGCCTTGTGGAATTGGGATTCTTACTTCAGTAATTGGTGCCCTGGGCTTAATGAACTCCAGTAATCAGGCTTCTTGCTTATTTTGTCTGTTACACTGATCAACTTTTCTAATTTTTATGAAGTAGAGTTGATTGATGTTTAATAGTATGATTTGAGATCTGCTAATGCCAGATCTCCTTCATTCCTTTAAAAAAAAATTTCCTTTGAAGTTCTTGACCTGTTTTTTTCAAATAAATTCTATTATAGTAACTTCTCCACAGTTTAGTATGAAACTAAATATGTAAATTAATTTAGATAGTATCATTTTAATCTTATTGTCACAGGTCATCTCTGAGCATTTTATCTCTGTCCCATTTTTTATTTTCCTTTATTTCTATAAAGGTTGTTTTGCAGTTATATTTGTGTAAGTCTGAATGTACTTTGGTTGGCTCTCAAATATTCATTTTGTAGTTAAAATAATGATTTTTTTACTTCTATGTCTTTCTGAAGTATGTTTCCTATTACTATTGAGGGCACAATCATCCTCGTCACCCAGACTCACAACCATCATCCTCAACCTCTCCATCACCCCACATATCCAATCTGTTATCAAATCTGTCATTCCTACCTTTCTCTCCATCCCATGGCTCATTCTACCCCATTGTCCTCCATAACTATTGTCAGGTCATGTTGCTTAGTTATTCTCCAACATTTTCCCCTTTAATCTGCTGTTTCCCTTTGCTCTTCCTCTACCTTCTCGCTGCTATTTTAACTCTTACAGAACTTCTCAAGAGACTCATCCACTCCAGAGTTCTACATTTTATTTGGTACTCTTAAGAATTAACATCAGGGGGCGGCTAGGTGGCGCAGTGAATAGAGCGCTGGCCCTGGAATCAGAAGGACCTGAGTTCGGAGCCAGCCTCAGACACTTAATCCGCACAAACAAAAACCTAGCCGTGTAACCTTGGGCAAGTTACTTAACCCCAATTGCCCTAAAGGGGCGGCTAGGTGGCGCAGTGAGTAAGAGCGCCGGCCTCGGAGTTTGGATGACCCGAGATCAGATCCGGCCTCAGAAAATGAGCACCCACGCATAAATCAAATGACTAGCCGTGTAACCTTGAGCAAGTTACTTAACCCCAATTGCTTTAAAAAAAAAAAAAAAAAGAATTAACATCAGGAAATAGCATCCTATAATGTAGCATTGGCTACGTCTTGAAGTTGAAAGAACAGTGAGAAGACCAGTAAAAAAATCTTTTTTTATAAAAAGCTGTTCATTGTTGTCATGAAGAAAGAATAACTGCTTCTCATGATTAAGATAATACAAAGACTGGAGTACTGAAAATTGGGGAAAAAGCAAAATTTACTGATGAAACTCATTCTACAAAAGAAGTGGGAAACAAACACAGTAGAACTAGAAAAGAGACCTTATAGGTTATCTAGTTCAGTCCCCATTTAATAGATGAGGAAACTACATCTCAGAGTCCATCGAGTTCAACACCCTAATTTTTAAGGATGAGGAAACTGGTGAATGTAAGCATTTTCCTAAGGATTAGTGCCAACAATGTGAGAGCCATAAACAGAAGTTATTGTTCCTTGGGTTATCTTGAATTGGTGAGAGGAGGGCCTGGGAGAGAGGACTGTCTGATTGTGGATGTGGTGACGTTGAAAAAAGGAGGCATCCTGCCTTGCAGAGAATATTTAGCTGGCAGAAGAGGCCCATCATGGCAATGGGATCCCAGGGATAATTATGTCATGAGAGCACAAACTGAGGAAAAAGAATACAAAGTCTTGGAGGTATAAGAAAGGCAATTCCTTTAGGGAATAAGCACACAAACTTCACTATTGACACCATAGGACAAAATTTCATTCTTCCCATGCTAATAATTGCGGCTCTGGGCAGTGACCCTTGTAGAATGAATGGTTTCTATTAGGGTAGATAATATATGGTTTATCTAGATTTTAGGAAGCCTTGAATGGCTGCCTTAAGAATTCATATTTTGTCTTGGAGTCAGGGAGCTTTTGAAGTGTTGTAAGAGGGTAACTGACATAATGTAGGCAGTATTTTAGCTTGTTTTATTTAAACAATATTTTATTTCTATCCCCCCAATTACAAGTAAAAACAATTTTTAAAATTCATTTTTTGAAATTTTGATTTCCAAATTCTCTTCCTCCCTCTCTGAGAGAGAAAGCAATCTGATTTAGGTTTGTTATGGGCAATCATATGAAACATCTTTCCATATTAGTCATTTTGTGGAAGAAAACTCAACCTCCCCCCCCACTGCATTCAGACTCGATTAGTTCTTTCTCTGGAGGTGGATAGCATCCCCAAAGGCTATTGTCTTGGATCATTGTATTGCTGAGGATAGCTTAGTCATTCACAGTTGATCATTATACATACACTATTGCTGTTAAGAAGTGGTACTAAATTACAAGAGTATTGCATGTGGAAGAAAAAAAGAATATTTACATAGTTTCTAACCTACAAGACTATCTTTTGCTGGAGCTTTTTCACATTGGGCCTGATAGAATCCTAATAAATCTGTCCCCAACTCCAATATTCTAACTTCATTATAGGTCCTACTTAATAGCAGGTCCACTGTACCCCCCCCCCCATCAATATCCTAACGTCTTCATATATGCCTCGCTGCTCACCAGAACAACAAGTGTGTCCATAAACTCATATTTTTCACAGAACAGCAGTTCCCATGTGATGGGAACCCAGCTACTGCCTCTACCTAGCAACTGCTGCCAGACCTATTCCACATATTTGAACAGGTGTGTTCTTGTATTCAATCACAATCACATCATCCATCTAGCCCAAGATAGGGCCATAATACCTAACTATCTATCTTGACCAGACAGGACCACAATAGCTAGCAAATTGGAGGGCAGAATGACCAGAATGTTTAACCCTGAACCATAGATGGGACCTCTCCTCCATTACCTAATCCCTTAACAAACTCCTCTTGCCTTTTTAATATTAATCATATTCCTATATTCCATATAAATCTTGATTGTGTAATCAGCATCTTTACCATATAAAAATCCATCTTGCTTTCTCTGAAGTTGCTGGTTCCTCTTGGAACTTAACCTGCCCTATAAGAGGCATCAATGTCAAAAAATGCCTATACTTGGATTAGAGGTGGTCTGACTCTGAATCCTTTGAGATGGTTCCACCACAACACATCGTGAAATCTTAACAGTTTTTGGGTGGGCAGAGCCCCCACCTCAGTAGGGCCTTTTTCATAGGTTGGGTGATTCAGAACTAGAATAGACCTTAGAGGTCAGCTGGTCTAACCCCATCACTTTACAGATGAAGGACTGAGGCCCAGAGAAATTGTGACTCATCCTTAGTTTGTGAACTCCTTGAGGATAGGGACTATTTTTGCTTTTCTTTGTGTCTTTCACATATCTATAGAGGTGCTAGCCAAACTTGCCCCATATATGTTCCCCAAACATGCCAGTCTATCTCTCAATATTATGAAGGACAGCTATCAAGTAGTCTTATCTATCTGATTTTGTAAAAATTGTGAACATTCTAGAGTTTTGCCTTTGTTGTCTTCCACCTCCCTTTCTTCAACATCTGTTTCCTTCTGTTACACACTTCTGTTACACCCTGTTACATACTTCTAGACTTCTTAGTTCCCTCATATTGTCTAGATGAAGAAAATGACACCCCCCTCTCCAATTAAGTGGCTTGTCCAAAGGTCACATAGACAGTAGTGAAATCGGTACTAGAAACCAGATCTCTTGACTCTGTCTGGTGCTCTTTTTATATGAAATCCCTTTATTGAAAGGGAATCTGGAAATCTAAAATAAAGACTACTTTTAGACAACTTCCACTTAAAGATTCCAAGGAATCAAGGATTTCCTTAGTTCATGGGCTCCTGTGGTAGTTGATGAGAGGATAATGTTGACAAGGTGAGGAAAGAGGAGAGGGTTATTTCTTAACTATTTTTCATTTTCCTCTAATAATTTTTTTAAAAATAATTTTATCCCTAAATTGAACAAATACCAAATAAAATGGGCATTTCCACATGTGAAATAGAATAGAAAAAAAGATTATATATGACATTTCAGAACTGTTCTATATATAGTTTGCTTTTCCTTGTAAGTATATAAGTTCATTTTGTAGCTTTCAAATCTATCTTGACTTTCTGTGTTTCTTTCTGGTCTTCCTTCTGTTCTCTTTAGCATTAAAGAAAAAAAAAAAAAGATATCTTGATGACGTTCTCTTTTCTCCCCCTGCCCTATTTCTTTCCTGTCTCACCTTCTAACCTTTCAACTTTTCATTAGAGGGAAAAAAGGAAAAAATAAAGCTTTTAAAATATATATGCATAGTTAAACAGAGATAAAATTGCCACATTGTGGCAAATATATATGCATAGTTAAACAGAGATAAAATTGCCACATGTGTCTGATAACATATGTCTGATTTTGCACTTCTCTGTCAGGTAATAGGTACCATACTTTAACAGTCATCTACAATCATACATCAGTGTTGGTCATTCATTGGTCTGAGTTTACAAGTCTTTCAAAATTACATTTACAAAGTAATGTTGTTGTTAACATATAAATTGGTCTCCTGGTTCTTCTTATTCCCTCCTCTATATCAATTCACATAGCTCTTTGTGGTTTCCTCTAAAAGCGACCAATTTATCTTTTATTTTTGGCAAGACAATTGGGGTTAAGTGACTTGGTCAGGGTCATATAGCTAATAAGTGTCAAGTGTCTGGTGGATTTGGAACTCAGGAAGGTGTATTTGAACTCAGGTCCTCCTCACTCTAGGACTGGTATTCTATCCACTGTGCCACCTAGTTGCCCCCATTTCATCATTTCTTACAGAACAATAATATTCCATTATATTACCATACTGTGATTGTTCAGTCATTGTCTAATAGGTAGACGCTTTCATAATTTTACATTTTTTTGGCTATTACAAAAATAGCTATTATAAATAATTATGTATTGGTCCTTTTTCTCTTTCTTTGATCTCTTTGCAGTGGGGGTGGAGAGAGAGGAGGTCTTGTTCTCATTCTTATTCCTAGTAATCCTTGAGAAAGAATTGCTCTTTTTTTAAAAGGCAATGATAAAGTGGCTTCTCAGAGAATGATCACAGAAATAAGGAAAGGACCGCCTCAGAAGTCAATGAGTTACCTGTTGTTGGCAGTGTTGAAAAAGAAGCTACGGTAACCACTTGTCCAAGGGCGGCATGCAGGGGATTCACACATCAGAACAGGGTTGGTAGAGCTGACATCTCTAGTCCTTTCTACCTCTATAATTTGACGTTTATGATATGAATAAGTATTCCTATTATGGAACATTCCCCTGACCTATCACATGTTTCCCCCTATACCCATGCTTTGAATTACTTGGAAGAAAGGGGCTAGAGAAATTGAAAAGTCTCCAAATCTTTACAGTGATTTTCATGGTAAATGACTGAAGAAGCAGAGTTCAACTAGGACATTTATATATGTGTAACTGTAACATTTAAGGATATCTCATTTAGCTAGAATACCTGCCATTTTCTTCTTCCAATAGTGGGAGCATCAGTGATAATTTACTCAGGCTAAAAGGTTTTGACTGTTCATTTGATTGAATATTCATTATGTCTAAGACCAGGGGTGGGGAATGTGGCTGTAGGTTCCCCTTGTCCTAGGTATTACTTAGAAACTTACTAGCTGTGTGACCCTGGGAAGGGCAGCTAGGTAGTACAGTGGAAAGACCAGCAGGCTTGGAATCAGGAAGACTCATCTTATGAGTTCAAATCTAGCCTCAGATGCTTAACTAGCTGTGTGACCCTGGGCAAAGTACCAAGAAACTCTCAAATGGGTTCTCAGAGAATTGAACCTGATGGAGCAACAAGAAGGCTCTGGGCAGATTTCTAAACATCTCTTAGTCTCAGTTTCCTCATCTGTAAAATCGGGATAATAGCAACCAGTTCTTGGGGGTGTGAGGATCAAATGAGACAAAATTTATAAAGCACTTTGCAGACCTTAAAGTATTATATAAATGCTTATCATTACTATTATTATTATTACTAGTATAGTGTAGAAAATATAATTAGCTTTGGAGTCAGAGGACCTAAGTTTTAGTCTTGTCTTGCACACTAATTAGATATGGCTTCTCAGGCAAGTCGGCCTTTCTGAACTTCAATTTTCCATTGGCAAATACTTGAGTCCTTGATTGGCTCTGGAATCTCTATGTGGGTATTCTCTCTAGGGCTGTCAAGCTCAAATAGAAATGGGGACCATTCATCCATACATAAGTATCCCTGTGAGCTGCAGATTGGCTTCATCTTAAAATGTAATAGTGTATTTTGATTTATTTTGTTAAATATTCCCCAATGACATTTTAATCTGGTTGCTGCCATACTCAGAGGAGAGTGTAGACCACAACCCATACTCCCCTTCTCATCCTGGGTGAATCTTGTCTTTGACTTCCTGTAAATCATTGGAGAGTAAGTTACCCAATGAACTGGAGGCCTTTCTCTAGGTCTCTTAATATTCATGGTTACCTGTGTAGCACTTGAAGTATCCACAGGATCATGGATTTAGAGCCAGAAGGGACCAAAGGGGTGAGGAGTCCAAGCCCCTAATTCCACAGATTAGGATTTGAGGCCTAGAGAGACGAAGGGACTTGACCAAGGTCACACAGGCAGTAAGTAGCAGAGCCAGGAATCTGACATAGGTCCTCTGATCTAGAACTCTGATTCTTCTCCTCATCCCATGGTGCCATCTTTTATTCCTCATTCTTCCTAGACGAATGCCCCACCTCCTTTTCCAGTCCTACATTTCTTGGACGACATCTTTTAGGCTGTTTCCTTTTTGTCCACGTTATCATGGGTGGTATATGGGAGCTTGCTTATACTACCCCCCTCCATGATAATACTAGTCATATTACTTATCTCACCAAATTGTTGTGAGGAAAACAGGTGGTGAATTTTGAAATGCTATTGGAATAGAATTATTGCTATTATTACACCCCAAACATGGTTCTCTCCTCTCTTTCCTCTCTTCCTAGGGGAAATGCTTTAGCTATATGATTAAGGCCTTAAGACATAGCATTAAAAAAAAATAGGTAACATTAAACGTATTCCAGTAGGCATGTTCCTGCCCACACAGTGGTAAATATGGTGGCATGGAGGTCTAGAGAGATTGGTTGAACTTAGAGACCATAAGTCCTGGGCTCAAATCCTGCCGGGGTTACTTACTAGCTCTGTGGACCTGGGCAAGTCACTTAACTACTCTTTGCCTTAGTTTCCTCACTTGTAGAAAAAGAGGACTTGAGGGCTTCTCTAACCTCTTCGAACTCTTATAAAATGTAGATTTATGTTCTTTAATTATAGCCACTCAAAATGACCAGTATGGCACTTTACATTGCAAAATTCCATTATAATTATGCATATGATTTTAAGACTGGGGGCCTATTGTCTGTATGTCTGTCTCACATACATGCACACTCTTACAAACATGTAAAAGCTGATGGAAATGAAATTTCATAGACTAATGTTTGCATTGCCTCCCCTCTTGAAAAGAATCGTTGTGTATCCATTGTCAGCCTCTTCATTTCCTAATTAGGACATTTGGAGATTTTATCTGTTTTCTTCCTCTTCTGCTATACTCTAGTTTGACTTCTCTCTCTGCAAGCTGGTGATTTACATCTGAGCCTTCTTGGATGTGTATGAAATAGGCAGGGGCATAAGTGTGTTTGCATATGATTTGCATATAATCGGCAGCAGTTTTTGAGCCTGCCATCAGCCCTGAGCTTTCTACCAGTGGCTAGATACTGGCTACTGAACTGCAGAATTCACAAGTTTGCCTTCTCATCCCTGGAACATTTCCATCTTTACCACCCCTCCCTCCTCTTATTTGACAGAAGAAGAAACTGAGGGTCAGAGAGTCTGGTTTGAGGTTGCTCAGTTAGGTGGGTAGAAGACCTGAGGATAGAACTAGGTTTGCTTGACATCCTTCCCAGTGAACAGCTACCTAAACCATATTGTCTTTTACTGGCTTGGTTCCTATCATGTTTTTCCTATTTCTGGGGGGCCATTTTCCATACTTCTCCAAAAGCCATCATTTCTATGGCATTCTCTCCTGTTCCTATTGTTTATGTATTGTTTCGGTGGTTGGATAGCTAAGGAAATAGTCTATAATAAAATTATTGTGTAACATGATGTCAACAGATTAGCACACATTTACTGAGCGTCAATATGTCTGGCATGATATATTGGTTGCTGGGGATAGAATAACAATTTGTATTTCTATAACATATATATGTCATCTACATATGGACAGCCAGGTGGTACAGTGGTTAGAGTGTTGGGTGTGAAGTCAAGAAGACTCATCTTCATGAGTCCAAATTAGGCGTTGGACAGTCACTGGCTATGTGACCCTGGGCAAGTCACTTAAGCTGTTTGCCTCAGTTTCCTCATCTGTAAAATGAACTGGAGAAGGAAATGGCAAACTAGTCCAGTATTTTTGTCAAGAAAACCCCAAATAGTTTCATAAAGAATCAGACACACCTGGAAAATGACTGAACATCTATCTATGCATATACATATATATCTACACATATACGTATTTATATATCTACATATACATATCAGCTAGGTGGCACAGCAGAGAGAATGCTACGTTTAGAGTCAGGAAATCTTGAGTTCAAAGCTAGCCTCAGATCCTTATTAACTGTGTGACCCTGGACAAGTCACTTGGACAAGTTTTATCAAATATAAAATGGGTAGAGTGATCATGCCTGCCTTGCAGGGTCTTTGTGAGGATCAAATGAGATAAGATTTGTTAAAACACTTAGCACAATACCTGGTACTTTATAAGTGCTATACACATGTGTATTCCTTCTTGTCTCCTCCCCACCTCCCATAACACTAAGCTTTACAAAACACTTTTCTCAAGACAGCTCAGTGATATTGGTGATAAAAAGATAATTACCCCCATCTTACAGATTGGGAAACTGAGGCTCAAAAAGGTTAAGTGACTTGTCCAAGGTCACACAGCGACAGAGCCAGAATTTGAACATAGTTGTGATGCCAAGACCAGTGTGTTCAACCACATACTTTGTCAGATACAGTACTTGCCCATAGTTCTTGCCCACAAGGAGCTTACAATCTAAAATACAACTCCATTTAGCCAAGACCTCTTAGCATGAATAGCTTCTAAGGTGGCTATTGGCTACCACTGTCAGTGTTAAAAGGGTACCACTCTCTGTGGAACTTGGGAATACTCTCCAGTTGTGGAGGATAGTGACATTCCATGGTAGAATGACTGGACAATCTGTGGTGTATGATTGTGATGGAATACTACTATGTTGTAAGAAATGACAAACTTGATCTTAGAAAAGCATGGAAAGACTTACATGAAACAAGGAAGAGTAAAATTAACAGAACCAAGAGAATGCTGTATTCAGTAACAAACATATTGTTTTAAGAACAATTTTGAATGACTAAGTCATTTTGACTATTATAAATACCTAAATTAACTGCAAAGGACATAAGAAGGAAGACACTATCTGCATCCAGAGAGAGAACTAATAAATAGACGTATGTATAGAATTGATGGGGTCCTTGTGATGTATATATGTCTGTAGTATCAATCTGTAACATTAGTTTGTAAATATGGTGCTTTGGGATCTATGTCTGTAAAATCAATTTGTAAAAGCAGTCTGTAAAATCACACTTCCCCCCGCCCCCAGCCTCAGAGCATTGACTCTTCCTCTTCCCCCTTCCAGCACTCTGCCCAGCAACAACTCATGACCTGTTTATCTCTGCTTGAAACAATAAGTTATGTAAATGTTATCTCCCTTAGTTAGAGTGGCCAGCCCCACCATAAATTCTTCAATACCTTATCTATAGGGTAACTCCTTAGTCAATTATATACCCACACTGTCTCTGATGACCTTGGTGGGTGACAGACTGGGCACTCTTTAGTGACGTGTCAGGCCTAAAACCACACCTCCAGCTAGCCCCTCCTTGAGCTATTTCCCAGTGAATCATGGGCAATACACCTGCACAGTTGATATTAAAAGTGTATGGTCCTTTGAGCACTGACCACTCCTTAACTCCTCCATGATCCCACCCTTACTCACCTAGTTAGTATAATTGACACCTTAAAACTATGCCTGTGATCCCTGGAAGTTTGCAGGTTCCATAAGAATCTAGCCCGCTGTCCTTGTACAGCGTAACAATAAACTTTACAATTTCGACTTCAAAGTTTGCTTGAGCCTGCTGAATTCCTTCCAGACTGGATGCCAGGGTGGGTCCCTGGCAGAACCACTTACCCTCCCCCCTCCTTATCACCTTTCCCTCTTCAGAATGGCTTTACATATATGTACATATTTGTATCTAATGGTAGCCATCTCTAAGGTGGGGGCCAGGAGGTAGGGAAGAAAAAAAAAGGAAAAAAAAGAATTATTTAAAAGGAATAGCAAGTTGTACACGATAGATTTGTAGTTTCATATACAATCATTCCCCCACCCCCATTCTACTATGTTATAAAAATGTTTTTGTTTTTTTTTATGAGAGGATAAGTTCAAAGATGAGAGGTCAAAAAGCTTGTTTTCTTAAGTTCAGAATGAAATAAAATTTAAATAAATTTTAAAATAAATAAATAAAATAATAATAAAAAAAGAATTCTATATAAGGGATATAAGGGGTGTTCAAAGGTATGCTTTTCTTTGACATTTCCAGTAATGGTTGTCACAGAAGACTATTTCTAGCAGGATATTATCAAAGTCCTGCCATGAATCCAGCTGATCTGTAGGGCTTGTTTCAAAGCTATGTTGGTGCTCACCTATGGAGAGGCCTATACTTTCTAGAGAAGATGAGTAAATGGTGTTCAGGATAGGGAACTGGAAGCTTTGCTTGGAAGGTGATCAGAGGACTGTGTTACTAGAGACTTACTAAAGAGGTAGAAATGTGTGTGGTGGGGTAAATTAATAGAGTGAGCTGGCCCCTCAGGGGTAAACCTAGAGCCCTGAGGAAATGTGGTACCCACACCTGGGGACTCAATTCATCAGTGTGAGTGGGGATGGGGAGGATAGCTCCTGGGTAGGTGCTACAAATATATTAACCATCAGCTCATGGAACTTAAAGATTTTTTTCCATTCCAATGCCACTTTCAACTTCCTCAGCTACAAAATGAAGGTGATTGTTCAGCGTGATCCTGTAGCAATCATGTGTTAATTTGCTTTTCCTATTTATAGGACTGACTCAGTGGTTTAAAATGTTATTCATAGTGACAAAAACACATTATGTGCTGTAGGTTGAAGTGTGGAGACAAGAGATCCATCCAGCCCTTGCAAACATGGAGGTGGTTACTCGAAGCAAGGGATTTTCCACTGAAACTTTTTGGGTCCTTCTTGTTTTAGCCCATCATGGCAGCATGCATGATCTTGAAGACTGAGCAGACTGAGCAGTCTTTTCAGGCCCCAGGGATGCTTCCTTGCCTTGTGTGGCAATATTCACACCGTTTCCCAAACCTTCAATCAATGACATTTTACTTTCATTGTTACTCCTTCCCCACCAAAGGTCTTAAGCTTTTGACTTTACAGTCTCAATGCTTAGAAAATATAGAATAATAGAATCTCATTCTTGGAAGAGAGTTTCTAGTTCATTCTACTTAATATCCATAAGAAGGAGGGAGCTGCCCTCTACGTAAGGAGATATTGCAGGGTTGGGGTAGGGAGATCGTTTAAAAATTAATTGATAAATGCATCTTTATCTATGGCAAGACTCAAGACTCAGTTTCAGTTGTTTCTCAGTCATGTCTGACTCTTTATGACCTCATTTGGGGTTTTCTTGGTAAAGATACTGGAATGGATTGCCATTTCCTTTTCCATCTCATTTTTCAGAGAGGAGACTGAGGCAAACAGGAGTAAGTGACTTCCCCAGGGTCATACAACCAGTAATTGTTTGAGACCAGATTTATCCTCTGTGCTGCCTAGAGGACAAGTTTACACTCGATTGGCCTCAAAAAGAGTCCCTTAACAATAGAAGGCAATGTGTTTGGATGAAAAGTGTGCTAGATTTTGAGCCAGGGGGCTTGGATTCAAATCTCAGGCTAGCAATTTGCTGCCCGAGTGAGCCACTTAATCTTTGGGCACTACTTTCTACCTCTATAAAACGAGGGAATTGCATTGGGCATCTAAGGTCACTTCTAGATCTAAATCTAACATCATCTGAACTTTTCTTAAAGTAACAGCTAGTATTTAATATACTCCGTACTATGTACTGGACATAATGTTAAGCATTTTCTAAATATTATCTCGTTTGATCCTCAAAACAACCCTGTGAGGTGTACTACTATTATCCCCATTTCACTGTTGACGAAACTGAGGCAAACAGAGGTTAACTGAGTAGCTCACACAGGTAGTAGCTGTCTAAAGCCAAATTTGAACTCAGGTCTCCCCAATTCCAGAGCAGCTAGGTGGTTCTGTGGATAGAAAACCAGGCCTGAAGTCAGTGAGTTAAAATCCAGTCTTAAGTCTTAATCTTCTTAGTGAGTTAAAATCCAGTCTTAAGACACATTATTATTAAGATACAATATTATTAAGTGTGACCCTGGACAAGTCACTTTGTTTTTTTAAAGATTCATGTGTATATAATAGTTTGCAGTTATACAACTCTTTGGGGGCAGCTTTTTTTTTTTTTTTGTTTTGATGTTTAATATTTTTATTTTCCCATCTCTTTCCTTTTTTAAAAATGTATTTTTCAATTCATGGAACAAAATAAGCATTTCTATAACAAGTCACTTAACCCTGTTGGCCTCAGTTTCCTCATTTGTAACATGAACTTGAGAAGGAAATGGCAAAGCACTTGTGTATCTTTATCATGAACCCCAAATGGGGCCACCAAGAGTTGAACACCACTGAAATGGCTTACCAACAATAAAAGCAAATGAGAAAATATATTTTAAAAGCTTTGAAAATAAGAAAAATACATTTACATGTATATTTAAAGGGCTTTGAAAACCTGAAAATACTAGATAAAGGTGAACTAATATTATTGTTCAGGTAACCAGGCTAGACCTCAGGAGCTGTTTTCCTCACCATACTGTCCCCCAAAACTTCCCTTCTTCATCCAGTTAGTCATTTTACCAATGCTGGCCGTTGACCTTCAGGACAGAGCTGCCTGTTTACTCTTGTTCCTACTCCTTACATAGTGTCAAACCCCTTTCCTGTTGGATTTGGTACAGCTTCTTGCCCTTTACACACCCTCAGGTCTCAATTCAATCCCTTTGCTAGAGGTAGGTGTGAGAGATTCAGGTGGGGTCTTCCTGTCTAGGTCCCATCCTCAGTTCAGCAGACCCACATCTCTTTATACTGGACTAGAAAAATCACAGGCTGTGTTTTTCTTTTTTCCTTGAATTTCTCAATTATTCCTTGATCTACTCTCTCTATTTTTGTGGAAGTGGTTGTTGGGGAGAGCTACACTACTGCATCCTCCTTCTCTGCCATCTTTGCTGGTGTTTTCCAGGGCTTGGTTCATTGGCCATAGCTTCCAGTAGGAGAGTTGTGAGCCAGGACTTCTAAGACATTCAATGTTTTTTTAACTTTCACTTGAGCCGTGAAAGGGACTCAAAGAGCCTCTTATCTTTTAAGGTGATGTTGCCAATATTCAGTGTAGACAGGCCCTCTAATCATCCAGTGTTTGGGCATGGCATTAAACATAATGTGAGGACAATTAGGAGATCTTTGATGACCACAAACGCTTTTTAATGGCCAGATAACTAGTTAATCTATCTTGCTAGGAATAGATACATAGAAGTTAATTTTAATAAAGCTTGTTTAATATGTAATTATATAACATTAAATTTGCAAAGGGCCCTAGAATGATTTTTACCCTCATTACTCACAATCCTTCTGAATAATAGGTCTGTATTTTTTATCAGTTCAATGTTACACATGAGGCTAGGGGCTCAGAGCAGCAAAACAGTGGCCCAGGTAGGGGTCTGGGTCAGAGTATGGATTTATGCTATTCTAAAGGCTTCAATCACCTAAATAACCAACAAGCATTTATTAAGTACCTACCGTGTGCTGGGTGCTGAGGAGATAGACAAAAATGAAATTATCCTTGCCCTCCAGGAGGTACATATAAAATATGTAATTATATCAAAATATATAAAAATATAAAGATTTCATATTTCATACACGCACACATATATGAAATATGAAGTCTTTTTTTAGAGGTGGGTTGGGGGGAAGGTAGTATAATCTCTGTGCCACTCAAACTTGTCATGTTTTCTTTTTGCTTCCTCCCAAAATGATACTCTTCTCCCCTTCTCCCCCCACCCCAGGTAGCTTGAATTAGAGTTTAATCAGGAATTTTTTTGAACCAGACAAGGGTCATATTAAAAAACTCTCATTTGGGGATTGGGTGGAATACCACCTTGTGGAAAGGGCTACAAAAAGATTTCTGAGACACTGGTGTGAGGTCTAGGAGGGAGAAAGGTAGGAAACAGCTCTATTTAACACAGTATCTTCTTTCTATATTAAGTATTCTTTTAAAAATTTATTTAGTCTTATTTTTTTTGCCAGATACATGTAAAAAACAATTTTTAACATTTGTTTTTAAAACTTTGAGTTATAAATTCTCTCCCTTCTTCCCTTTCCACCCTCCCTTCCCCTCACTGGGAAGGCAAACAATTCAATATAGGTTATATATGTGGAATCATGCAAATATTTTCATTTTAGTCATATTGTGAAAAAACCCAAACAACCAAACCCTCAAGAAAAATAAAGTAAAAACAGTACACTTCAATCTGTACACCATCAGTTTTTTTCTCTAGGTATGGATAGCATTTTTCATCCTAAGTTTTCTTGGATCATTGTATTACTGAGAATAACTAAGTCACTCACACCTAACTATCTTACAATATAGCTGTTACTCTGTACATATTACACTTTACTTTGTATCAGCTCATGTAAGTCTTTCCAGGGTTTTCTAAGAGCATCCTGCTTATCGTTTCTTATGGTACAATACTATTCCATCATAATCACATAGCATAATTTGTTCAGTCATTCCCCAATTGATCCCTCATTTTCCAATTCTTTGTCACCAGAAAAGAGCTGCTATAAATATTTTTGTACACATAGGTCCTCTTCCTTTTTTTAAATCTCTTTTGGGATATAGACCTAGTACATTCCTCTCTCACCCCTTAATTAAATTAAATATTCTTGTTATAAGTAGGCATTAAACTCTGTTGTTTCTACTCTTCTGAAGGACAGGAGGCAAAGCCCTAGCTGCCCCACCCTAGTTCCAACTCTTGCTTTAATTCACTGAGCTCTTTTTAAAACCTTGTAGAGACAGAGAAATATTAAAACTGGGATATTCTCAAGCTCTAGAAGAGCTAACAAATGTTGCTATCCTAACTGTCAGGTTACATTTTTACTCTCGCCAAACTAAGTGGGTTAAATTAAGTGATTAATTAGCTGTGCATCTGCCCAATTAGGTGGGTATTTTCATTCCATTTAACTTGTATGCTGACTTCTGGCTGCAGAAAGAAAATGCCACAGAGCCACCTACTCTGGATCAATTCTTGCCTCCTGCATGCCTGAGTGATGCCCAACATGAGTATTATTGTGCATTTTGGGCTCCGTAGTCATTTTCATTATGTGCTCCTGACTGTGATTTAAAGGAAGTCGTGAAAATGCTAAAAGGCCTTTGCCAGAAATAACCTGGGGATGGGGCGGGGTGAGTGATAATTTTTAATGCTGTTTTTAAAGGACAGGAAGTCCTAAAAATAGACCTTGTTTAAGTTGAATATCCTTTCTCTTCCTTCTATTACACAGCAAGATGAGAATGTTGCATAGTGAAACATCAAGGCCATTCTTTTGTCAATCTCCATAGCAGAAGTGCTTGTACATAAACAAATTAAATGGGGAAAGATTTGATATTTGTTGTAATGATTTGGCTATTTTTTGGCTTTCTTTTTTCTTTTTGGAGGGCAATTGGGGTTAAGTGACTTGCCCAAGGTCACACGGTGATTTTTTCGTGTTAAGTGTATGAGGCTGGATCTGAACCCAGGTCCTCCTGACTCCAGGGCCAGTGCTCTATTCACTGCGCCATCTAGCCACCCTATTTTTTGGCTTTCTTAAAAGGATGTTGATGGGGAAGCAATGGCTCTTGAGTCAATGTGCCATCCCTAAGTATCAAAACATCTTAAAGATCCATCTGAGTAGAGCCTCCCATCTTAGGATTGATAGGATCCCTTTTTGGAACCTGGTAGCATTGTAATAGGATTCATGCTTGGGCAAAGCTTGGTTGACTAGATGGCTCCATGAACACCATTGGAAGGTTGGTCCATTTTATTTTATTTCTTAATAAATGACTGTAAAAATAAGAAAGGAAGGGGGTGTAAACAATGAAAATCATGATACACTGCATTGAATAGTGCTAGAAATAGATCCAAACTGCTCCTGGGCCTGAAACCTACCCTTGGATTCGTTTCCACTGAGGCTCACCAGCATGTGGTCCTATGTACCTGAGAACCATCTGTAGTGTTGTGATGCTTCAGGGGAAAGGAGCTGATGATGGGGATGGATCACATCTATCCCCAGTTTCTGTTTTTTTTTTTTGGGGGGGGGGAGTTATAAGCTGGATCCTCCATGGGGAAGAAAACCCAGTAGAGAAAGCCTGGTACAGTAGAAAGAAAAGTTGGTCTGAAATGAGAGGGTCTCTACTGTGTGACATGGGAAGATCCTTTAAACTTTCTGGATCACATTTCTAAAAGGAGAGGCTTGGACCACATGAGCTCCAAGTTCCCTGGATGCAGCTTTGCCAAGAGCTGGTCCTGAGCACTATATTTATGGTCATAATTGCCTTCTCAAAGCATTGTCCTAGTGGGGTTTACATTTATATTTCTGTCTTTATGGTATTATTAATAGATCCTAAAGCATCATGGTGTAATGGAATGAGAGTTAGAAAGGAAGGAAATTATGCTAAATGCTTTACATACAAATATTTTCTCAATTGACCCTCACAACACCCTGGGAGGTGGGTACCATTGTTATTCTCATATATTATCTGAAGAAATTGAGGCAGACAGAAGTTAAGTGACTTGCCCAGGGTCACACAGTTAATAAGTGTCTGAGGCTGTATTTGAACTTACATCTTCCTGAATCCAGGCTCAATGCTCTATCCACTGTGTCACCTAACTGCTTCTGACCTGGGTTTAAGACCTACCTTTGATGCATACCAACTATGTGACCTTGGGCAAATCACTTAACCTCTTTATGCCTCAAGGAACTTTCTAAAACTATAAATCATGGAAGAGTAGCCAGTCTGCATTAGTGGAGGAAGTTTCCATGTTGGAAAGTCTCCACCTTGATTAAATCACAAGTCTAGGACCCCTACATAAAATAAAAATTGGCCTGTTACCCCCGGCACAAGTCATTCAGGTACAGTACTCTGGTGGCTTAGCTTCCCAGAATTAAATCTTTTATTTTTCACGAAGGTATTTTTGATAGTTTTAATGATTACTACATCCCTTACTTTTTTCCCACTTTTTTGTCTGTTTCTTGATGCCTTACTCTTATATATTTTATATCATTTACTATTATAGTGACCTAAATTGAAATGTTTAGTCACTTTATGATTTCATAAGGTATTTGAGGTAGGAATTATAGGAGACTTTGTAACTAGCTAATAGTATTTTGGCTCACTGAGTCTATAAGAATGATAAAGGAAAGGAATAAACATTTATTAAGCACCTACTGGACTCAGCACTTTAAAATATTATTTCACTTGATCCTCAAAACATTCCTGGGATGTAGATGCTATTTTTGTCATCCTTATTTTATCGTGGAGGAAACAGAGGGAGACAAATGTTAAGTGGCTTGCCCAGGGTCACACAACTAATAAGTGTCTGAGATTGGATTTCCTGATTCCAGCCCAGTCCCCTATCACTATACCACCTAGCTGCCAAACTGAATGGTTTGACTGAAATGAATCTATTTTGGGACGCTATCTAGTTCAACTGTTTTCAGATTATTATTATTGGTTTTTAAACATACTTCGTCAAACAAATCAATCAAAAAATGGTCAGAACTTGACAAAGTCAGAAGAAACGTCATAATGTGGTGGATCGGATACTTGTCTTGTATTTAGAAAGACTTTGGCTTAAATCCCACCTCAGTTATAAACTATTTAACCCTGGGCAAATCATTTAACCTTTTTATGCCTCAGTTTCCTCATCTGAAAAATTAGGGAATTGGAGTAGATGGCTTCTGAGGTCACTTTGAATTCTAAATCAATGCTCTTCTGACCTCATTATTATGTGGTCAAAATATCAAAGAGGTCCCAGGAAGGAGCCAGCCATTGACTTTGGCCTTCCTTTTGACCCAGAGGTCAGTTAGGCAATCAAAACAATATTTGAACACCCCTCATTTGAAGAATATTGTACTAGACACTTTGTAGAAATCAAAATCAATAGGTGTCTACCTGGATGCAATGTCTGGCTGAAGAGTGAAAATGGCCCCTCTTGCAGCCAGGTGGTCAAGTGGATAGAATGCTTGGCCAGGAGTCAGAAAGATGAGTTGAAATCCTGCCTCACACACTTACTTGTGTGACTCTGGGCAAATCACTTAACCTTTGTCTGCCTTAGTTCTATCAATGGTAAAAATGGGGATTATGATAGTATCTACCTCCCAGGGTGTTTGGGAAGGAAATAATTGTTAAGTAGTTAATACAGTGCTTGGTACATACAAGGCTCTTAGTAATGCTTATTCCCTTCCCCTCCTAGGGATATTTCCAAAGATATGGATACTTGGTATTGTATAGGCCAATCATTCAGAGTGATTGGCAGAATTTTCTCATTTAGATAACTGGGTGTCATGTCTAGAAGACATCCTACCTGCCCTTATGGGCTAGAGAAGTGAAAGGCCTTGTCTCAGATCATACAGGCAATAAATAGAAGGGGCTGAATCGGTCCCAGGCCTTCTGACTCCAAGTCCAGTGTTCTTTCTCCTGGACAGGGCCATGTCTGATACTCCTCTAGCAGATATTTGTAATAGGGTGATCAGATGCTATTTATTTCTCTGTTGGAAAAGAGCAATCTTCAATACATTCAAATGATTGAAATCAGACAAGATAACAAATATCGGAGATAAGATGGGGTAGTCTAAGATAGTCAATGTAGAACTGAACAGCATGTACAACTTCACTTTGCAGACAATTGAGTAATCTACCAAAAAGAGTGCTTGGCCTCATTTAGGGATGGGTGCATATATTATTTCAATTCAAAATGTAGAAACCACACAAAATTAGTCTTTGGCTAATTCTTCAGGATGCTACCTTCTTTTTTTTTTTTTTTTTTGGCCTTTTTAGAGATGTAGCAATACAATGGACTATGTCTTTGGACTGGGTAATTTTGAGCCCATAAACCACTGGAAAACTTTCCCTAGGAGCCACCACTAACCACCCCCCGCCCCCAGATCTGGTGCATGTACCTCTTCCTCTTAAGGAAAGGAGCATCATTGTTGAGTAACAGGGGGAATAGCATAATTCTGGTAGGCCATCAGAGGATGCTATAACTCGATTAGAAAATGCAGTGACAGATCTAATTAATGAACTAAATTATAATTCAGTCCAAAAATAATTGTCATTAGAAGTAAAATCACATCTCTCTCTGAAGCAGCGCCTCATCACACCAGCAACTGTGATTGGTTGTCCTTGGGAAAACCTAGAATAAGCCTCATTCTCATTATTTCTTTAATACAATTATTACACACCCGAAATCACCCAGGAAACCGAAGGGACCGGTTTCCCAAAATATTCCCCAGGGAGGGAAAACAAGCTATTTTGGGGGAGGATCCGCCACTTGGTGATGCTATCCTTTTGTGTGATGGCAGGCAGGGCTCTCCATCCCATTTGTTTGGAGTCGTGTGTGTGTGTGTGTGTGTGTGTGTGTGTGTGTGTGTGTGTGTGAAAGATTTTTTTTTTTGAGACAGGCCGCTATTCTTTTGCATTAAAAATAACGGACCAATTAATTTTAATATTTGCCTGACTGTGTATCTAAGTCAGTTGGAGAATATGTCATAGGAGGAAAATACTAATAGGATATGTGCCAATTTGCAGTTTAAGTCTGCTTCTAATGTGAGCTGGAGAGCTTTTGTATTAACCTCTAACAATGGAGAGAATCAGCCACTGAGGCTGATTACTTAAGCAACCTCCAGCTACATTCACACAGCAGATTTAAATTCCAATCATTGCCACCAACTACTCCCACCTATATAATTGTCAACTGGCCCTTATCATTATTTATTATGCAAAATTGAATTTTTTTCGAAGCATGAAGAATGAAGTAATTTCGTATGCAAACAGTTAAAACTCTCATGTGTATTCTGATTACGTACATGTTGATAAATTCACTTATGATGAGTGACAGTGTGAGATTTTGGGGTCGGATCGGTCAATCCATGGAAGACACTGATGAAAATGATAAGCTAAATGCCAGAAGTGTCCCTGGCGCATCACGGGCTGAAATGTATAAAATGTCAGTGTCTAGCCGATGTCTATTAATAACTAAATATGATTGTGTGTAATGAGCAGAGATTTTCATGGTGATTGAAGTATGATTTCTTTTGATCTTCCAGATGTTGCTGCTTAGAAATTCATATTGCTCTTTACTGCTAAATGCATAATGACCTTTTTAGAACCTTTTAACTGTTAAAACCCCTATTATTTTCAACACCCAAGTCAAGCTGGCAGGCTTCTATTTTCTCTCAATGTTTACTTGAAGTGTCTGGTCTTTCTATTCCCATCCCCCTCCCCCCTCCCTATTCTCTTTTCTTATTTTCATTCTCACACGGTGTACCCTTCAACATGGTGCTCTGGCAGAGAGCCAGAAGCCCAAACACAAGCCTCATCTCAAAGTGTGTGACCTAGGTAGAAAGGCTGAAGGCTTTACAGGCCCTAAAAATTCTACAGGGGGAAGGCAGCTCCAGAGGGATGGGAAGCTCTCAGAAATGAAATTCTGGCAGCACAAACACACGCTAACCGGGAGGAGAGAAGAAGGGAGCTGTCGAAAGAGACTAGAGGAAATATGCAGACTATAGGAACAAGGGCAGGTAACTAAGCATGGAAACAAAGGAGGCTAATGGTGCCGTGTGAATCATGTCAGGAACCTGAAAGCCAGAACAAGAAGAGACTTACTGAGGAAAATTAGGGACAACAGAAAAGAATCTATGCTGGAGGCAAGAGGAACACCAGAGAAGGACCAGGGCTACCCCATGGGGGGCTGGGATAATGATAATGGGGGATAGGGGAGACTCAAGTTTCCTTTCACCTTTGTTTTCTTTGATATGAAGCCATGATACATTGGCAATGTGGCTACTCTTTCCAACAGGCCACAGCCCATCTATGCCCTCTCATGTTGTGGGATTCTTGTTCATTCTCTCCCATAAATCCTCCATAGGGAAGGACTTTATTGAGCATTTACTATGTGCCAAACACTGGGCTAAGAGCTGGAGGTACAAATACAAGCAAGTGAGATAGTTAGTCCCTGCCCTCAAGGAGCTTACGTTCTAATGTAACATATAAGAAGGAGCTAGGAGCTGGAAAGAGGCTGGTGAGGAAGTGTAAGAGAAACCTGAATCCAGACAAGATCAGGTCTATCAGGATCAGAGACCAAGATTTAGATGAAGAGGAGATAGTGTTGGTGGCTGAAGTGCAGAGAGAGATCATGGTATGGAAATCCTTATTATTTTAGAGCTCTTTAAGTCTTTTTTTGATTGCCTTGTTAACAATGCACCATGTGAATTGTCCATTGGCCATTTTATGCTCTTGCTATGTGACAGAACCACTTCCTTTTATTATCGTATAGCTCCTACATTAAATCTTTGACAAGGCTTCATGAGTAAATCATTGTTGGCAATTAGCTGCAACCTACATAAACCTACCACACATCCCTCCTTTGGGTTGTTCTTTGGGTCATTCACACTTTTGATTCTTAGGGGATTTGTAGGATTTCATGATTTAAAACCACATAAAGCATTACTGGAAGAATAGTAGTGTAAAAATGGTTTTCTGTGTGTGTTCATGTGCACATGTGCATGCATGCACTCAAAAGAGAAGCTTAGAATTTGAAGTGCTATATAATTTCTTCAGTACAATCTAATTTATTATTCAGTTCTGGGTTCAGCTTGTTCTTCTCTAGTGTCTGTTCAAGATTGATATAGTGACAGACTAATTCAATGGCATGACAATCTGGCTGTTTCTCTTAGTTCAGATGGTAGATGTTCTATATTCTTCTTCATCTGTTTTCTCTACCAAGGTAAAAACTCTTGAGCCTGGGAAACATCAAACAAATTGGCAGAGAATGGAAATTCACAATAAACTATGATATTAAAAAAGGCACCTGAGTCCAAATGGATGACATTCCAAGATACTGAAAGAACTAGCTGAAGTAATTCCTGAGCTACTATAGGTGGCCTTTGAAAAAAATCTAGGAAATGAGCAGTGTGGCAGGTTTAGAAATGACGAGATATCTCCCCAATTTATTTTCAAAATTCAGAATTAAATAGAATTGGGCCAGTGAACTTGATTTCAAATTTCTAGCAAAATTTTAGAATTTTTTTTTAACATTTAATGTTTTTTTCTTAATTTGGCTAACAACAAAGAAAATAATATTGCTAAATACGAAGAAGTGGCAAAAAGAGGATTTGGGTGAAACCAATAATCTCTGTAGGCATGCCTCGGATATACCAGACCACCACAATGAATTGCAATAAAGTGAGTCACGTGAAGTTTTTGGTTTCCCAATGCATATAAAAGTTATGTTTATACCATAGTATAATTTATTAAGTGTGCAATAGTATTATGTCTAAAAAAAAGCAATGTACATGCTGAAGGAGTACTAATAAAACCGCCTCTAGCCCCAATGTTCTAACTTCCTTCTAGGTCTCACTGAACAGCAGGCCCGCTGCCCCTACCTAGCTATTCCCAACCCTGCTCCCACTCAGTATCCTAACTTCCTCATGTATACTTCACTGCCTCACCAGAACAGCAGGTGTGTCCATAAACTCTTATTTTTCAAAGAACAACAGGTGTGTCCATGTGATAGAATCCCAGCCCATGACTCTAGCTAGCCACTGCCCCCAGACCCAGTCCTCATATTTCCCATAGAAATAGCAGGTGAGTCCATGGGCTCAACCAGAACCACATCTATCTAGTCTCAGACAGGATGACAATACTCAGCCAATCAGAAAGCAGCACCACCAGGATGCCCAACAGGCTGTGGACCCCCAAAACAACAGAAGAGACTTTTCCTAGATAGGCACCTGCACACTAATAGCAAAAGTTGTCCTTTAGGTGAACTTTTGATATTATAATATCATTATCATATATACATACCCCCTCATGGATTTTTCTGTATGTATTGTGGGTAATCATATGCACAGTTTTACTGAGGCTGGGACCCCTCTCCTATTACCTAATCCCTTCACAAACCTGCCTCTTTAATATTCATAATTTCTATTATGTAATTGCATCTTTACTCTATAAAAATCCATATAGCTTTCTCTGAAGTTGCTGGTTCCTCTTGGAGCTTAGCTCACTTAGTGAAAGATGTCAATCTCAGTAAATGCCTCTACTTGGAATAGTGGTGGTCTGACCGAATTCTTTGAGATGGTTCCACTACAACACAGCATGAAACCACAACAATATCTTAATTAAAGCATGCTTTACTGCTAAGAAATGCTAACTATCACCTAAGCCTCCAGCAAGTCATAATCTTTTTGCTGGAGGAGGATCTTGCCTCAGTGTTGATGACTAATCAGTGGTTGCTGAAGGTTGGGTGTCTGTGGCAATTTCTTATAATAAGACAACAATAAGTTTGCCACATGGATTGATTCTTCCTTTCACTTGAACACTCAGAGGCCGCTATCGGGTTATTAGCTGGTCTAATTTTGGTATTGTTGTGTCTCATGCAATGGGGAGGCCCAAGGCAAGGGAGAGAGATGGGAACTTCCAGTGGGTAGAGCAGTCAGAACACACACAACATTCATTGATTAAATTCACTGTCTTATCTGGGTGTGGTTCATTGCATCCCCAAATTATAATAGTAACATCAAAGATCATAGAGCCCTATAATAGATAAAATAATAATAATGAAAAAGTTTGAAGTATTGTAAGAACAAAACCCCACGATCTGGAAGAACAATGTGAGTGTATGCTGTTGGGAAAATGTTGCTGATGGACTTGCTCAGTGCAGGGTTGCCCCAAACTTTCAACGTGTGGAAACAAAACCAACAAAACCCATTATCTGAGAAGTGCAACAAAGCACAATGAAACAAGGTATGCCTGTATTGGGCACATATTGCTTAGAAAAAGCACATAAAGTAAATTCAACATGTTACTTTCGAGGTTTTCCTAATTATCTGCATTTGTCTCTGAGTTTCCTCTTGTACATTTTAAAAGAGGCTTCAACAACGCTCCTTTATTTCTTCTTTTTTCTTTCTTTCAACACTACCACTAAGTCCCTTCTTCTCTCAACTCTTCCCTCTCCCTCTGAAGAAAAATTGCGGTCCTTAACAGAAGAGTATGGTCAAGCAACACAAACCCTCATAGCTGCAATGTCCAAAAATGTATGTTGCATCCCCTATCTTGGGTCCATCATCTCCTTTTCAGGAGGTGAGCATCAAGCCTCACCATTTGTCCTTAAGTCATGATTGGTTATTGCACTGAGCAAAGTTCAAAAATTTTTTCAAATTGTTTTTCTTTGCAATGTTGTTGTTACTATCTCAAATATTCTCCTGTTTATTAGAATGCTTTTTAAGAGGGATGTTTTTTGTGAGTGCCTGGGAAGGGGAAGTGGTGATCACAGAGAGCCATCTTGGGTTCATCCAGAAAATACATCAGACAATGAAGCTTATTTTTCTAGACTATCAGATAAGGGGAATACCACAGATACTGTAGGTCTATTTTTTTTTTTTCTGTGAGACATTTGCTCAGAACTATTACTGTGTCCTGATGGACAAAAGGGAGAGATATGGCCTGAATGATAATAGGATTAGGTGAATTAAAAACTGGCATCTTTCCATCTTGTTTCCCAAAGGTATCAAGAAGGACTTTACCAAATGTTTTGCTAAAATTGAGGTAAACTATCTCTATGCATTCCCCAGTGTCTCAGGGGATGCAAATGCTGGTGATTAATGTAAGCCCTAGGGAATCTCTCAGAGCACCATAAGGATTTGCCCTTGGCCCTGTACTGTTCAATACTTTTAATGATTATTTGGATGGAAATCTAGAAGGCATTTTTATCAGCTTTGTTAATGAAAAAAACTTTGGGGGGGATAGCTATAATGCTGAGAAACATATTTGGGATCCAAAAAGAAGTCATACTAGGACAAAACATTGCATCAAATCTAACAAGAGGAATTTAATGGGGATAAATACATTGGTAAAAAAAAATCTTTTCTATAAGTACAGGATTGGGGAGGTAGGACTGGGCAGCATTTTAGACACAGGGAGGGGTAAGTAGGGTTTTCTTGCTGGAATGCAAGGTACAAGTTAAAAGAATGACATGACAACCAAAAAAACCTTCCTAAGGTGATCCAAGGCAGCTTTGGAGAAGACAGGTAAAATACCTTCAAGGAGGCAAGGAATAATAAAGGACAGAGGAAATGAGGGGTTTGCTTGGCTACAACTTACATCCTTAAGATTTGTGGTGTTTAACTGGAGAAGAGATATCTAGTGACAAAGGAGCTGGAGATGTTTATTAATAAGTATATTTTAATATCTTCTGTTATCTATTCCATGTATTAGAGATTGCTGATGGTTGGTGAGATGGGCACCTGTGGAGAATAGGATCACTCAAGAATTGGATAAGTTGATTCCATCTAATGGAAGCTAATAGAAGAGTCTTTGCCCTATTGCCTCAAGAGATTGTGGGGCTGATAGGGAAGGAAGGCTTTGGCTTAGAAGTAATAATATGTCATTTGTATGTACAAAACACATCCTGTATTGATATAGTGCTTTTCTTCCATGTTACTCAAGTACCTTTATATATTATAATATCTTTGTGAAGTGAGAGCTACTTTCTCCTTTCTCTTTGAACCCCAACAGTTAATGCCCCTCAGAAGCTGGTCCAACAAAATGTAATTAACATCTATCAGGCTTAGGTGCTAGGCACTAAAGATACAAAGACAAACTAAAATCAGTCCCCACCATCAAGAAGCTTATATTTTACTGAGGGATATAATAGGTAAATAGATAAATACACACATAATATTTTGGAGAGATGGGAGGGAGGAGTAATGGTTAAGATGGTAGATGGGCTGAGTGCTGATGCTAAGGATTCTGAGATGTAAAGACAAGAAAGTAGTGCATTCCAGGCTTGGGGAAGGGAGCATTTTGTCCAAAGGCCCAGCAAAGGGGACCAACTATTGATTTCAGAGACCAGCAAGTTAATTTGGCTAGAAGGCAGTGTATAAGGGGGCATGGTGTTCAACAAACCTGAAAAGGGAGGCAAGAAACTGATATGATTTACCAACATTATTGGATTTTTCATGGCATTTTCTATCTTTTTTTATGATACCTTATGCTGTAGTGCACAGAGCTGGCTAGGGGTAGTAGGAGAGGGTCAGGAATTCTGAGTTCTAGTTCTGACCATATCATAAATTAGTTGGGAGACTCTGGACAATAATAGCAACAACAATGATTTTATTTGTACTGTGCCTCCCAGGATGCAAAGCTCTTACACATGTAATATCTCACTCCTGACAATGATCCTTCAGTAAGCAGGGCAGGTAGTTCACACACTTTACAGATTAGGAGACTGGCTCAGAGGGCTTAAGTTTTTTGTGTGATGCCACATCTAGCACACAGCAGGGCTGTGGAGACAAGTCCAAGTTTGCAGAAGGTAAGGCTATCGCTGTCTCCTCCACATCACACTGAAGCTTCCTAAAGTGAAGTCCCTCAGTGTCCTCCCTTGTTATGCAGGGATAATAGTACCTGATGTAGCCAGGTGGTACAGTAGAGAGAGTGCTGGGCCTAACTGGGCCTAGCTTTCCTCCCTCTTAGTTTTCTTATCAGTAAAATGAGGCTACTTCCCAGCATTGTGGTAGGGATCAAATGAATGATTTATAAAAATGCTAGCAATTTCTATTAGCTTTTTATAAGACTATATTGAAGGTCTAATTTAGTTAATAAGTTAAGTCAATAAGCTTTTATTAAGCTCTTCAAGTGGGCTAGGCACAGGGCTAAGTATTGGGGACACAAAGAAGTAAAAAACAGTCTCAGCTCTCTAGGAGGGCAGGTTTTGAATCCTGAACATCTCACAACTTGTGTGACCTTGGGCAAGACACTTAATTTCCCTGGGCCTCAATTTCCTTATTTGTTAAACATAGGACTCAGACTAGATCAGGTATGGGGAACCTGTGGCCTTGAGGCCACATGTGGCCCTCTAGGTCCTCATGTGTGTCCCTTTGACTGAATCCAAACTTTACAGAACAAATCCTTTTATTAAGGGTAATTATTATATAATACATAATAATAAATTAATAAAATAATAATATATAGGGGTAATTAAGGATAATTATTTATTATCCCTTAATAAAAGGATTTGTTGAGTCAGTCCAAGGGCTGCATATGAGGACCTAGAGGGCCACATGTGGCCTTGAGGTTGCAGGTTCCCCACCCCTGTATTAGATGGTTCTAGGACCTCTTCTAACTAGAACATTAAGCCCTCCCTGCATTTTAGTGATTGCTTTGTGGCATTGTTGTCAGGGTAAGGGGTGATGCCCCAGTCAGGTGTGTGCACAGATTGAGGACAAGGGACTGTTGATCCCAGTGGTGCATCACGCTGAAACAATTAACCTCTGCCCTTTAGAGCCAGAGAAGTTGCACAAGGCAGGACAGACACTGCCTGCTGCTGACTCCTCAGCCCCAACTCCCAGAGAAAGACACGACTCCAGCAGCCAGGATGATTCACAAATGCCGATTGGAAATTCTGCATGAGGGAGAACACAAAGGGAACTTGAAAGGGTCTTATTAAAGACCTGTCTAAAAGGCAGAAGAAAATGGAGCCAGGGAAGGGTGGGCCAGGAGAAGGGGGGAAGAGGCTGTGCCCTGTGAGGGTGCAGCCCAGTGACAGGCAGACAGTGTGTGCAGCCAGACAATGGGCCTCGTGCAGAGACCTGCTGGGTCCCTGACACAGCCTGTGGGATTAAACACCTTTTGTGTGCTTCTGATCGCATCCTGGTACACAAAAGGAGAAGACTGGCACTGATGGGCACCCTTTGGGATGGCTTGAGAAGGAAATCATCATCTTTGTTTTTCCCCCTTATACAGCTTTGGGTTCTTTAGGTAAAAAGCTGGAAGAGAAAGAAATAGAGCGGAGAATCCAGATGATATTGGAGAATTGCCAATGCAGAACAGATCAGGGATTTCCAATCAGGATGGTAAATCCATAGGCCTGCCCATGAACCACCCCCCCATCCCCAGTATTATTTATTTTCTTGGCAGAGAGGGGAAGGGGTGAGGGCAAGGTTATTTTCGTTTTTGTCCTGTAGAATCAGACAGGTTGGTTTTCCAAAACCTCATGATGCTATTGCAAGGAAGAGTCAATGTTGGGGCACCAAAGTTTTGAGGGTTAGGGAATAGAGCCATTACTAAGAATCCTGGAACAATGGAGTAGGAGTTGTAGGTGCAGTTGTAGCAGGACAGAGAGTGGTCTGTTACACAAAAAGTCTGACTCTCACCTAGGGCGACAAATTTAAGTCCCAGCACTAAGGTTCCCCAGAAGAGGTTGGTCCCATTATTTGGTTGATGTTGGTTGGTTGGAACAATACTGGTCATTGCAAAGAAGGTACCCTACTTGGAAGTTGACACTTTGCTATTTATAGCCCCGCCAGGATCTATTTCAATGGAAGACTCTAAAGACAAAGAAGGTTAGGTTTGTATTCCTGGATGTCAGGGTCATTTCACAATTGAAGGCAGTGGTGGTAGAAATGACCAACTGTACTTGTTTCCCCCCTTCTGGAACCAACATTGCTCAAATGAAGCTAAATTAGGAATCATAGTGAAATCTATGGAAAATCCTGGAATCAGGAAGACCTGAATTCAAATGTGAGTGCAGACACTTACCAGCTGTATGACTTTGGGCTGGTCACTTAACCTCTGTTTGCCTCAGTTTCCTCAACTGTAAAATGAGAATAATAATAGCGTCTACTTTCCAGGATTGTGAGGTTTAAATGAATTAATATTTGTAATGCACCTTAGCACAATACCTGATATATAGTAGGTTTTATATAGAGATTCGCAATTACTATTAATCACAGAGTTGCACCAAGTCCCTCCTATTCTAGATCAAGACTCTCTTCTTCAACATACTTAAGAATCATTCAGCCTCTGTTTGTAGACCTAAAGCAGTTCATTTCAATTTCAGATATTTCTAATTCTGAGGAAGTTTTTCTTTTATTCCCTGCACCCTCACCCCCAGGTACACTGCTGAGTCATCTCCATAGGATTTTGTCTACCATGCCATAGAAATCTCTTCACCTAGAAGCTCATTCGCCCCTGGACTCCTTCTCACATTGGAAGCATCCTCAGCTCTTGCAGCCTCTCCATCTGATTGGCTGGCTTCTCCCAGACCCTCCGTCTAAGGAAGAGTCCCAGGCCACCCATGTCTTCATTCCTTTCCGGGTATTGCTGCTGACTCATCCGCATAGAACTCTGTCTACCATGCCCTCAACCCCCTCCTGCCCCTTCAGCTGCCTTTTAAGTGCAACCTTCCCCCATTAGAATGTAAGTTACTGGAGGGCAGGGACTGTCTTTCTTTTTCTTTTTATTGGAATTCTTAAGGCTTAGCACTGTGCCTGGCCATTGTAAGAGCTTAATAAATGCCTGTTGACCTAACTTGATTTATATCAAGTTTAGATTAATTTTTCCTTGACTCCCAACTATTCCTCTTAGTTCTATTCTCTGAGGTGAAGCAAATTTAAGTCTAACTTCTTAGACCTTCAGTCTACTCTCTCTACATCTTATATGTACATAGTTATTTACAAGTTAGCCTTCCTCCTCATTAGTATGTGAGTGCCTTGAGGACAGAGAACCATATTTTTGCCTTTAAAAAAAAATCCCCAATATTCAGCACTTAATAAATTCTTCTTGACTGACTGACACTTCAGTGTTTCTCTCATGTTTTTGCCTAAGTCTTCTAACTATCCACCATCTTCAGTCAGTCCAAATATGACATACTTTTTGACCCTCTCACCTTCTAGGTTATTCTGATTATTATTAGATTAATCATATCAGAATCACAAGGCCAGATGGGACTAAACATTAGTTAGAAGTTAGAACTAAAGAGACAGGTTGGATTCACCTTTCTGGGAGTCTCTGTTTTCTTGTGTGTTATCTTGGCTAACTATTCAGATTCCTATTATGGGTCAGTTTACTAGCATTTATTAAGTGCTTGGTGTGGTCTAGGCAATGTTAGGGATGCAAAGAAAGCCCACCAAATCCAAAATCAGCAGAGGAAAAAAAAACTACAGTATCTGCTTTCAAGGGCTATGGGGTCTATGAGGACTATGAGGAATCTATGGGCAGGAAGATTCCTATAATTAATTCAGGGCTCATGATATAGAGATTAAGGGAAAAACTACAATTTATAGATTTAGGGAAGGTTTCTGCCTCAAGAATGAGGAAGTTGCTGGTAACATCACTTTTTCCATTATATAGTTTGAAAATTCTGCATATTAAATACATCCCTGGTCTGAGCCAGAGCTGTTTTAGGTACACTAAAATTTTAAATTTCATGTATCATTTGGGGAGAATGGTAGGTAAGTGACACAAAATGCCATCAGTTACTGATACCCAGGCTAAAATGCATTGCTTATTTTAGCTCAGACAGAGATGAATAGGACACAGTAAGTAAGTAAGCTTTTATTGGGTGGAGGATCACAATAGGCAGTGCAAGGCATTATTTTTCCACTTTTCCAGGAACCTGAACTTCAGAGATTAGATTATAAACTCCTTGAGGTCAGGGACTTCCTTTACCTCCTTTAGTATTAGCACAGGCATATGTAGGAGATATTGTAGGTTTGGTTTCAGACCACCACAATGAAATGTTACATGAATTTTTTGGTTTCCCAGTGCATATAAAAATAATTTTTACACTATACTACGGTCTATTAAGTGTGCAATAGTATTATGCCTAAAAAGACAATGTATATACTTTAATTAAAAATATCGTATTGCTTAAAAATTGCTAATTATCATCTGAGCCTTCAGCGAATCATAATCTTTTTGCTGGTGGTGGGTCTTGCTTCAGTGTTGATGTCTGCTGACTGATCCAGGTGGTGATTGCTGAAGGTTGGGGTGGCTGAGGCAATTTCTTAAAATAAGACAACAATGAAGTTTGCCACATAGATTGGTTCTTCCTTTCACTTGAACCCTCAGAGGCCATTGTAGGGTTATTAATTGGCCCAATTTCTTTCTTTTCTTTTTAGGTTCACTAAATTTATTTTAAAAACCATAAAACGTTTCTTACAAAAGAGCATTACATTCTGCACACTGCTCTGAATGGATGCCAGGGACACATGGGCTGTTGATACTCTTTCTCCTGTCCCGCCCCCACAAAAAATTACAGTGACCACAAAGCAAGGTGTTCACAATAGTTACAGGAGGGGAAAAATTATTTTATTTTATTTTTTACCACCAACAATGAACAAAAATAAAATTCATTCTCTCTGCTGCTGTTTCAAAATTTCAATGTTAGTTTTGCATGCTCTTCTCCTCCCTCCCCCCTCCCCCGTTTGTAAGGAACTAAAACATTACATCTGGTGAACAGCAAAGATTTCATTATACCTCAAATGCAGGTGTTCTATGAAGCAGAGGAATGTTGGCTTTTTAAACAGAAGCAGATAAAAAAAAAAAGATTCGGGACTCCTTCAGTTCTTCACTAGTCTTAGAAAAACTTTCCAGAATACTGCTTCACACTATAAAAAAGAAAAAATATATTGCGTTAGAATACTTCAACATCTGCATACTGCTTCACACTGTTTTACAGTAAATACTGTGCATTCTGTATCTGGTCCTATGTTCCTGTAATGGTAATAATTCAATCCTCAGATCCTTCCAAAGGCTTATGAATTTTGATTGATGCTCCAAATTCATGACATATTTGTTTGATCCACTGACCACCTTTGCCAATAATAGATCCAGCCAAATCTTTGGGAATAGTTACTTGTGTTGTAATAATGGGTCCACCAAGATCACTGTATGAGCCACAGCCCCCTGCGTAGGAATAATCATATCCAGAACCACCCGTAAACTCATGGTACTCAACCTGTGGTTCATAAGGCATCTGCCATTTGGAAGGACTCCATGTATCTGTTGCAGGGTCCCAAGTCTCATCAGCACTAAAACCAACCATGCCATCATAATGGTCACCAGGTCTTCCTCTTCTGTCATAAGCCATAAGATCTCCTCTTCTAGGTGCTGGTGGAGGAAGAGGAAGATTTCGAGCTCTGCTACTGCCCCTACCACCACGTCTAGGAGGAGGTGGTGGGGGTCCTCTGCGAGGGCTCATGTAATCAGAATCTCTTCTAGATGGAGGCACAGGATGCCCACCATGACCTGGGGGCATTCTATCAAAGCCTCCTCTTCCCCGCATGGAAAACCCTACAGGGTGTCCTCCTCGATCATCAAACATCATTGTGAAACCACCATAGTCGTAGGTTTCATCATAGAAATTGGGATCATAGGGCTGTGCACCTCCTTTGATGGGAGACTCAGATCCAGTATGATCTTTATGCACTCCACAACCCTATCAGGCTTTCCCCCGATAAGAACAACTCTATCTGTGGAATGAGGACAGCATTCCTGGAAAAGCTTGATAGTTGTCTGAGTATTCTTTCCAAGTTCTTTGATTTTAGCACCTTTGACCCCAATAATTTCTCCTGCCAGACTCTGGTGAATCAACAGTCTTAACTCACAGTCAAAGTTGCTTCCTTTATGGTGTTGGTAATTTAAGCATTCCACAGCATCAGATTCGAGTGGGAGCTGGCTGGTTGCAGTCAGTGGGTGATAGCAACTGCAGGCCCTCTTCCAAGGTAGGGATGATTTTCTTCAGAATTTCTCCAATTGTTTCAATATCTGCCCTGATAATCAATATGTGCTCAGGGCTACTGCTGTCTGGGACTTAAACACTGGCATTGTAGTCTGTAAGAAGTGCTTTAGGGGCGGCTAGGTAGTGCAGTGAGTAGAGCTCTGGTCCTGGAGTCAGAAGGACCTGAGTTCGGATCCGGCCTCAGACACTTAACACACACAAACTAAAAGAAAACCTAGCTGTGTGACCTTGGGCAAGTTACTTAACCCCAATTGCCTTCTAAAAAAAAAAAGCAAAAAAAAAAAGAAGTGCTTTAATATTTTTGCCCTTCTTTCCCAATCACTGTTCCAGCATTCTTGCTTTGAAGCCAAATGCACAGTTCAACCATCTCTCAGTATTTCTAGATCTTTTAAAGGCCTGCTCTTCCTCCATATCTTCAGCAGGGCACTTACCAAATTCACCATTGGTTTCAGTATTGGGGAAGGTTTCTTCTGGCTGCTCAGTATCCATTTTCTCAGATTAAATGGGTAGACAATCACACAAGGCTGCCTTCTCTTCTACGCTGCCGCTCTTATTGGCCTAATTTCGATATTGTTGTGTCTTATGGAATAGGGAGGTCCAATGAATGGGAGAGAGATGGGAACTGCTAGTCAGTAGAGCAGTCAGGACATGCACAACATTTATTAAGTTCACTGTCTTAGTTCGAACAATTATAATGGTAGCATCAAAGATCATTATCACGAATCACCATAACAGGGATAATAGTACTGATGATGAAAAAGTTTGAAGTATTACAAGAATGACCAAAATGTGATGATATGGCATGTGGATATGGTAGGCTAAGAGACGTGATATGATCACGTGTTGGAAAAATGGTGCCTATATACTTGACTTCCTTCAATTAAAAAAATTTCATATCTGTGAAGTGCAATACAATGAGATATGCCTTTAGGTATTTAATAAATGTTGATTGATTGATTAAAGTGACTTATGTTTAGTCACAGAACTAGTCAATGTCAGAGAAAGGACTTAGTGGTTCTCCTGAGTCTAAAAATCAAAATGCTTCTCAGAAAATCTGATAAGTATAATGAATACTAAGAGGTGGTTTAGAAAAGGAAAGGGGGGAAGGCAGTGAACAAACATCACCTACTTCATGATTTTGTAAAAAATAGTGGAAATCAATGAAGATGATGAGAAAGTGGCATCAGTCTGCTAACAGGGAGGTAGCTAAGTTGGTATCCCTGTGCTAAGCTTGGAGTCAGGAAGACCTGAGGTCAAACCTAGCTTCAGACACTTAATAGCTGTGTGATCTTGGGCAAATAATTTAACCTCTGTCTGCCTCAATTTCCTCCACTGTAAAAAGTGGTTAATAATAATGCCTACCTCCCAGGGCTTTTGTGAGGATCAAATGAGATAGTTGTAAAGCACTTAGCAAAGTGCCTGACACATAGTAGGTGCTTGTTCCCTTCCTTTCCTTATTCATCCTTCTCCTCATTCTCCTTTAATTCCAGAAGACTATTGCCAGTTTTCTAGACTTTAAGGAATTTGAAGAGACCTGGGTTCACTGGAAAACAATTAGTGGTGGTTATTCAGGTATTCCTTTATTGCCCACTTGAATTCTGGTGCAGAGGCTTAATTTGTTTTGTGTTGAATGAATGAAGAAATGAATACAGTAGCAAGGTAGCCTCTTCCCTTGATGAGTTTAAGGTCTAATGGGGAAAACAGAACAAGTAAGACAAGTAGAATAGTGATATTTTGGTCTGGGGTGTTATAGGGATGGTAAGTGGTTCTGCAAGGGTGTCCACTGACATCCTTTCTGGAAACAATGACAGTGTTGATTGGATTTTGCTTTCCAGAGCAAAGATGAGGAGCGGGGGTGGCATATGTGGGGAGACAATGGCTGGGCAGGACAACTAGCTGATATATAAAACATGGTCTGGTCTGAAGCTAGCTGGATATGGTAGGTTAAGTGAATTTGGGCCCCCTCGATGAACCAATCAGGAGGGCTAGGCCCTAGCTTTATTTATATTCTTCTATATTCTTTATTTATTTATAGTCTTCTTTAGGGCAAGTCAGGAGCTATTCAGCTGGACAAGCCCCTTAACAATATGAATGACTCAGAAATTTACTAGATACATATGTAATATGTCGTAGTTTACGATACAGTTTATGATACAGTAATGTGTCATAGTTGATCCTCATTACAATCCCAAGATAGGCAGGACAGCTACCATTTCTCCCATTTTATATGTAAGAAAACATGTTCAGGGAGAGTAAAATGAGTGGCCCAAAGGCATATGACCATTAAGTGTTGAAACCAATATTTCAACCCAGGTCAGTGTTTAGCACACAGTAAGTGCTTAATAAATGCGTGTTGATTGACTCTACCTACAGTGTTCTTCCCATAACACCGCTCATTTGTCTTGCCTCAAACCAAGATTCAATCTGTTCTCAGGCATGGAACAATGGTTTTGTACACCATGGAATTCTGGAGCTGAAAGAGAGGTCAACCCTTCCATTTTACTGGTAAGGGAACATTCCATCAAGCTAGCCTTAAACACAGCATTCTGTCTCCTAATTTCTTGCCTTTGTATAGTCTGTCCCCTATACCTGCAATTCACTTCTTCCTCTCCTTCACCTCTTAGAATTCCTTACTTCAAAGTTTAGTGCAAGTACCATCTCATAAATGAGTACCCACTCCCCTCAATTATCTTGTACATTATATCTTTTTTATTTGCTTATGGGTATATCTGTTATCCTCTCTGATAGAAAATATATGCTTCTTGAGGCCAGGGCTTATTCAGCTTTTGTTATTGTAACCTGAGCACCTGCATGTAGCAGGTGTTTAATAAATGCTTGCTTATGGATTGGTTGATTTAGAGAGTTTATTTGATTTGCCCAAGTCACACAAGTAGCAGTGTGGCTATGCTGACCTCCTATCTTCTAACCTAAGATGCCTTCTAGTCTATGTGAAACTTTTTAGTTCTCCAAATTCCAAGAAAATTATTATTATTATTTTATGCTTTTTGGAAGGGGAAGGGCAGAGCAATTGGGGTTAAGTGACTTGTCCAAGGTCACACTGCTAGTAGATGTTAAGTATTTGAGGCTGGATTTGAACTCAGGTCTTCCTGACTCCAGGGCCAGTTCTCTATTCACTGTGCCACCTAGCTGTCCCCTGGATAATTATTAATAGAATTATAGGATATTAGATCTTTGAGATAATCCTTCTAATTTTACAGAAGACAAAACTGAAACCTAGAAAAGAGATCATAATGAATTACTGGTGGAGCTAACACTGGATTCCAGGTCTCCTGATTCCCGCCTAGTTCAGTGCTCTACCAATCAATTCATCAGCAAACCTTATTAAATGCCTACTATGTGTTACACACCACCATCCTACCTATTCATACATTTCAACTTCGGGGGTTGTTCTTTCTTGAAAATATTGGGAGATGGATACTGGGTAGGGAGAGAGGACAAGGTGAGGAAAACTGAGCTGCAGTTGTTTTTAGAGGATGAGCATCGGATTTCCATCCCCTTTTCTTTACAGTTGGAGGCAGAATATTGGCCAAATGGAGCAGTTTCATGGACTTGGACTCACCTTGTTCCAAGAGCAATCAGACACATAAGAAGCAATGAAAAAGCACTGAACCTGAAGGGATGATCTTGGAATCAATAGACCTGAAGTTAAACCTAACACTGGCCACTTACTATTATGAGCCTTGGACAAGTCATTAAACCTCTCTCAAGCAACTAGGTGCTTTGGTGGATAGAATCTTGGGTCTAGAGTCAGAAAAATGCGAGGCCAAATCCATCCTCAAATAGCTATGTAATCTTAGGCAAGTCACTCAACTTCTGTCTGCCTCTGTTTCCTCAGCTGTAAGATTGAGATAATAGTTCCTACTTTGGAGGGTTTCTGTGATGATCAAATGAGATAATATTTGTAAAGCACTTAAAACAGGGCCTGCACATAGTAGGAACTTAATAAATGTTACTTCCCAAGTCCCTTAGGGCTCTGAATCTATGCACCTATGATCTGTGCTTTCAAAGAAGGGACTTAATAAATATTTCTTAAGCAAGTTAATGAAACTGTGACCCACTGACTCTCAAGGGAGTTGAATTAATAACTTCTAATCATTCATTTAAAATGGGATTACCAAGAGGTCACCTTCTTTCTGAACTTGTTCTGGCCAAGGTGCTGATGTGGCAGGAGGCATACTGGCTCTTCATAGCAATTGTCCCTTAAAGAGCTGCAAATCTGAATGGTAATTCTTCATTCTATGTACTAAATATATAGGATTTTGAATTGAATATAGAATGGACAGAATAATAAATTGACTTGCCTTATAGAAGCCAAAGCTTTATATTTAAGGCATTTCCTAGCTAGATGATATAAAAAGGTGTAATTGCTGGTATATGATACCGAAGTCAGTGATGCTCTAATATTTTCATTTTCATCAGTCTGAGCAAAGCGGATGATGGCAAAGTTCTGGAAGTTGTGAGTGTGGAGTTGAGGGATACCACAGCCTTGGGGACAATGACTGAAGTCCTTGGTACATGGTGTCTCAGTAGACTAGTTGAAGGAAAAGTCTGGGGAAAAGGCAGTTAAGAAAGTTTGGAAGAAAAACAAACACCAAATGGGAGCTATAACTACAAGAGAAAGTGTGAAGCATTCTCTTAAGTATCTGGTCACCATCTTAACCAGATCTTCCCCCAAACTTCTTTCATTATGTCACTCCACTGCTCAGATCCTTTCGGTGGCTCTCCAGTGCTCACATTATAAATGTAGTTCACTGCAACACGCCTTTATCAAGTACCTATTATATGCTAAGCACCCTACTGTCTGCTCCTGGGATTCTGGGCCCTGATAGGTAAGCTTTTACATTATTTTGCCTGGTTCTAGTCCTCTGTGATACTTCACAGTCATTTCTAAACCATGCTGTGGCAGGTTCCACATACAAGCCTCTTACTGAATTTCTTTTATATACTGTCTTCCAGATTAGAATGTGCTCCTTGAAGGCAGTGACTGCCTCACTTGTATTTATATCCCCAGTGTTTATATCAGGCACAGTGCTTGATATATAATAAGCACTTAATAAATTATCTACTTGTTTATCTATCTATCTATCTATCTATCTATCTATCTATCTATCTAATCATGTGTTATAGGTCTTCCACTGTGCTAGGCAGTGGGGAGGACAAAGACAAAAAGAAAGGAGGAATTTATGTTCTTCTGAGCCCACAGTCCGAACTGAACTTCTACCTCAAAGCCTTTGTTCAGCAGTTTTACTCCCCTCTCTTTCCTAAAAATCCTGAGCTCTGCTCAAGTACTGGGAGCCCTTTCCTAGCCTTTCTAGACTGTTGTGATATCTTCTTGCTTTAAATTCTAATAGGATGTTTTTGTTTTGCATCAATCATTTGGTACTAATTTACTGCCTCAGATTTTAATTTATCTTTTCTTGTGTTTTCATTCAACTCAATACACATCATAGCCTTAGCCCCTTGCTATATGCAAAGCTGCTGAGTAAATTCAAAAGTGATTAAGACTTGGTCTCTGCCCTCCAGGAGTTTCAAATCTAGTTGGAGGAGATAAGGCAAATAAGCAGATAAGTGTATTAGGTGGACCAGGCACAAAGAAAGTGCTAGGAGAGAAATCCCAAGAGGAAGAGTGAAGCCTTTTTTTTGAGCTAAGCAGCTGCTATAGGCTTTTATACTCAGCACCAAATGCAATGTTATGCTCATACTAGGTACCTAGTAAATTTTAATTGAATGAAAGAATGAAACCAGCCTATTGGAAAAATTTTCCCCATGATACCACATCTCTTGTTTTATTATGGAAATGAATGGCATAATAAGATTTATTTTACAGCCAGTTTGGCTTTAAAGCCCAGAATCACTACTATTTATTTATTTATTTTTTTCAAGGAGGAATGATGGGTCAGGGACTAGATTTTGAATGGGGCTATGCTTTCATTGGTGTGGAAAACTTCCGTTAATCAACTCCCTCTACCAATATAGATGAACTGCTGCTCTACAGATAGTTCTAGAGAGTTTTTTTTTTTTTAGGGAATTAAGAGGTTTTATGACTTGATCAAGGTCACACAATCTATATGTGTCAGAGGCAGAACAAAACAGGCCCTGTATCTATTTAATTGTGATAGAACAACATATTTATATATTAAGGTTTACAAGATACTTTCCATATATGGCAGTTTCAATGTGGCTACAAAAACCAAGTTTTTCGGTGTTTAGTATAATACTTTTAATTTGTTCCCCCATCAGCAGCCAATTGGGCCATTCACAAGATCACCTTTTACAGTGTACTTATATTGAGTAGCTTTCATTTGTTCATTCAACAAGTATTTATTAAACATGTGCTATATGCCCCATGAAACACTGGGTTTCACTGCCCTCAAAGATCTTGCATTCTATTGTAGGGGACTAATATGTACACAAGCTAGTAAATACGGAACAGCTGAGTAATTTCCTGGGGGGAGGTGGGGGGCAACTAACAATTGGGGGAGGGGAGAGAATCTGAATGAAATTCTTGTTAGAAGTGGTTTGTGAGTTGATCTTTGAAGGAAGCTTGATAGTAACACAACCCTAGTGTCTGGCTATTGGGATGTTTTAGGTTGGCTGCAACTCGTGTGTGTGTGTGTGTGTGTGTATGTGTGTGTGTGTATGTGTGTGTGAAGATGGTGCAATATGCCTAGAAAGGGAGGCTAGATCTAGATTATAAAAGGACTTTTAAAACAGAGGAGTTTGCCTTTAGAAGCCAGAGGGATCCTTGAGTAGAGGAAACTGAGAAATGAACTATTGGAAATGATCTGTGTTTTGGGGTAGAGGTCATGTACGAGAGATAGAAACACCCTCCCTGTGAATACTTATGCTGAGTACATGAGGGGTAGAGGGAGGAGAGGTTTCTGTGCCAAGTATCATATTCCATATTGATTCTTATTATTTCTTCTTCTCCCATTCTATTTAGAGTGGGCATGGGATGAGTGAGCACAGAAGAGTACAATAAGTTGGGAGGGATATCAGAAGCCATCTGGTTCAACTCTCTCATTTTTCAGAGGAGAAAATTGAAGTCCAAAGAGGTAAAGGGACTTGGCTAAGGCAACAATCAATGGCATTCCCCATCTTTGAATCAACTTGTTGTAAGGCAGTCTTCACCTTGGGGAAGACCCTTCACCTCTATCCCTGTTTTTCCAGGTATTTTTTTTTTTACCTCTTTTCTTCTCTCATGTAATGCCCTTCTTTTTTTGTGAATGAAACCAGATTGCCTGAGCACCCAATTGAGTGTAAATATGTATGTGTATGAGAGAGGAGGGGATGGTGAGGTATATAAGATTGGTGGGGGGGAGGAGGGGATAGTGGTAGCAGCAGGGAGGGGATGGGAAATCTCCTTGGTCACAGGCTTATTAGCATCATCAATCATTTCTGGTGTCATTTCCAAATTCCCTTTCCCTCCCCTAATTTGCTAAACCTAATTCTTTATCACAGTACAAAAGCTGGGATGAGAGATGGGAGTGTTAATGAGTGTTGGCTTGCTGCTCATCCATGCCCTCCTGTACTGGGCCAGCCTAGCCTGGCTCCTCTTTGAGTGAAATCACTTTTATTTGCTCTTTCTCTGTCCCAGAAGGTGAGCTCTCCCTCCAGCTCTGCCTCCAACTAATGGCATCTTCATTTCCACTTGGAATGCCTCGCCATTTCTTGATGCTTGGCAGTGTACTACTTTCTCAGAAGAGTTGAGAACAGGGTATCCATTACCTTTCACCTATCTGCATTCCTTGGAATGGTTGCTTGAGTCCTCCTACTAAGAGAGCATGTTTGTTGCCCTGACTGAATATTTTCCTACTCTCTCAGTCCTGAACACCTCCTAAGAGGTCTTCATTAATTTTTCCAACAATATGTTTCCTTACGCAGTAGGAAAAATCGAAGCAAATGGGGTGGGAAGGAGAAAAAAACCCACCAGCTCTCATTAGCCACATTTATGGTATTGACTTACATTTTATTGACTGTGTCAACAATCATGCACTTGTATAAATCAGAGACCTTCCTATAAAATTAGGAAAAATAAGTAACCATTGGGAAACAGTCACATCTGATTCACCAGCCACATTACTCCCTGATATACCAACAGTCCACAACTTGGCCACCCTAGAGCTCAGCCCTTAGCACAGGGACCAACAAAGACAGATACAAAACTGAGGCCATGAAACAAGAAATGAATAGAATTCATAATGGCTCAGGCCCAGGACCCCAGCAGGAAGTGACCTTCAGAATCCAATAGGGGAGCCTTTTAGAGCAAGAGACAAAGGGGAATAGAATCATTGTGTGAGTGTTTAACACCAACACAAAGAAATAAGAAGTGGCAACATTAATACTTATATTATTCTATTTGAAGGCAAACAGAGGGGGTAGAGCAGAGAGACACCACCCAGTGAAAGCATTTACACCAGACACATGGTGTTTGTTTTTAGAAAGGAAGCAAGAAGGCAGAAACCATGGTGCTAGTGTTGTTATTATTAAAAATGTTAATTGGAAAAGAAGAATAAGAAATTTAAATCAGACTTTAAGGTAGGTAGATTTCCCTTGTTTCTCAGACTAGTAGCAGGACTAGATTTCTTGAAGTCACAAGCATTCCTTAGAGAACCCCTCAAATGGAATCATTCTGAAAGGAACTTGGAACTTAGAAGTTTATGGAAAATTCAAGACTCCTGAGAATTTTGCTTATTAGAAAAACTCTCAAAGAAAAATTTTGCCCAACAAGCTCAGGTTCATTTTAGAAGGTTAGATGTTACACTTAAGAATCCAGAGCAGGGCACTAGGTAACATCTCCAAGGTCCATGAGAAAGAACCTAAAAAAGATTTTTTTTAACCAAGCAGTAAATGGTATTGACTAAATATTTTGGCTATATCCATCTGACCTAAGTCAATAGACAGGTGAAACTTGATGGTACAAATGAACCTGGGGAAGGAAGAAAACATCCTGGCTCATTTGACCTTTTCTTATTTGTTTATTTTTTTCAGGGGCAGTTAAAACTTTGATTTCTTTTAAGCAAAGAAAAAATGCCTGACTGCAGTCTAGTTCCTATCTAACCAGTAAATTAGCAAGTAGTTGCTGAGTGCTCCTGCCATGATCCTCCAGTATCAATGTTGGGGTGGTGCAATTTTGATAACTCTAATTAAGCACGTAACAGCAGGATTTTGTGTGATATGCAGGCAGGCATGTTCCTGGGATTGCATGACATGGTACTATGTTCAAATAATTTACCAGGAGAATAACTCAGTATCCAAACTTATGTAATAAAGAATCTTTGTTAAATAGAACTTTACTATATTCCTGATATTCAAATTCTCTTTTTGTCTCTCTGGATGTAGGCCTTTATCTGCCAATAGTTAGCTGGGTGACCTTGGATACAAGTCATTTCACCTCTTTGGCCCTTCGTTTTTATATATGTCAAATGAAGAAATTGTGTGGTGAAACAATGGTAGACAATGTTTATATAAATTGTCTCAAAAAATCTTTTTAAAAGTCTGTCAAAGATTAAAATTGTAGTCAGATTTTTGGGATGCTTTGTATATTGCTGTATGGTTTGCAAAGTGTTTAAAAAAAAACCCACCTTAATCTTGTGATCCTCTGAATAATGAAATAAACGCCATTATCCTCATTTACAGATAAGGAAACTAAGTCTCTGCTGAAATGATTTGCCCAGTGTCATGAAGCTGAGTGTCTGTGACAGGATTCAAAAATCCAGGCCTTCCTGACTTTTTAAAGTTCTCCACACTCTGCTATCCCAACTTGTCTTGGTTTTAGCAGAAGGAGCACTGAATTTAGAGCAAGAAGACCTGGTATAGGATCCTAGGACCTGTGAGACCTTGGAAAAGTCATTTCCCCTTAAACTTCAGTTTCCTCATCTGTAAAATTAAAGAGTTGAACTAGATTGTATCATAGACCTCTTCCAGTGACAATTCTTATGATCTTCTGATAAGATAACCTCTAGTGTTTCTCTCAGCAGTTTAATCTGTGGCAATCTGATTATGACTTTCATTTCTGTATCTCCTTTTTCTTCAGCCTCTTCCTTTTCTTTTTACTTTTGACTACTTTCTTCTTCTTCTTCTTCTTCTTCTTCTTCTTCTTCTTCTTCTTCTTCTTCTTCTTCTTCTTCTTCTTCTTCTTCTTCTGCTGCTGCTGCTGCTGCTGCTGCTGCTGCTGCTGCTGCAGCAATCAGGGTAAAGTGACTTGTTCAGGGTCACACAGCTAGTAAAGGTCAAGTGTCTGAGGCTGGATTTTAACTCAGGTCCTTTTGACTACAGGGCTGGTGCTCTATTTACTGTGTCACCCAGCTGCCCCTCCCTTCTTCTTTTACTCACTCCATATCTCCTCTTATTCTCTGCCTTCCCTCCCTAGAGGGAGAGATGATGAATATTGAGCCTTCCATCTCCAAAGTGGTACCTTGTGTGTCTCAACATATTTCTGTAGATCATCACCTGGATTGCCAAGAGCTCCGGTTTCAATTCAGTAAGCCATCAGCTAAAAGTGACCTGCCTGATAGTGATTTGTGGGAAAGTGAATCCCTCAGCTGGAATCTATTCTTTCCACAAACTCTTCTAAAGGAGATGAGATGAGAGGGAGGGAAATGATTCTTTCTGACATATTTGGGCTCTAAACTACTTTTCAATCTATATAATCTTTTGTTTCCATTTTCCAAGCCACAAATATCTGGAAATTTTTTTTTTGGATGCTAAAGACAAACTAATTGTAAAAATAAAGTTATTTGATGAGATGACACTGGCAATTTCACGTTCTAATTTCTTATTCTTAAAAGCTACAAAAGCCTTTAGTGTGTTCCAGAAAATTCCCATCTGGGGAATTTTGTCCTTCTAATGGTATTGACAAAACTTCATGCAATTTTGACCCTGAGAAAGGACTTCAAAATGAGCCACAGCAGCAGATAGCTAGGACTGGCAGTATTATTTGAGGAAGATGGGGCACTGAAGTCACAGCAATTCAGCTCAAACTAATATTTTAGACTCCCACTTGAACCTAGGTGTTCCTGAACTCTGTGGTCGAACAGAATTTCTTCACTCTCACCTAGCATGTAGCTCCCATCATTGGCACAGTAAAGTGGATATTTATCCAGAATATAAAAGTAACAGAGTAGTCTCTTCTCTGTTTTTCTATTTACTTCCTTGATGAACCAATGGTATGATTTTAATGATTACTACTAGGGTAGGTGACTTCCAAATCAGGATCTCCAGTCCTGGTCTCTCCTTTCATAAGTCCTCTTATTTCCAATTGGATGTTCCATGTGGATGGAATGGTCACCGGATGCTCTAAATGCAAGATTTCTCAAACTGAATTCATTATTTAATTTGCTCATTAATTCATTCATTCATCAATTCAATTATTTATTCATCCATCCATCCATCCATCCATCTATCCATCCATCCATCCATCCATCCAATAAGCTCCACTATATTCAAGGAATGTGCTAGTAGCCAAGGATTGAAAGACAAAAATGAAATAACTCTTTCCTCTTAGGGTGCTTACATTCTATTGGAGAAAACAAGATGAACATAGATAAGTAAATATAAAACAAGTTAGTTGTTTTGAAAATAAGGATCTGTTCTAAAGCAATTGAATATTAAGGAACAATTTGAGCATATTTAAATTTCCTGTTTGCTTATGCTTGGTTTCTTTTAGGGAGAGTGAAGAGAAGCATACTCATTCACGTCTGGTGTTACAACTTTCTTGCTGATTTCAAATAACCATCTTCCCACTACTTCACAATAATTCAAAAGCTTCAGACCTTCAGATATCCACTTCTACAAGCAAATTTGACATTGTATTCCAAGGAAAAGAGCCATATTTGTTGCATATTTTGTTTAGCAGGAGGTGTGGCTGGAAAAGGGGTGTTCTACACCTGCTCACATCACCCTGACCCATCACTACAGTGGTGGGTGGTTTGTACCCTGGAGTTGAGGCTGAAAGATGTCATCTTCTCAGCCTTCCCAGTGTTGGGGGTGGTACAAGACTCTACCATTGTAATATTTATGTACTCATCACCATTTAACATGTATAAAACTCCACTCATTTTTATTAGGTTACTATCTTTTTTTCCCCTTTTAATGTGTAATGAAGTTATTGAGTGTTGTGCCCCAACCCCATTTTCCTTATAAAACCTGTGGTTTTTATGGTGTGATTTTGCAAAGCATAGGAATTTTTAGGTACTCACATGTTGTATTATAGCGGAACTGACCATTCATGCAAAGTAAGATTTTTTGTTTTTGTCATTGGAAGAACACTATTTTGTAATTGGAGAGATGAGTAAAGGGTCCTTGTAGGAGACACCACTGAAGCTGAATATTTTTTTTTTTTTAAAAAGCAATTGGGGTTAAGTAACTTGCTCAAGGTTACACAGCTAGTCATTATTTATGCGTGGGTGCTCATTTTCTGAGGCCGGATCTGATCTCGGGTCATCCCAACTCCGAGGCCGACGCTCTTACTCACTGCGCCACCTAGCCGCCCCTTTAGGGCAATTGGGGTTAAGTAACTTGCCCAAGGTCACACGGCTAGGTTTTTGTTTGTATGGATTAAGTGTCGGAGGACGGCTCCCCACTCAGGTCCTTCTGATTCCCGGGCCGGCGCTCTATTCACTGCGCCACCTAGCCGCCCCTGAAGCTGAATCTTGAAGGGAGCTAGGGATGATCTTGCAAGGCAGAGATGAAGAGGGGTTGCTTTCCAGGAGCAGGGGATGGCCTCTGCAAAGACACAGAGGCAAGAGCTGGCATGCACTGTATGGGAAACTGCAACAGGCCATCCAGCTTGCTTAGAATATAGAATGTTTGTGAAGGAAAGTAATGTCTGGAAAGATAGGTTGGGGGCCAGACCCGAGAGGTTTTTAAGTGCCAGACAGAAGAGTTCATATTTGTCCTGAAAGTACAATAGGGAGCACCTGAGGCTTTTTGGGCAGGGAAATGACATATTTGGATCCTGCTCTAGGAATACCAATTTTGCAGACTAGAGGAACAAGAAAGATAGATTGGAGAGAAGAGAGCTTGGAAGAAGGGAAGGAGGCAGATTAGAAAACTGTTTCAGTAGTCTATGCAAGATGTAATGAGAGCTCAAACCAGAGTGGTGGTCATTTGAGTGTAGAAGTTAGAATAAATACAAGGGATATTGGAGTTAGACTTGGTGGCCCTCGGCATCTGATTGATGATGGGGTAGTGCTGGGGAGGGGGGATGAAGAGTAAAAATGACTTTGACATTGTGAACCTGAGTGATGGTGATATTCTCAGCAGAAATAGGAAAAGTACAAAGAAGGGTGGATTTTCAGAATGTCAAAAGGAAAAGGCAGCTCTGAAACAGCTGATTGTAGACTAAAGGCTTTACCTCCATGTCAAGTTTACTTCAAACCTTCCCCTTCCCAATGTCTTTTTCCTGTGGATATCTACCCTCATTTCCTTAGTCATTTGAACTCAGAAGTTCCAAGTCATTTTTTTTAAACTTATCTCTTCTCCATTTGAATCATTTGCCAAGTCCTGCCAGTTCAGCACCCACAATATCTCTCATATCTTCCCCTCTTCTTTTTGGACATGGCCATTACCCTAGTCAGGCCCCTTTCAAACTACCTGATCTTCCTATCTCTAGTCTCTCCCTACAATCCCACCGACATACACTTCCTAATGTATAGGTCTGATCATGTCACCTCCTTGCCCAGAACCTTCAGGGGCTCCCCATTTCCAGCTCAATAAAGGACAAGTATACTAGCTTGGCATTCTAAGACCTCAAGAACTTGGCTCTAGCCTACCTTTCCAGTCTCATTTCCTACTGTTTCCTTCAGGCAAGGCAAGACAAAAAGGATATGTTAAGCCTTTACTGTTTTCCAGTAACTGTACCAAATACTAGGGATACAAATACAAGGAAAAGAATGCCCCTGCCCTCAAGGAGCTTACTCTCCAATGGGAGAAGATAGAATACAAAAGGAAATGGACATGTGAAGTGGGCAGTGGGGGAGGGTGAAGAAACCCACATAGGGACAGGGTAGCAAAGAATGTCAGAAGCCAAGGCAGGAGGGCATTGAAGGATGGTCCACCTTGGGCCCACCTCAAAATGGAGACCCCGAGAGGGACTCACCAATGTACCTTCACAAGCTTTATGTTGAGCCAAATTCAGCTACCTACCACCTTACATTCTCATCCTTCTATATCCTACCATGGTTTTGCTTCTTGTACAAACCATGGTACTTAAGTGTTTATCATTCTGTACTCTGTGCAACATTAATCTGTGTAGACACCATCCCCAGCACTCTGTTAGAAGTTCCCCAAGGGTAGGAAGAGCATCTAAACCATCTCTGCATTATCTTCAGCATTGAACACAATGTGAGGGCATATAGGGAAGTGAAGGGGACATTTTTAAAGTACCTCCTATGTGTTAAGCACTTAACAAAGGTTATTTCATTTGTAGGAGGTATGCAATAAATGCAGGTAGGTATTATAGTGGATAGAGGACTGGGCCTAGAGTCAGGAAGACCTGAGGCCAAACATGGGCTCTGACCCTTACTAACTGTGTGACCCTGGTCAAGTCCTTTAACCCTGCTTGCCTCAGTTTCCTTATCTGTAAAAATGAACAAAAATGGCAAATCACCCCAGTATCTTTGCCAAGAAAACCCCAAGTGGGGTCATGAAGAGTTGGACCTGTCTGGAAAAAATTGAACAACAACAAGAACACTCAATAAATAGTTGCTTACTGAATGACCTATCCATCAAGAGGATGAGGAGGTAATTCCATATATGTATTGTATTTATGGAAGTACTTTGCTACCTTCAGTACATTGTGTTCCAATAAGGCACAAACAAAACTTTAATTTATTCTAAGTAAAAATATGGTGAGTGGTTTTTTACTAATCGAACAGATTACTTATCATATGGCAGGAGTTAAAAATTACTCTGTCTAAAAATGTTTAGTGAACAAGGGCTTAATTTTAGCCAATGATTCTAAATGCAAATACTTAGGAGAGCTACTGTTTGTTCTGAAGCCAGAAGGACTTTTTTTTCTGGGATAAAAAAGAAATAGCTTAATGAGTAATTCCTCCTAGAACTGACCACTTGCTGGCATGGAAAGTAATTAAAAACACCCACTCCTTGTTCCCTGAGTGTGGAGGCAGGAGCTGTTTGGGGGCCTAGTGACTTCCCTTGATGTGGACTGGAAAGGTAGGCCTGCTGCTAACCTTTCATCATCAGAGCAATCTCAGCACCCAGGGGATGGGAGGGAGGGGACAAAAGTACCAGTGGGTGCATGGGCCAGATCACCTTTAAGGAGGAGGTCTAAGAGTTCTCCTGATACAAAAATCTAGCTATAATTCAGTCTAAATAAAAATATAAGATTTATTTTGTCCCTTTAAAAAACTTACTATATTGATGACTCAGTTTGACAGCCCTAGAAAAGCATCACAAAGGGAGAACTGCTTGATTAGCTGAGAATGGAATGGACCAATAGAGGTTTGATGATGCTTTGTGACAACTTTTTGGTGGTAATAAACAAAAAAAAAAAACCCAAATGAAGCAAACCCAAACCCTCCTGGAATGAACACACAAGAGGAAAAAATAGGGAATATCAGGGATAGCTGTATATGTTTAGTGCTTAGCTCAGACCCTTGCACATAATAATAGGTGCTTAATAAATGCTTATTGGTTGATTTGATGGACTGACATCCTTTGCAAAGATAGGCAACCAGGGGGTACTTCAAAGAAACCCAAATGGGTAATCTAAAGGGCTCCCTACTCTAGTGATCCTGACATGTATTTAACTTTTCTGGAGAGATGAGAGAAGGGAAGGGAAGGTTGCTTCTGCAGAGTATCAATGGACACAGTAAGAAAATTCTGCAGAAGAACAAGAGAGAAAAAACAGCTGATGACAGTTGCCTGGGCTGAGAGACCCAGGAAGAAAGCAGAGAAGTGAGGAGTGAGTCAGCTGCTTTAGGCAGAAATGGGGGTAGGTCTAGGGATAATGAAAGCAGCTAGAAAGTTATTGTTTATATGTGTGATCCTGGGAATATTTTCACTTGCTTGGTTTAATTAAAATATATAATAACTATGGGCAGCCACTGTGAGAATAAAGAAGCTCTCAAGGGGCTCTGTGTAGGGTCCACAGTAATTTATGAGATGGAGGAGATCTTAAAATACAATTAATTAAGGGACCGAGGATGTAGTTGGCATGGGCAGGACATAGGAGAAAGAACAAGGAAGTGAGAGCCATGGCCAACATACAGGGTGCTGTTTGATTGGCCACATTCTTTATTTTTGTTCTGTTTGGTTTTATTTTAGTTTTTATTTTTTTGCTTTTTGGAAGGCAAGTGGGGCTAAGTGACTTGCCCAAGGTCACAGAGAGTTTTTGTGTTAAGTGTCTGAAGCTGGATTTGAACTCACCTCCTGACTCCAGGGCTCGTGCTCTATTCACCGTGCCACCTAGCCACCCCCTGTTTGGTTTTAACTTGAATTTGGGTTGGGCTAGAGTTCTTTCAGGGAGGCTGCTTTGGTATCCAAACTAGGCCTGGAAAATTCTGGTCTCAAGGAGACTGGAGGTAACTTTCGTCCTAGGTTTCCCTTATTTCTACGGATCTCCAATCTCATTGGTTTGGGGATTCTTTCCACCAGGGCAGACCACGTGTCATTCACATCTGTCCTGAGAAATTGTCATTTATATCCTTCATAGAAGACCTGTCCAATGCAGTGGAGTCATTCCTCTGGTTCTTCTGGTGTCCTGAAGCATTGGTTTAGCATAAGGTCTGTCCTTCTATTATCTCTCACATTTACCACCCTAGTTACCATAGGGACCCTCAGGTCACTGCCAGGTAACAGATTAATCAGTGTCCCAAGCCTGGTTAGTTCTGGACACACTTTTTAAAAAAAATTGGTATTATCATTCATATATGTCTTTGATGTTTTGGGATGCTATTTATTAGACAAAAGTCATTCTTGGTAATATGCTGCAGCCAGTTTACACTTGCCTTGTGTCTTTTCATTTCCAGCAAGCCTTTCTGTCATATATATGTGCATGTGTACATGGGTACATAAGTACAAAGGCACACATATATGCATAGGTATACATGTTTACATAAATGTATGTATATCTCTCTATAAAATCCCTATAGATTATATATGTATTTATATGCATATGTATGTGTGCAAAGACACACATAGAAATTAGAGTTATTTTTCTAGATGCCAGTGTTGTCAAAAAAGAAACCCATTGCTATGGGATACACATTTACTTAGAAAACCACAAATGAACATTATCTGTGTTGTATTTTATTTATTTTGTTAAACATTTTCCAATTACATTTTGTTAAACATTTTCTAAACATAATCTGGTTTAGGCAATAGTTGAGCATTTTGTGGGCAGCTTATGGCTGCAGGTCCCAAGTTTGATAGCTCTGATAGGCTAGCTCCATTGCTTTTCTGCTGTGGATGGTTAAACATATTTCTTTGTAACAATTCTGGATCTGGGGTGACTAGGTGGCGCAGTGAGTAAGAGCGCCGGCCTCGGAGTTGGGATGACCTGAGATCGAATCCGGCCTCAGAAAATGAGCACCCACACATAAATAATGACTAGTCATGTAACCTTGAGCAAGTTACTTAACCCCAGTTGCTTTTAAAAAACAAAAACAAAAAACAATTCTGGATCTAAGAACTCACTATTTGACAAAAACTGCTGGGAAAACTGGAATATAGTATGGTAGAAACTGGGCATAGACCATTATCTAACACCGTATACCAAAATAAAGTTTAATGGGTATGTGATCTAGGTATAAAGGATGATACTGTAAGCAATCTGGGAAAGCAAGGAATAGTTTACCTGTCAGATTTATGGAGAGGGGAAGATTTCATGACCAAATAAGAATTAGAGAGCATTATAAAATGCAAAATGCATAACTTTGATTACATGAAACTGAAAAGCTTCTGTACAAACAAAGCCAATGTAAGCAAGATTAAGAGGGGAGTGGGAAATTGGGTAAGAATTTTTATAACCAATGTCTCTGATAAAGGCCTCATTTAAAAAATATACAGAGAATTGAATCAAATCTATAAGAATACAAGTCATTCCCCAATTGATAAATGGTCAAAAGATATGAACAGACAGTTCTCAGAGGAAGAAATTAAAGATATCTATAAGCAAATGAAAAAATGCTCTAAATCACTATTGATTAGGGAAATGCAAATCAAAACAACTCTGAGGTATCACATTTCACTGGTCAGATTGGCTAAGATGACAAAACAGGAAAACGGTAAATGCTAGAGAGGATGTGGACAAATTGGAACACTAATGCACTGCTGGTAGAATTGTGAACTGATCCAATCATTCTGGAGAGCAATCTGGAACTATGCCCAAAGGGTTACAAGTAATTTCATATCCTTTGACCCAGCAATACCACTTCTAGCGTTGTATTCCAAAGAGATCATAGAAGCGGGAGGAAGACCTATATGTACAAAAATATTCATAGCAGCTCTTTTTGTGGTGACAAAGAATTGGAAATTAAAGGGATGCCCATCAGTTGGGGAATGGCTAAATGATATATGAATGTAACAGAATACTATTGCACCATAAGAAATGAAGAGCAGATGAACTTCATATCTACCTGGAGAGGCTTATACAAACTGATGCTGAGTGAAAAGAGCAGAACCAGGAAAAATTTGTACACAATCACAGATACAACATATGTGTGATGACCAACTTTGATAGACCAGACTCTTCTCAGAAATGCAGGGCTGTAAGTAAATTCCAAAAGACTCATGATGGAGAGAGATGTCTACATTCAGAGAAAGACTTTGACCTTTCTTTCTCTTTGAATTCGGTGCCAGGTATTCTCTATGACAGTGGCAAACACCTAAGGTAGCTAAATGTCTCTCCTTTAATTGTCTTGCCTGATTTTTTTTTTGCTTTTTGGAGGGGGAAGGCAGGGCAATTGGAGTTAAGTGACTTGTCCAAGGACACACAGCTAGTAAATGTTAAGTGTCTGAGGCCAGATTTGAACTCAGGTCTTCCTGACTCCAGGGACAATGCTCTATTCACTGCACCACCTAGCTGCCCTTTTCCCTGATTTTTAATGCCAGGTCAGAGGTCTGCTTGCTAAGAATTTGGGTCAGGCTTGGACTGTCACAGAGGGGCTAGATGGCATATGCCTAGGGATCTATGGGATAACTTCAGCCTCTTACTCTTGTAGAATATCTTGTTCTCTACTTTATTTCTATCAAAAAAGCATCCCAAACAGACAAGACCTGACTAGTGGTCTGATATCACAGAAATGGGTTCAGTCTGCACTTAGGAGGTCATTTCACTCTATCTACTCAATGGGTCTAGTGAGTCTCAACTGTTACTAGGATTTCCATGCCTCCTCCTCCTCCTTTCACTAGCCCTTATTTCATACCAGATCTATTCTCAGGCTTGCTTACCACTAACATGAACACTCTCTGGGAAAATATTTCTGGCTACTTCCCTAGAATCTTTAGAATAATGTATACTTTGAGAAGAGTAAAGTGGGAAGCAACCTAGCTACCTTGACCCCTGAGGAATATTCTAGATAATCTAGATAAAGACTTGAGGATCACTATAGTAAATATAGGGTCATAAACAGATAAGAATAATCAGTCTTAGACCCTAAAAGCAAAGGAACTTTTTTGTGCCTCAAGTATGGGATTTTTAGTCCTGTTAGATCTCTGGTGCACCATCCTTGAAAGCTCATTTGACCATAATTACAACACTCGTACTCTGCAGCTGTCGATCCAATGGGCACTTGGGAGGTTTTGACAGACATGTATGAGGCTCTCAGTGTATATATATATGTTGATCAATACTTGTTGATTATCCATGCTTTTGGAGAGTTCTTCTGATGGCAAAAGCAGAGCAAAATAGTCCTAAATCATTGGGCTATATGAAGTCCCAAATCAATGCCAAGAAGAGCATTTGTCAGTGAGCCCACTCAGCTGCCTCAAGCAATAATGGTGTGATGTCTTTCACTTACTAAGATAATTCTATTGACTCACAGTCACAGAATCACAGAATTTAAGAGTTGGAAGTGACTGCAGTGGCCATCTTGTCTGTACACAAAAGAAATCTGTACTCTAGCCTTTTCTAGAATACCTCTTAGGAGGAGGAATCTACCACCGCTCAAGGAAGCCCATTTCATTTCTGACAGGTCCAATTTTGAGGAAGGTTTCTCCAATAGCACAGTATGAACTTAGAGTTTCTTTTACCAGTTGGTATGCTGGGTTTGCCATTATCTTGATGAATGTTCTTCAAGTCAGCTCCCCTTCTGAATAGCTGCCTGGGGTCTGAAGGCATTGAGCAAAGAGAAGCTAATTGATCAACATGGTGACCAAACACATAACCTTAATCTCATGACTCCTGTCCTCCAGCTGATTAAACCACAACTTTCTACTGTTTGGATCACTGTCAGCCTCTCCTGCCAAAGTGGCCTCCCCTGAGTGCTTTCCAGTCTTCCCTTCCTCCTTCCTTCTCTTCATTCCTCCCTCCCTTCCTCCTTCCCTTCATTCCTCCCTCCCTTTCTCCTTCCCTTCCTCCCTCCCTCTCTCCTTCCCCCCTCCTATCCTTCTTCCCTCCAATCCTCCCTCCTCCTCTCCCTCCCTCCCTTCCTTCCTTCCTTCCTTCCTTCCTTCCTTCCTTCCTTCCTTCCTTCCTTCCTTCTTTCATCTCGAGTAACTTAAAATATATTGAGGAAAACAATATATACATATAGTTAGGTACAATATATAAATAAGAAAAATACAAAGCATTTTTTTGGGTTATGCTAGTAATAATCTTTTCTTTCTAAACCTATTTTCTAGCCCAGGGGTGGGGAGCCTGCGGCTTTGAGGCCACAGATGGTCCTCTAGGTCCTTAGGTATGTCTATTTGATTGAATGGAAACTTCACAGTTTCCTTCCTTCTTATAAATGATCTTTAATTGGAGACCAATAGATTTGTCCTCTTAGTTGGTGTCTAGTTTCAGGCATGAGGAGAGGTAGAGATGAGTCTAACAACTTTGTGGATTTTATTTTCATTTCTAAATTAAAGGAAAAGGAGGAAATTCCATGTTTTCTCAAAAGTAAATTAGGTGGCTAGATCTTTAAAATAAACTTTTTTCCCACCCTGAAATTGTGTGCATGAGTGCGTGCGTGTGTATGTGCGTGTGTGTGTGTGTGTGTGTTTATACTGGGCTATTGTACCAAAATAAAAATTTATTAAATTGTACTGAAGGATGCAATCATTCTTTTAGTCATCGCCTAACATTTACTATGCTAATAAATGTCTTGTTATCATCAATCAAACTTTATTTTGCTTTACTTTGTTCTGAAGTCACTTGAATATAATGATAATCACTACTGTTTTTTTCATTAGACCAGGAAGCTAGGAAAACAACAGGTTCAAGGCAGGGTCCATTTACTGCTTATTATGTATGAAAGAAAAACACCTCCCAAATAATCTCAAATCGCATTTGGCAGAAGCATAGAAAATGTAAGCAAGTTTTCTTTCCATCCTCTATTGAAATGAACGCTGTTTTTTGGGTCCTATCTTCTAAGTATTACTTCTAAAGGTTTGATCATTAACATTCAGTCCTCAGGTTCTTGCCACACACCAAATTGTTGGCACATAAGGAGTAATTTTTTTAGTTTATTTACTAGTTCATCCAACCTTTATTAAGCACTTACTGTGCTAGGGGAGATATAAAGTTTAGATAAGACAAGGTTACCACCCTCATGGAGCTTACAGTGTAGAGGCAGCTGGTGATGCAATGGATAGAGAACTGAGCTTGGAGTTAGGAAGATCTAAGTTCAAATTTGGCCTTGGACGTGTACTAGCTGAAACTCTGAGTGGGTCACTTAACTTCTATTTGCCTCAATTTCCCCAAACATAAAATGAGAGGTAGAGCCCAAGGGACTCAATGCAGACTCAAAATCAAAGTGCATGAGCTACTGTTATATATTATGTGTAATTATACATAATTGTTATTATATATCATTATGTATTATATTTATAATATATAATATAATATAATATATTAATATAACATAATATATTAATATAACATAATATAATATGTAATAATAAATAAAACATATTGTTATATAATTCCTTTTTTTAAACGAACAATTATAGGAACCATGTTCATGTTAGTTCAGAGCAAAAGATCTAATTAAACTGTATAGCAAATAAAGTTACAAGAAAAGTCTTCTGTGTTCATATAGAGTATTTTCCCATAGGTTACTGTATCATCAGTAGGGGAGGGCACATAGGCAGAGAACAGGTGGGTTTGAGAGCACACAAGGAAGGCATACACATGGAGGGCACATATGGTTGGGTAATATGTATGAAGGGGTGTATTCAAGGAGCCCATGTGGCCAAGACATTCTTATGGAGGGCGTATATTTCAAGACTGCTATTATACTGAAACACTGGCATAAATTTGTTGGAAGTACTTTCTAATAGTCCCAGTTGGTACAGTGTAGGATGGCAGCCTGTTTATAATTCATATAATCCATAAGCTGGCATAGAAATAGCCACACCTTTGAGATCCTTTCAGGCAATACCGTAGCTAGGGGCAGTGGTGAAACTGAGCAGCACATATTCATGGTCCTATATGAAGGGACAAGGAAGAATCACTTGTAGCTGACTTGTGTTGCATTATGTAAAAAAGGGCTGCCCATATGGAGGGGCAGTGAGGACAAGGAAGAGTGGTCTGTAATATCTATAGTGATTAACTGGTCACTATTGTGTAGACTCAAACCACTCTCTGTGAGACCCAAGAGAGCCTTTGAGGTCAAGAAGATCATGGCGGCATTGTCGACCCTTCTCTGACATACGCATGTCACTCTCAGGGCTCTGGGCTTTAGGTTGCTAGGGGAATGGTGTGTGTGTGTGTGTGTGTGTGTTTATGTTTTCCCTCCCTTTGTGTGCTATGGTTATGACTAGTACCTCTCCATTAACTAACTGGTGGTCAATTTCTTGTTATTCAAGCCTTTGTTGTTAAGGTCTTTCTGAGATAGCATGTAACGTGATCAATTTCAGCAGTGGTTCAAAACCCCAGATGGAACATGTTTGTTATTCAAGTTAAGCCAACAAGAATTTACACACACACACACACACACACACACACACACACACACACAGAGTTTAATATGATTTTACTCTGTGCTAAGCATTGGAGATACAAATATAATAAAAAAGAAAGACAACCTACTTTATGCCTTCAACAAACTTACATTCTAAATTGGGGAATTGAAAACAAAGGGACAGGAAGGCACTTATGAAATCCTAAGAGTGAAGGTTAGCTGATCTGGGCCCTTCCTCAAAATGGAAGAGGGTACTTGGGCAGAGAGACAAGGCAGTTTGGGTTCAGTGCTTCAAGATACTTAATATTTGACATTTCTGCTATCAACCAAGGAGGCTCTCATTGGTATCTGAATCACATCATTCCCTTGCTTAAGAATTTACTTTGGGTCCCTCCTGCTTTGGGTATCAAAATATAAGTATTGCAGGCTCACATTCTATAATGATAAAAGCTTAAGTTTTCATATACATTATATTTTTAAAACTATAAATTGCCTTACAGAAATCTCATCTGATCCTTATAGAAACATCCTGAGATAGGGAGCATACATATTAATCCCATTTTCTATTTGAGGGAAAAAAGGAGGCTCAATTACTTTTATAAGATTAAGTGACTTGTCCCAATTCACAGTCAGTTGCTAGAAAAGTTGGGCCTTGAAGTCAGGTCCCTTGACTCTAAAGCCAGTGATCCTTCACTATGATGCCACCTTCCAACATTCACTGCCCCCAGCCTCCTAGATTTCCCCTTTTATTTACTCCCCAACAACTCTTCTGCTCCAGGTTAATAATTTTATTTCCCATTTCCCCTGTTTATGCCTTGCTATTTCCTTCCTCTAGTCTTCACTCATGCCAGGCTGATTCATTAGGCTGAATGCCTATTTTCTTTCTCCCTTGGAATTCACAACAATTAGCAATATAGAGATGCAGTCGAAAGCTTAACAGGCAGTTTTTGCTAACTTCCCCCTTTCTAATCCTTCCTTTCCTCTATTTGATATCCTCTTGGAGCTTGGACATTCAATCTTTGCTTTAGTGTTTTATGTTTAATAGCATAAATTAATAATTTTAAAAGGATAATTTAAAAATTATCCATGGGTCAGTGTAATTGTATGCATTGACTCCCCAGTGGTACCATAAGCATTTTGGGGTCAGAGACTGAGCTAGGGAGTAGGTAGCGAACAGAGATAGTGGGAGAAAGACTTCTTTAGGTGAGACAGGCTTTCTATGGTTCAAAGCAGAGGAGAAATATGGTAGATGGAACAACTTGTGTCAATGCCTGAGGTATAGGTTGATGAGGAGAAAAATAAAAGAATGTTTTTTTTTCCTGTGGTTCTACACAGATGCCACAAAATGGTGAATGAGCTGAGAGCAGAGGATTGGAATAAGTTGCTCACCCAAAGGATGTGATTTTAAATTTGGAAAGGGCCTTAGAGATCATTTAGTCCAATATCTTTATTTTATTGATGAAGAAACTGGGATCTAGAGATGATGGGCAATTTGTAAAAGTTACAAGTGGCAGAACCAGGATTTGGATGAAGGTCTTTTTATAAAGAGTTCTTTTAAATACATTGTATTATATCTGTCTTTATCAAAGACCAACATAAGAGATATGGATTTAAATTGAACCAAGGAAAATTTCCACCAGACAAAAGGAAGATCTCATCCACTCAAAGTGAAGTAGGCAGGTATGGGATAGAGAAGTAAGATTAAAAATTTATGTTCATTACAAAGCAGGGGTGGGAAAATCTAAGTAGAATCACAAAACTATAGACTCAGCTCTAGACCAGAGGATTCCAAACTTATCTGGCCTACCATTCCTTTAAAAAAAATTAGTACCAGGGCGGCTAGGTGGTGCAGTGAGTAGAGCGTTGGCCCTGGAGTCAGAAGGACCTGAGTTCGGATCCGGCCTCAGACACTTAATGCACACACAAACAAACAAACAAAAAAAACCTAGCTGTGTGACCTTGGGCAAGTTACTTAACCCCATTGCCTTCTAAAAAGAAAAAAAAAATTAGTACCTCCCCCCACCCCACCCCCTCATGGAAATCTACTTTCTTTAAACCTTTAATGTTTTTTTTTTTTAATTTTCATCATTCCAAAAAATGTAAATTTTTTTTAAAAAAGACCCATCTTAAATTTAATAATTTATTGCAAATTTGTGGGTTTTTTCCTGTATTGAAATTCTGATGACACAATATTGTGTCATGTAACTGTATAGTATTGTATTGTAAGCAAGCCATTACATGCACATATTTCTGCTAATGCATGCTGGACTTACAATGCCTGCCAACACTTGCTTGGTAAGCCCTCTGGGCAGACTTGACCACTGACCGGTTACAACTTGCATTTTGTGCATTTATGTGGAAAATAACATCATCACTAGGACTTTACCTCTGCTACACAAGAGATGAAACATGTAAGAATTGTTTTTTTCAAAAATTTCTTCTCTTATTTCCTTATACTTCTACCCCCCCCCCCACCATTTTTATTTAACTCCCCCCCAGTCACACCCCAGGCTACTATTGTTCCTCCCCAGTCATTCTAGTGCTCTACTTTGGGAGCCTCTGAGTCTAGACAGAACTTGGTGATCTTCAAATTCACCCTCTTCATTTTATTGATTAGAAAACTGAGGCAGATAAGGTGAAATGACTTGTTCAACATTACATATGCAATAGTAGTAATGATGATAGCCATCATTTATACAGAACTTTAAGGTTTACAAAGCATTTTTCATACATTGTCTCTTTTGATCTTCCTTAGAACCCTTTCTTTTGAGGGGTCCAGAGCAATAACCCAAGGTAGAAGAACAAAGACCTGGGGAAGATGGAGGTAGCCAGTCATCTGCTCAAAATATACGAAGTTCATGTATTATGGGGATGATTTTGTAACAAAAATACTAGAACTTAGACATCCAAAAGAACATTGAATTTTAAAGAGGACACCTTGGGTCTCTGTCTCTGTCTCTCTCTGTCCCTCCCTGTCCCCCTCCATTATCTATCCATACATAGACATGACCATTTGTTCAATCATTTATTCACCATAACAATATTATTATTCAGAACATTTCTGGTGCTCTTTTTTCCAGCCTGGGCCATATTTTTTGCAAATCCTTAATACTCTTTGGAGCTCTGATTTCTTCAATGTGGATACACCCTCCACTATTGCAAATCATCATTCCCTAGACCTTTTTTATTCTTTATGTTTCTTGTTTATGTCTTCCTATAAATCCTCCAAAGAGATGCCATCAAACGCAATGGAGGCCTTCCTCTGGTTCTCTTTGTATTTTTGTGTATTGCAGTGTAATGCAATTGTCAGGTGTAAGGGTTATGGGATTTAAAGATCTTCCATGCCCCACTGGACTTGCTGACATAGCAGGAAGGGGAGGGGCAAGAGGAAGCGGAAGAAAAGCTAGAGTTCTGGTGGGGACTGGTGGTGGCGGAAGCAGCAGCACCCGCAGTGGCAGCAGCAACAGCCACAGCAGCAATAGCGGCCAAGAAAGAAGTGGAGGCACAAACCCCTTTTTGAGCCAGCCAGAATTTCTACTAAGGACTCTTGTTGGCGACTGCCAGGGACTGGAGCTGCGGGGGGCTGGAGCTGTTGGGAGCACGCTTCCTGGATGCAGAGCAGTTGCTGTGAGTGGGGAGAGGAGGACCTTTGCCTCAGGTAGCCTGTTCTGTTTTGAAGGCTTGAGAATGTGGTTGTTTACTATGTTAACTACATGTGCCAATTTCATAACTACTCTGATGGCTTTGACTTTCTGATTTTGGGACTCAGTTACTTGGTATTTTAATAAATGTCCTAGCTTCATCCCCCATATAGAGAGTCTGGTATATTTTGTGATTAATAACCACATAAGCCTATTTATAATTGCCATAGGCATAGTGAATATTGCATTGTTAATACATCAGGTTGTCCAACAACAAAGTTATCTCTTGTTCTTACTGTACAATGTGCCCATCTCCTTTCTTGTTGTGTTCCCAATGAGAATTTTTGCTCCACTTCTTATGTGTGAGCCATTGCTGGTAGCATTGCAGGGTATAGTTAGGCTCACACCTTTTCTTTGTGCAGCCTGCAATTATGATGCTTTGGATATCTATATATTATCATTAATAAGACATTAGTATTAAAAAGATGGGTTTTTTTTTTGCAGGGAGTGGTTGGGATAATGGAAAGAGCTGTACTGTCATCTCCTAAGTATGATCTGGCCCATTCCTCAATCCTATCCTCAGATCAGTTTTTTATTCCTGAGGAGATTTTTCAGTGTTTGGGGGTACTTGGTACAAATAGTACATTGTCAATGTGAACAGAAATATTTGGAGAACCTTGCCAACAAAAGTGCTGAAGAAAAACGTTCCATACCTGGTGTTATAGCTAAATCTGCCGGAAACACATTTTTATTAACAGCCAAACATTCTGTTTGGAGAGAGATTTCTTACTGACAGAATTTGGCTTGCGAAATCAGAAAAGCAGTTCCTTTCCTCAAGCAGTTTTCAACTCACATTAGACAGTAATTGAGAAATGAGAGAAGGAAGAAGTTCTATAACAATGATAAAACCCAAAGTACATAGTTTCTAGTAGGGTCTTTACAATTATTAAACAGAGGTAATGTCAATGCACACTTTTGGAGAAAATCTGTCTTTCCAGAAAACTAAAGCTGCTCCCTCTTCCCTTAAACAAAAGGGAAACCCACCTCTCTTCATTTGGTTCCTGAGAAAATAAGGAAACATTCTCTTATAGTTTGGTTAACAAAAAAACATTCCCTCTATGGATCTAACACAGCATAACGCATATAGTAGGTGCTTAATAAATGCTTGTTGATTGACTGATGATGACCTGTGTGACCTTGGAAAGTCACTTAAGCTCTGTCTAATAGGTACTTGAGCCAGAGTTTGTACCCTAGCCTTCCTACTTAAGAGTCCAGTCTTTTCCCATTCCATTTCATGAAGAGAGAGGTCACACTGGGAACAGTGCTTTATTCTGAGAGACCTGAAAATCAAAAAAGGCTGCTCCTTCCTATAAAAGCAAATCCATAAAGTTGCAAGGACCCGGACCCTTTCCTGCCCGAGTCAGTGCTTTAGATTTCCTTGGCTTTTTAAAAAACTATTTTATTTTTTTTCAATTAAAATTTATTTTCTCTCCTTTTCACCTCCTCCCTTTCCACCATGGGGAGCAGAGGAGGAAGGGACAAACCAGTTTGGTGGTATAATAAACTTGCTCCCTTAGCTAAATTAGTGAGCCCACCTCAACATAGGAAAGGAGAGGCTTGAATGATGCAAAAACCATCATTTATGCTTGACTGGGAGATCTAGTCAGAGATCCACAGCCTGTCATTAACTCGTACTTGGCAAGTCAATGTTTGCATCCAGGCCAAATCCTGAATGTTTCCACCCTAATGGAAGGAGTAATACAGCTTGTATACACTCAAATAATTAAGAATCTACTGTAAAATTAGCTAGGCTATGGCAGAAATGCAAAGGCTTTATGCACATATTACTTCCATGGAATTTTATGATTTAGAAATCCTAGGATTAGAGATAGACAGGCCTTTAGAAAGCATCTTGTCCAACCCCTTTATTTCATAGATGACCAAACTCTCCCTCTTCATCTCTACCCTCTGGCCTGTTTCAAGTCTTGAATTCTACAAGAAGCCTTTCCTAATCCCTTCCCTCTGTTAATGACCTCCAGTTTCATCCTAGTCTGCAGCTTGTTTGTCCAAGTATCTTGTAGTTGTTTGTATGTTGTCTTCGTGAAGTCCTTAAGGAAAAGTATTGTTTTTTTGCCATTCTCTGTATTCCCAGTACTTAGCACAGTTGTGTGATTAGTAAATGCTTATTGCTTGAATGAATGACAATAAAGTTGGGCCCAATCAGGCTATTCCCACAGAGGCTAGATAACTTGTCAAAGGTCACAAAGTTAATAAGGAACAAACCTAAAATTTTGTACTTTGTTCTGTGCTATAAATAATTATTATATAAAATGTCAACACTTTATATAAAATAAATAAAATCATTAGTAATAATTATTTATTAATAAAATTAAATAATTAGTATATAAAATTATAATAATTAACATTTACATAACACTTTAAGGTCTTGTAATATGCTTTACATATGTTGTCTCATTAGTTGTTATAATTATTCCCATTTTTAAGGTGGGGAGACTAAATCTGAGAGAGATTATGTGAATTGCGTAAATTTACACAACTAGTAAAGGTCCAAGCCACTATTCAAACCTGGGTCTTTTGGATTCCAGAAACAGAACTCTCCCAGTTGTGCCACTTAGACATAATTCTGTAATGCTCTTCCCTTTACACTACTCTGACCACTCTTTCCTGTTCCCTAAGTGTGTGTTTCAGGGGGTAGTACCCAGATGGTGTGATTCTGTGGCTGAGAAAGTAGTGGGTTGATGAGTGGGGTCAGTGACACCTATAGCTCTAGACTGAGGGCACACATAATTTTAGGTTTCATTTTCACTCACAAAGGGCCACTCAGCTCAGACCAACACTTTCTGTTGCTCTTTTCTCATCTGAGGTCCGTGAGAATAGACTGATTTTAGCATGGGGGCATAGATAGTAAACACATGCAACATGTCCGGCACTTGAGAGACTTTCCATTTTCCTAGGAGCATGAGAGTTTCTTATGGCTCATTACTGCCACTAAGAAAAAGCACGAGAGTATTTTTCTGTAGTTACAGAGTTCTCTACCTGTATGTATGTGCTGGAATCTGGTATCTGTGAAATGACTTTTTATGACTCCATTATGAGGAAGAGCCTAAATATATAGTATTTGACATCTCTTTCGTTCATATGAACAACATGTAAATATAATTATGGTACAAATAAAAATACAGAGTCTGCATCTTTGATGTACAATCCGCATGTGACCCTACTTCTGATTTTTAGCTTATCTTCCCAACTGTCTCTGTGTAATGCCATGTGGGGAATACGTCCCGGAGGCCTTGCCCTGCTTTCTTCTGTTTCAGCATGGTGTCCAGAGTCACCTTTGTTTTGTGTTTTGGTCTGTGGCCTGTGACTTCTGGGGAAATTTTGAGCAAGAGGCCAATGACAAAGACTGGAAGCAAGTTGCTTCCTGGGGATAGCAGGCAGGTTTTCTCTTTTGAGCTTCGGAGAGAGCAGCAAGCTGCATGTTGTCCTTCACCATTCAATGGCAGGGTCACCTTGACATCCTGCACAATCCATCTTTTCTCCTTCACCCTCCCCCCCAATTCTGGAGAAATTTTTAGCCATTGACAATGAAGAGGAAAATCACTTTCTTCCCTTTCTTTTTCTTCCACTTCAAGTATAATAAAGACAGATAGAAAGAAAGGAATCAGGAGGCATCAGAACACCACTTGTGTCAATGGAAGAGGTCTCCATGACACCTGGTATTCAATAAATCTGTGCTAATATGCAGTATTTGCCAAAGAAGGGCCAACAATAGTAATGATAAGCGTTTTATAACATTGATCTCTTGTGACTATGGCAGTTCCTCCTTTCCCACTGACCCCACAGTTTCTCTCAGATATGGGATCCCATTGGCTTGTTCTCTTATTTTTTCCTCCTTCTTGCCAACTGCCTGGAAAAGGAACAGGTTTCTCAGGGTTGAAGATTTAACTTTCCAAGGAGAGTTCTACCCCTGGAATATAGTTAAGCTTTAGTGGCTAGGGTGGGGGCAACCCTGAGGAGTCTGTGCCCTAGCCATCCAAGAACATCAGTTGAGAAAAAAGTAAGGATAGTTATTTTATAAATTAAAAAAAGGGGGAGATCCTTGCAGGAAACCCACCATTTGGTAGAAACGATGCATCACTAAATCCCAATGAATACAGAGGGTTAGAAAGAATGAATAAGGCTTTAATTGGCTTTGTTTTTGAAAGGGTAGGTAAGTAAGGGTACCCTGTGTGTCAGGCAGAGTCAATTTTGGCTTCTTCCCATTTCTGTGCCTTTTTTAATTTCCTCACACCCCTTTTTTCTTTCTCCCTGCATGCCACCCCACTCCCTTCCTGCTCCCTACTTCCAATTATGATTTGTTTTCAATGTAGTGGCAATTAATCTACCCAAGGTATTGTGTGATAGACTTAAATTCTTAGACCTTCTCTGGGTATTTGCATCATTAATATAATGTCACCCTGCTACCTCCTCACTTGATGGACCTGGGTACCCTTTGAGGAAGTTTTTTTTTTCCTTTAATATCCTTCATTTAGAAAATTTGGGAAATTTGTTATCTGATACCTCCCTTATAAGCATATTATCAAAAGACCAAAAGCATGGAAAAGCTTATTTATGCATCAAGGGAAACAAATGGAATCCATAAAGACAATAGAAAACAACAGAACCTGCCAGGCAACAAACCTTTTCCAGAGACATGTCTAGTTTAAGTCACTTGCACAGCTTCCCTGGTGAGGTCCCAGCAGGAGGTACCTGGGGGTTGATTTTCCATACTGATGCTGTCCTCTTTGACTCTTCTAGTTAGGGGTGCACCATCACTTTTCCTACAAAGAATGCCTCCAGTCAGTAACTCTTAGCAGATGTCACTAGTTGTCACTCTGGCATGGTTGCTTTTTGGTTCTTTTTCTTCTCTTGTGTCACTGGCTCTAACATACCTCTGGCCAATGTCGTTAGGCACTACTCCGCATTGTATCCTTCTGTCCCTTATACTGTGTTGCTTTTCTAGTTTATAAGCTCTCCATCTACAGAATCCCTGGCCATGCCCTCAAAAACGGAGCTCAAGATGGCTTTATTTCTGAAGTCTTCTTTTGTACTGTGGTTTCTCTGGATATATCATTGTTTAGTCTTTTCAGTTGTGTACACCTCTTTATGACCCTGTTTGGGATTTACTTGGCAAAGTGCTGGAGAACCATGGAGATTCTGTATTTTACCATGCCTCTTTTGCACATTTGGGTTTCAAACCCTGTAAAAACAAATCCTGGGAAAAGGAAGGATCTTAGATCATGAGGAAGATCTGAGGTCCACTTCATTAGAAGGGACCATGGACACTTTAATAAAGTGCCATTGGCTCAGAGCTCTACCTCAGTCTCCTTTATTGTAGGTTGGACAATTTTAATCCCCACGGAACTGCCCAATGGACATATGCCTCATATAAAAGAGGTATCTTGGGACCCAAGAAGACACTTCCATCCTCTTGTACATTAGAGCTATGTCTCTCTCCAATTCCATTTTGGCTCACAGTGACTTTTCAACCTTATATTCTCTCTTTCACAGCACTGGGACAGCCTCTATCTCTTCCACCCTTATCAGTTCTTACCACAGTTCTATAAGCTCCCCAGTGACTTCCCCATTGTCTTTCAGTCCACTGTAATTTTCCTTGGGGAAGCTGGGTGGGATTATTTTAATCATCCAAGGTCTGCTTTTGAAACATAAAGAGGATGTTATAATTCACAGGACACCATAATTCACAGGAGACCACCACTTTGTAGGACCTACCAACCATAAAAAATCCAACGAATGAATAACGTTGGAAAGAATGAATAAGATCCCAAGTGAAGGAGAATGAGAAGAGGCCACTGATTGCCAGGGAGAGCATTACTACCTATGATAATAACATTTCATGCCTATATAGCAATTAAGATTTACAAAGTGTTTGCAGATATGGTGTAGTGAGAACTATCGAAGGCTTTGCCCTAGGCAGATTAGTCTAGTTCAAACTTTTTGGTCTCAGGACTCATTTATACTCTTAAAAACTATTGAGGACCCTCTTTCCCAAATCTTTTATTTATGTGGGCTATATCTCTCAACACTTACCATATTAGAAATTAAAATGTTTTAGTATTATTATGAAAATAGTTTTGCCCTTGGGGACCCCCAGGGGTTCTCAGATCATATTTTGAGAACCATTGGTCTAGTTTTTCCTTAAATATTGTTTAAATTGTATCTAAGATTTAATTGGCTCAAGTAAGATTAGCTTCCTGATGACCTGAATACAAAAATAGTCAGGATAAGAGAAGTTGGAGCTCTTGTCTCAGGCTTTAGTCTCTATCCTTGCAGTATGACCAACAGTGGTACAGGAAAGCTTAGCTCAGCTGAAGCACCTATATCCTCAATGAACACCCTTTCCCTGTTTTTGATGTCCTTCCTTTGCTATAGCCAAACAAACCTCTTCTTGTTAATTATTAGATGGACTATGAGAGTCTCATTTCATTCCAGTTCCAGACCTGAGGCACCCAGTTTGCTATCAGACGTGGCTGATGACATATGGGTATATGGGCACTACTCCCTCCCCTAACAATTAAATTAAGGGCAGCTAGGTGGTGCAGTATATAGAGTGCCAAGCCTGTAATCAGGAGTATCTGAGTTCATATCTGATTGGCCTCAGACACTTATTAGCTGTGTAATCCTGGGCAAGTTACTTAACCCTGTTTGCCTCAGTTTCTCATCTGTAAAATGAACTAGAGAAAGAAATGGCAAACCACTTCAGTATCTAAGAAAGCCCCAAATGGAGTCACAGTCTTATATGACTGAAACAACTCAATAATAACAACTCTTATAGACCAAAAAAAATTCTTCGAATTTTAAGGGAATGCGTCTTTAATGATAGAAATTGAAGCAATTTAGCAGGGAGTGGGAGAAGTTTTTGGGAGCTGAAGCAGGGAGGGATGGAAGAGACACCTTTTCAACCTAACTTCAAACCATATCATATAAATAACCATTTAGTGAATTACCTGTTAAGTCAGCCCCATTGGCAAGAGTTATATGTCTTTCCTCGATCCAGAGAAGAGATCTTTCTATCCCACAGTGAATATGTGGGGGCAGGGGGATGTGATGGTGAGAGGCTGTTGGGGTAAAGATTGGGCAGACATAGGAAAGAGAAAGAAGAAAGCTTATCTATCAGGTGGGGTGATCCAACAGGGAATCAGGGCAAACCAGAGAAACAGAGGCATAAGGAATGAATTTAAAGGAAAATTTAAAATGATCCTGGAACACCAAAACCAAGTGACTTAAAAACATTTAAATTATCATGCTGGATAAAATTCATGCTCTATCCAGCTTAGGGACAAGGAAGAGGGAAAAGTCAAAGATGACTCCAAGGTCATCTGGGGAAGTAGAAGAATGGTGGTGACATGAATAGGAAACTTTGGAGGCAGGAGAGAGAGGACAATGACTCTAATTTTGAATGGAATTAGTTAAATTTATTTATTTTTAGTTTTCAGCACTTACTTTTATAAAATTTTGAATTCTGAATTTTCCCCCTCTCTCGCCACCCCCTCCCCAAGAGAGCACGCAATCTGATATAGGCTATACATGTACAATCATATTAAGCATATCTCCACAATAGTCTTGTTTTGAAAGAAGAATCAGAATAAAAGGGAGAAATCACAAGAAAAAAAAATAAGAGAGAAAATAATGTACTTTGATCTACATTCAGACTGCACAGTTCTTTCTCTGGATGTGGACAGCATTTTCCATCATGAGTCTTTTAAAATTATCTTTGATTGCTGAAAAAACAAAGTTTATCAAAGCTGGTCATCGCACAATGTTGCTGTTACTATATACAATATTCTCTTGGTTCTGCTCATTTCACTCAGCATCAGTTCATCTAAGTCTTTCTAGGTTTTTGAGAAATCCTCCTGCTCATCATTTCTTATGGAACAATAGTATTCCATTACCTTCATATGCCACAATTTGTTCAGCCATTCCCCAATTGATGGGTACCCCCTCAGTTTCCAATTCTTCACTACCACAAAAGAGCTACTATAAATATTTTTGTACATGTGGGCCCTTCCCCCCTTTTTAAATGATCTCTTTGGGATATAGACCTAGTAGTGGTATTGCTAAATCAAAGGGTATTCACTGAATGGAGTTAGAAGCACCAAAGGGACTTGGTTTATTTCTATCAGTCACTTGGAGGTTCAGGGATGTATGTATAGATTTAGAACTCATTTGCATTGAGGTGGTAATTGAACCTGTGGAAGTACTTACTGTAGATGAGAATTACAGAATTTAAACTCTGGAAGAAATTTCTCTAAGAAATTTAGTTTAACCCCATTCTTAATGATTTAATTCTCTCTAAATCACCCCTAACAAGTAGTTAGCCCACCTCTGTTTGAGCTCCAGTGACAGTGTGCTTACTACTTCATGAGACTCTCCTCTCCTTTCCCCCTCCCATATCTAATCAGTTACTAAGTCCTATTGATTCGATTTTCATATCTCACGTTTGTCCCTTTAGTTGTACTTTCCCAGCCATCTTAGACTTTCTATTTATGATCTCATCTCTTTTTGTGCAAATTATTTTAGCTTCCTTATTGGTCTTCCTGCCTCCAGTCTCTCCCCTCTCCAACCCACCCTTTACACAGCCATCTTCCTGAAGAGCAGATCTGAACATATCATTACCCTACAGGAAGACCACCAGTGACTCCCCATTACCTGTAAGATAAACTGAAACTTTTGGCCAGGCATTTAAGATCTACCACAATCTGGCCCCAGTATGCTCTTCTTGCTTATTTGACATTACGCCCTTTAAGGCACTCAGAGCACCAGAAAAAAAAAAGGACTATTTCCTGAATTTAAAATACCATCTCTTGGTCTTGTGGCTCTGCACAAGTCTTGCATTCAGTAGGAGCTTAATTACTTTGTAGAATTCTATCCTCATCTTACAAGTGGAATTTGCAGGACAAGATTGCCATCAGTGACATCAAACACAAATGAATGAGAATCTAACTTCCTCTTATTATCATTCCCTTTATTCTGAATCCCTCCTCCATAAATGAAGTTAAATTATAAACCTGCTTACATTTCCAGCACCATGACAACAAATAGACAAAAAATGCAAAAGATCTGTCAGGATTTCTAAAACAAGCTATTTTCTCCATCAGTGCATTTGGGCTCCAACATTTATATTCCCTGATGTGCTTCATGATGAAGTAGAAATGGCATTGAAGACAACCAACACAGGAAGAAAAACTAGACCAGGCCCAGGATACACAGGGCTCATGTTTGATAGAGGTGACAACATATCTTAGGGCATCCAAGGACGGATTCTTAAGCTGTCTGAAGGAGAGGAAGATACCAGATAATAAGGGGGAAAAAATCACTGTATGTTAATATTACTAACCAACCAACAAATAAAAGTGATCAAGCATTTACCAATTCATATGCTGCTTTTATCTTTACATAATCTTAATGAGAATAGCATTCGTATGTATAAAGAGCATCGTTGATGAAAATGTGAGATAGGAACAAATAGGCTTTTGCAAACAATATTCTAAAGCAGTTCATGATTTTCAGGTCTATATCTAACAAAAGGTACAGAAACTGTATAAGATTCATGGTTCTGATTGCTGCCTAGAGTGAATAAAATGTTGGACTTGGAGTCAGGAAGACCTGAGTTCAAATCTGACCTCAGACACTTACTAATTGTGTGACCCTGGGCAAGTCACTTAACTCTGTTTACCTCAGTTTCTTAATTTGTAAGATGAACTGGAGAAGGAAATGGCAAACAACTTTAGTATCTTTGCCAAGAAAACCCCAAGTGGGGCCACAAAGAGTCAGATACAACTGAAAAAACTCAACAACAACATGCTTTGCAAACTTTAAAGCCTTATATAAAGCTTAGTTATTATTATCTCATTCTACTCATTTTTTTTTGATGAGGTTCTTATAGAAAGAGTCCTAGGACAAGTCACAATTTTGCTATTATTCTTTTATTCTTAATATACAATGGACCATTGTAGAGGCAGATAAAGAACTGCTTTTGGAAATTGGATAAATGAATTATAATGCTGGTTGTTTTCCTTCATTCTTGAAGAGGACCAAAATGACATCACTGTGTCAGAGTCAAGTTACAATGCATCTGACTGAGGCTAATCAGAGCAATAAGAGCTTAGAATGCTCTGCCATAGGTCAGGAACAAATGGTCCACGTGAACATTTGGGGTAGATTCTCCAAATTTGTGCATCCTGTGTTTCCTTTGAGCTGTTTCAATTCTGCTTTGCTTACAGAGCAATCAGTTTCTTTGGTGTGGGCATGCCATGCAAAGTGGTCCCGTCCCAGTGTCTCCTATGTCACACAATCAATTCCAAAGTTTCTTAAGAGAGACCTTGAGAGTGTTCTTGTATCCCTTCTTCTGACCCCCATGTGATTGCTTGTCCTGTGTGAATTCTCTGTAAAATAGAATATGCAGGTTATTGTTCAAACTGTGATAGGCAATTGAATGAATGACCCATAGAACTTTTCCTTTAGTTGCATATATCTTGGACAGACAGTTCAAATGAGATCATGGATTCATTCAAGTATTTTGAAGCACCAGGAATTAAGGTAATGACTATAACTTCCATTTGTCCCCAAACTACCTCTCTCATCCTTAAAGGGGAGGTACTTCTCTGTTCCAGTGTTAGAACAAGTACATATTCAATCTTTCTATGCTTCAAACAATCCTACCTCTCAGAACCCTAGCATAATTTTAAGACTTGTTCCAAAATGCCCTTTTCCTGTCTCCCCCGCTTCTGACACCTGAAGTGATCTTCCTTCTTCCCTGTCTGAATCTTGTATGCACCTATTGAATTATTGTTGTCTTCCTCCTTAGAATGTAAGCTCCTTGAGGGCAAGGCCTGTTTTTGACTTTTTTTTGTATCTCCATGCATAGCACTATAATTAAACACTTAATATATATTGATTAATTGATTTATCTAATCTTTATTTCCAGACCAAAAGGGGCCTGGCATTTTATTTTTTCCTCATGTTGTTGTCTCTCTGTGTTCTTTCTAATCTTAGTTATCTTCCTCTGAAAACTGTTATGACAAGCTGTTATGTATTTCTGGAGATGCCCATGTCCAGAACTACCCACAAAGTTCAAGATGTGGACACAACACAGTTTCGAACTAGAGCAAGATAATCTGTTTCCAATGTGCCAGCTAATGATAAAAATTCTGTTAAAATGTAGAGATACCAAGGAAGAATGCCAGGAAACAGGAAACATTTAAGGATTAAAAATAAACCTCCTCTTGCTTGTGTTTTGCTACCTGCAAACTTACTGGCTTAAGCCCATTCTTTTTTCTCTATTTGTAGAAAGAAACTGCAAGGACGACATGCCTCTTGGGAAAGATGCTTCTTGGATGAGAATGCCTGCATCATCGGCCTTCCTGTGTTCCACAGGTGGGAAAGGGGGAAATGCAGCCAGAGCAGAACAACAGATGTGATCTCCTTGAGCGAGACTTCCAAGCTGACTTCCACTCTTCCTGACTAAAGGTAGAAAGATCCTTCACCTTGGTCTGGAGCCAGAAATGATGGGCTCCAGCTGCATCACTTCTAATAGAAGCTGTCAAGAATTTGGCTTGGAGCTTTGTAGATGTGGTTCATGAGTTTCTCAATGAAATCATGCAGGGCAACCAATACCCTCAAAAATTACATAATGTGGAGTTGGAATGGGCTTAGGACATCATCTGGTCCAGCTTTCTTATTTTACAAGTGAAAAAAACTGAAACCCAGTGGCAAACCTGGGTAAAAAGCCAGATCCTTTGACTTCAAAAATTGGTGTTCTTTTTTCATTTTTTTTTCTTTTTGCTTTTTGGAAGGCAATTGGGGTTAAGTAACTTACCCAAGGTCACACGGCTAGGTTTTTTTGTTTGTGTGTGTTAAGTGTCTGAGGCTGGATCTGAACTCAGGTCCTTCTGACTCCAGGGCCAGCGCTCTACTCACTGAGCCACCTAGCCACCCCATAAATTGGTGTTCTTTTAAAAATGTAAATAGTATTTTATTTTTTCCAATTATATGTAAAGACAATTTTCAACATTCATTTTTAAACAATATTTTGAGTTCGAAATTTCCAACCCCCCCATGGCAAGCAATCTAAGTTATACATATATAATCACGTAAAACATATTTCCACATTAATCATGTTGTAAAAGGAAAAACAGAACAAAAGAAAAAAACCCACACACAAAAGAAAGCAAAAGTAATATGCTTTGATGTGCATTCAGACTCCCATCTGTTCTTTCTCTGGAGGCAAATAGCATTTTCCATCATGAATCTTTTGGAATTGTCTTGAATCATTGTATTGCTGAGAAGAGCTAAGTCTATCAGAGTCAATCATTGCACAATGTTGCCGTTACTGTGCGCAATGTTCTTCTGGTTCTGCTCACTTTACTCAGCATCAGTTCATGTAAATCTTTCCAGGTTTTTCTGAAATCCACCTGCTCATCATTTCTTATGGAACAATAGCATTCCATTACATTCATTTACCACAACTTGTTCAGTCATTTTCCAGTTGATGGACATCCCCTCAATTTTCATTCTTTGTCACCACAAAAAGAGCTGCTATAAATATTTTTGTCCATGTGAATCCTTTTCACTTTAATGCTGGTGCTCTTTCTTCCCTTCCATGTGGTTCTTTGCTCTTTGTGCTAGCTGAGGTATGGACCTAGATACCTGTGGAAACAGCTTTGTCTAATTCATTCATATTTGTTTCACCTTCTGCAAGTCATCTAGCATGTTTTGGCTTCAATTTCCTCATTTATGAAAAAGGTGTGGGACAATATAACCTCTAAAGTCCCTCCAAATGTAAATCAATGGTCCCATGATCCTTCATAGTCAAAAGAGAGAATAAAATATAGAGCTGGAAGAGGTTGTTGAGACCATGTTCTCAAAGTCCCTCATTTTACAGATGACAAAACTGAGGCTCCAAAAGGTTAAGGAGAGGGTCATAGAGGGACTAAGCAGCAGAACAAGGATTCTAAGTTGGGCTTTGTGACTCTAAGTTCAACAACCCCTGTCTCCCTTTTTAAAACTGAATTATCATTTCTTCTAAATTTATTGCTATGTCTAGTGATTGCAATGGATGGGCCAGAGGGTGTTGATTGGCTCATTAATTTGGGAATCTTTTTTTCCCCTTTTAATCTCATTAATTCTTCTTTTCTTTAATTAGCATGTCAACTGATTTGGTTTTCCATCAGAATGATCTGATGCATTTCTCTGACTGCCCAATTGTTCTAAAGGTGGAAATGCCATAATTTTGAATCATACTGTATTGTTTTAAGCTGAAAGCTAAGTTGTGTGGCAGGAACTTCAAAATAAGGGCAGCATTTGTCTGTGAGCCAGACAAATTGGGCTAACTGAATATTTTATTTCCTATCTTATCTGTCTATCATACCTGTGAGAGAGAAAAAGCTCCCATGTGGAATGATGAGGGTAAGCAATTCATCTGGGCAGTTAAGTGACACAGTGGATAGAGCATTGGGTTGGCAATGAGGAAAAATCATCTTCCTGAGTTCAAATCTGGCCTCAGACACATACTTAACTGTGTGACCTGGGCAGATCACTTAATCCTTTTTGCCTCAGTTTCCGCATCTGTAAAATGATCAGGAGAAGGAAATGACAACTTGCCAAGAAAACCTCAAATGGGGTCAATGAAGAGATATGGGGACATAAATGAAACTACTCAACAACAACAACAAAGCAACTCTTAGTCAACAAATCTAGCATCTGTGATGTTCCTAGTAATGTGTTGCCTTTTTAGGGAACTCAAGAAGGAGTCTGATTCTAGGCCAGATTGTAAGGCCAAGTTGTTCATGGCACACCTCCTTCCCATTTCTGTAGCCTTCTCCCTCTTTTGTATCTCATTTGGGTAATATTCCAACTTTATTCCCATGGGCTCTTGCTCTCAGCTATCACAGTTGCAGAGAAAAAATGATTTGCTCAATGAATCCCACTTAAGTGTGAGTTTATATTGAATGATTTAGGGAAGGGGGCAGCAAACTTTTCTTTGTAAGGGGCTTACAGATTAAGCCATAAAGGCTGAGGCAAAATTGAGGTTGGTATTGATACAGTAAGAGAGCAAAAAAAAAATTTCCGCAAAATTTTTATTGATGAAATTCAAAATATAATAATGATAGTAATAATGTGCTTTTTTGGGAAATAATACAAATCTACTAATGAAAAGAATGGGATTATTTTTAGGGGGTCATAACATTTTGTTTAATTGAGGTTCAAAGTTAGTATTCCCTATTGTCAAAATCAATCGCAGATGTTCATTTGTTAATGCTAATCTGTAATGAGATTTTATGTATTTCATCTTTGAAAACATCTTTTCACACAGGCATCTAATGCCAAATCCTGATACCAATCCACAAGCATATGACTTTGATTTAACATATTCATCTCTTGGAAGGCATGTATAGAATTCTATTCCATTCTTTTCTTGATATTTGCCTTTTAGCAAGTTGTAATCTTGCAGATTAATCACTTCCAATCGAAGGTTAGGCAGAAGCTCCTCAATTTCACACTTAAATTGGATTTTGAAATATGGAATTTTCTTTTACACTTGCATGGAGGTCTGAAAAATGCTTCTGGAACTGTAGTTTGAGCTCAGAACATGTATCTGCTGCATATTTGTGTAGGGAGGGAGATTTTGCTTCTTGTTTTAATTTTTGACAGTACGGGAAGTGTATAAAGCAGTTTGATATTACTTGTGATTAAACAACATTAGTTCCTGCTGAATTGACTTTGATGCAGTATTAATTCCACACATAAGTGCTATTTTGCCTCATAATTTTAGGTTGAGTTCAGTAAGAAACGTTATCAAGTCTACAGCAAATGCTATAATTTCCAAAGCTGTTCGGTATTTGCTAATAGTGATTGAGGGTAGTTCTCCTTCATAAAAATTACAATCTTGTTCTTGAGCTCAAAAAATTATTATAAAAAAATTTTTTTGGTGATACTTATGGTACTTGAAATGCTGCTAAGTTATAAGTGTATCATTGCAATGTGTAGTGTGTCCAGCAGCAGTGCTGAAAGTGTCACATACCCTCTCTGTCATAATTCCTCAACTCTGCTATTGTAAGCAGAAAGCACGAATAAGATAGCTATATTCCAACCAAATTTCATTTAAAAATGCAAATGCCACTCTTAGTCACAGACCACACAAAAAACAGGAAGTTTGCCACCACCCATTTAAGGTTGTGTGTGTGTTTTTTTTTTTTTAGTATGATATATATATATATATATATATATATATATATAAACTTGAGAGACAATTTCTGGGCAATTAATCATTTATTAATTATAGCTAGCAAATAATTAATAAAAGGATGGTCATTTGGCTTTCTCTCATAAACCAAAGACAATCATGGTGGCCTCTTGATGCTTATATGCCCTTGGAAGAGTGGATGTTTCTGACAGAAGGCAATAAACTCTGATTGGTTAATGATTAATGAGAAGAATGAATATTATAATGAGAGGTGGGCCTATTCTAATGAGCCACTGGGGGATGTGACTTTAATTTGTCACCCTTACTCCTAGACCACCCCCAGCCTTGGGCGATCTAGAGTATCTACCTCCCTTCTAACCCCCTCCTCCCTGGAAAAAAAAGCTTGAGTAGAACACCTAGATTAAATTCTTTTTACTCTTTAATCAGAAGGAACCTTCCTTAGTTGGGTGGGGACTGAACAAGATTGAGGAGAATGCTAAAATCTAATCTCATTATCAGCCCTATTCTTCTGAGGTTGATTTGTTCTAGTAGGGAATGAGGAAATAGGAAAGGAAAAAATCCTAGATCTCCCCTATGTTAACAATCAGTTATTTAATAATCATTTCTCTCATAAGATTTTGCTTCCTGAGAAGGTATTTGCATCTTAAAGTGGGACAATCCCTCTACACTCAGTAGGATGCATGTAAATCCCTTGAGGAAAAGTACTGTTTCTCATTTTGTCTTGAGTAGTCAGTTAATAAATGTTTGATGGATTGGATTGAATTGAATTGGTGGAATTTCTAACCCTAACTGGTCAGTAGGAGGAGGTATTTTTGACCAGGGCAAACCTTTCTGGATCTCTTAAAATGACACAATCATCTATCCTTTGCACTCCTAATGGAAGTGGCAAAGGAAGTCACCAGTAACCAATTAGCTTCTGGAGCAACTACTACATTACATGCTCATAAGGCCAGCCCTGGAGGAGAGAATCTGACAACCAACTATTAAACAAATATTTACAGAAGGTCTGCTATGAGCCTTGTACTGAATTAGGCTAGTAGAGTGTAAAGTAGATGTTTACATTACAACCCTCGAGTAATAATGATAACAACATTTAGCATTTATATAGTACTTTAAGGTTTGCAAAATCCTTATCTCATGTTACCTCATATGTTGAACTCAGAAATATATCTGCTATGGAAAATATCTGTTTCTTTCTCACCTAGTGAAGTAAGTACTATTATTGGCCCATATTTCTGATGAGGAAATTGAAGATGAAAGAAGTTAGTGATTTGCCCAGGGTTTGAGTCAAAATTTGAACTCAGGCCCTGCTGACTCTCAGTTCATTCAGTGGGGTCACCCTTAAATGGAAATGGGAACCTCTAAGCCATACATAAGGATTCCTACAGGCGACATCCTGACTTAGAAGACATGTTAACATTATCTATGTCCTGTTGTATTTTTATTTATTTTGTTAAATATTTCCCGGTTACATTTTAATTTGACTCAGGCCCCACTTATGAGGGCTAGGGCACAGTGAGGCTGTGGGTTTGACACCTCTCCTATAGAAGACTCCTTAATGAATTCATTCTTATTCTCTTTACTGTCATTTTCAGGTCTTTGAGCAATTAGGTGGCACAATGTTTAGAATGTTAGACTTGGAGTCAGGATGCTGATTTAGAAAATGTGTGTCCTTTGGCAGGTTGCCAAACTTTTCTCAGACTGTTTCCTCACCTGTAGAATGGGGATAATAATAGCATCTATATCACAGGGCTGTTGTAAAGATCAAATGAGATAACTTAAGTGTTTTGCAAACCTTAAATGGCTATGTAAATATTAGCTATTCTTATTCCTCTGAAATCCCTGTGCTTTCCCGCCTCATCCTTCTTAGGGCAGAGGGTAGGAGAAGGCTGTCAAGAGTTTCCTAAATGGAGAGCTGAACTTTCCAATGTCTAGAGTCGGGAAGCACAGTTGGTAATCTCTGTGGGCTTTTCTCATTAGCTCCCCAGGGGCAGATGCCATAACTGTCTTTAAAGCCACAATATATTGATGGTCATTTATAGCTTAATCAGTTCAAGAGACCATTTCCTTTGTAAGTTGTTTTGTTCTGGGCTATAAAACATCCTTAGGCACATTTTGTGAAGGACACAACACAAACTCTGGGGCTGACGAGCAGGAAATGTGATACTGCTAATGACAGAGGGTAAAGAATGGGGACAGGGACCTGTCACAATCATCTTATCCAATCCCCTGCCTTTAAACACCTCCTCTCCCCACCCCACACCCCCCTAACATCTCATAGAGATGAATGTCTCTGGTATTTTTCAAGGTCAACTGAGCAAGACCAACCAACCATTTTTGTTGTCAAATTTCGCATTGTCATTAAGCAACACTGAAGGGTATAGGCTTGGAAAGGATTACTCAGATTTATATGAAAAGGGAATCTGAGAAATCAGTGAATCTGAACCTCAGTTTCTTTATCTGTAAAATGGGGATGATACATGCAATACCTACCATACAGGGTTTTTATTAGGTTCAAATTAGATAATCTAGGCAAAATCTGTATAAATAGCAGCTATTATTGTTATTATTCAAATACTGGCTAGCTATATGGCCATAGGCAAGTTACTTCTCCTCTCTGGGCCCCATTTTCCTTCTCTGTAAAATTAGGGAGTTGGCCTGGATAATCTATCATAATCTCTTTTTAATCTCCTGCCAACCCTAAAGCAGAAGGACTGCTGGATTTGGAGACAGAGGATTTAGCCTCAAATCAGAGTCATACTTCTTACTACCTATAAGACCTTGGACATGTGGGGAGGAAGCTGTTGGTCATTTGACAACCCAGGAAAAACCCTGACTTTGCCACATCTTCAGCATGATTTGGGTGGCCAGGGCTATGTATAGACATGGGGGTGGGTGGCTAGGTGAAGGGTCATGTCTTATTTTCTCAGGGATCCTTGATGATATATTCCCCTTCCCCACCTCTTCTCTACCTACAAAGTAAGGGTTCATTCACCTGGCAGGAATCTACTCAAACCCTGAAGAAATAAGCCCCCATTCCTACCACTTTCACTTTCTTACCTCCACCAGAGGGTCTTAGACTTTTGTTCCCCCCTACCTGAGGTGAACCTTTACCTAGAGGAACATATCTAAGGTTATACTTCCATGACTATAGAGATGATGGAAGAAGGGAGAGATGGGTGGCATCAGATGTCCCTCCAGGGCCTGAGTAGCACTTAGTTAACAAGAATAATTAATGAAAATTAATTAAGTTATCAGATTGTCCTCAGGAGTCATCTCTCTCCCATCTTTCTCCCTCTTCCCACCACTCCAAAAGCCTTGTGTTTTGAGGCTCTGTTTCCTGGCCTTCCTGTACCACTCCTTCCCAACTAAAGAGGCCTTTTATAGCTCTACAGTTAATTAGTACTGTCCCCATTCTGCAGATAAGATTGAGGCCAAAAGAAGCAAAATAATTCATCTATCATCCCTCAACCAATAAGTCCTCTAGCTATGACTCTACACTGGTTATTGACTCCAAGGAATCCTGTGTTCTTTTCTGTTACATACTGTGCTGCTTGACTGGCCCTGAACAGAACTGTAAAAGTAGGTGATAATTTGAGTTTGGGAAAGGCCTCTGACCTCCCTTTTGTTTGCCCTTTTTTCTCTCCACTTTTGCTGAGGTCTAACCCTTATATAATGATAACAACCAAGATAGTAACTGACATTTATAAGAGTCTTCTCCACAGACAATAGTGACTTGATAAACTAATTCAAATTTAGATACTAATGACTAATAGCAGTCTACTGTGTTACCCCTCCTACGGATATTTGAATTTTAAAAGAGGACTAAATAAAGAGGGCAGAGTCTAGCCTGCAATTTTAGATACTGTGGCAGACAGGTGCTGTAGATATTTTGAAGTAGATGGATCTTTACCCATATCCTTCAAGTAGCACAACACACATAATGTAATGATCCACAATAGGAAGGAAGCCAGTCTTAGCAGCCCAAACCCAGACTTAGTCTCTCTCTTGAGATTTTCTTTCTTGTAGGCTCACCAGTCTTTGCCTAGTCTTTAGAGTATGCTAGGCATGACTCCCCCGTTTGATTCTCCTTAATGCTTGAATTTTTCTAGAAGGATTTTCCTAGCAGTAAAGGGGCTTGAATGTTTCAAGATTTTGTCTTTGTTTTGGGTTGAGTATTTGCTCCACTGTCATGGAATACAATCCTTCTACAAATTCAAGAACTTGCTTCAAGAGTTGTTGTGGTCAGTGATTTTATCATCTTGATCCAACCTGACTATGGGCCTCTCAAATTTAGCTAACAACTATGTAATCTAACTCAGTGCCCACACTAGGAGTCTTGGCAGGCTTAGTAGGATGTGCTGGAGCTTGCCACAGTTGGTGTGGCCTTTGAGAATACAAGGCCATCTTCCAAGGTGAGGTGGGTTTGTGGAGAGGGTTGACCAGAGAACTCTTGATCAGTTGAGTCCTCTCATCCAGTTGATGCAATTATTGGATGCAAGGGGGTGAGTAACAGAAACAGTGAGATATAAAGGTACAATACTTTCATATTTATGTTGGTTGAATAGGGAAATTATCTAACACCCCTCCCCCACTTGCTACACTGTGCTAGAAATAATCTTAAGAGCTGAATAGTTCCTCCATAACCGATAGATATCAGCTTTGGCTTCTCAGCTTTTAAAGTCAATCTCTTCCATTCACTTAAGTCAACAAATGGACAGAGAAAACGGTGGTTGGAAAGCCCATTGTCATTGCCAATTCTTAGCCCTGTTTCTTTACTCATAAGTAATTAAGCACTTCTAGGTCTGACAGTCTTTACAAGTGCAAATGGGCCACCCAAAGTTTGAAAGATTTTTCCAACAACAAATTATACTCCCCAGAGTCTAAAAGTCCTATCATCTGACTTTTAAAAAAAACTTGCTCTTTATATTCTGTAAATTCATAATTTTGATTGGAGGGATTCAATTGATCAAGCATTCCCTGATCATCCCTTTTCTCTTCCCTCATCAGAGTAGTATTATAGTGAAGGAGCAAGTAAGAAAGAGAAAGCAAAAATATAACCTTACCAGGCACAAAATTGAGGAGTTACAGAGGATTGGGAATCTTCCTAAATTTTCGCTATGATATCCAGAGATAGCTAGCATAATTTTCCTGGGTTCCCAATGTTGTAACAAGAAATTAGTGAGTGAGACCATTAATCATTTTAGGTGGAGCTTTAATTGAAGCCGGCGACTGCCAGGGGTCATATACCCAAATCAGGCAGCTTGAGCATATATATCTTGGGGTTTATATAGACAAAAGCCACAACATAACTGTTACCAAGGGGAAACCTCAACTTGAGCAAGCAGGGAAAATACAGAAGCCAAAAGGTAGCAATCAGTTTGTTGCTTAACAACCCATTTGTTGGCCAACTGAAAGTTCCCAAGTGACCGGGAAGGGGGGTGCGCTATGAGTTTCAGGTGGCAGGTTTAGGCAGGTCTCCTAGGCAGGCTTTGTTTTGGGCAAGTCTCCCAGGTGAACTTGCCCAAGACAGGAGAGATGGGGGAGGTTCACAAAATGGTGGTTACAACAGCAGGATTATAGGATCTCAGATTTAGAGCTTGAGCAACCTTAGAAGTCATCTAATTCAACCACCTTGTTTTATAGGTGAAAAAACTGAGGTTACGAGAGGGAAAGTGTCACACAAATTCTTGGTTGCAGAGAAAGGATTTGCACTTAGCTCCTGGCTCCAAATCTAGCACTGCTTTAAGCTAAACTATGTTGTCTCTAGTCTCTCCTCTCATCTAAACAGAATCTAGGCATGGCTTCCCACAAGGCCACATGTCTAGCTTCTACACAGAACTTGCTCTGACTCATCCTCAGTAGCTTCCTTTTGCCTCACCTTGTTTAGAAAACTCCTTTTCATTTTGGATTCAAAGTTGAGAAGCTAATGTGTTAGGTTCTTCCCAGAGATTTCAGCACTCTGGACAACTCCAGCTGAAGGAAGGGGTGGAGGTGGGGGGGAAAGATGCCCAAGGCCTGACTACTCCTGTGAAGGGTTGATTTAGAATGGAGATGTGGGTGTTGAGATTGGTTGGTCATTGTGCTCAGAGGATATACCAGTTAGTTCCTAGACTAGGTGGCATGCCAGGGCGAGTTTCCTTTCAGCCACAAATCCTTCAGGAGGCAGTGGGCTGGACTTATTGTCCATGGGACTCAGGGGATAGCAACCTGGGGGCTAGGAAAAGGGTGGTTCAGCTCTGATATAATAGATGATATGCTGGAAAGAAGTGCTGAGTCCAAGAACTGCTATTCAAATCGTAGTTCTGTTGGGATTTGTAGTATTTACTACCTCACTGATGTTGGTTAGAACCTCTATGTGCTTCAATTTCTCCATCTGTAAAGTGAAGAGGCTGGACTGCATAGGCTCTGAGACCTCTTCTAATTCTAAACTTATGATCTTATATTCATTCTTGTTCTTCTAGATCACATTAATCCTTCATCGGGTTCCTTGTGTTTACATGTGATAAGTGTTTTACACCCCTTCCTCACCCCCCAACCCAGTTCATTCCAAGCCTCCTTACATGCTGACAATCTCAATAGCACAATAACATTTCAGTAAAAAGTAGTAAGTATACAGTTCTCACCAGTAGTGGGATATACCACTGAATGTTCTGGCTGTATGTGAAATCACCTCTGCCCTGAGCTTCTTCTCCATCTTCCTTTCCCTGGTCAAATACTTTTCAATGAATATTCTCCTATATTCAACCAGCCAGGCTGGGTATTCTGACATATGCCAAGTCATGGGAGAGTTCAGAGCTTCCAGGAGAGCCAGGCTGCACTGGGGTTTGTCTTCATCATTTTTCTCATTTTCAGCTGAGCTTATGTCATGTCTCTTAGGAAGTGCCCTCAGAAAATGGTAATTCCGGATAGATCGGTCAAGTAAATATTGGTTCCAGACTTCTTTAAATGCTTGTATTAACAGCACATTTTCAATGCATAAAATCCTCATTAATTTGTAAATATCCATTTAGTTTTGTTAGGGGTATTTTAGTGCAGATTATGTACCCAATTGACTGTGTAATACTTCTTCTAAAGTTTTTTTTTTTGGGGGGGGGGTTTAAAGGGTCTACTCTGGAAATTCAATGTTATTTTGTTATTAGAGACTTGAACTTTAGGGCAAAGGAATTCTAGACATGATGTAATTCTTGGGAAACTGATGCAGAAAGCAGAGGTCTCTTTCATTTGGTAGATGAGAATACTGAGGTTAAAAAAAGAAAAAGAAATTCTTGGATACCAAAGGACTCACACAAAAAGGGTTAGCCTTATGTATAGATGGACTAGGTAGTGGCCTATATAATTAGGGGCATCTTCCTATTGGGCTACTGAATTACATTTTCTTCAAAAGCTTGAACTTCAATATTACTGTAATGCTTCAATGAATTTCTGGTCTGTTGATGAAAATCATCTGTCCCATAGTATAAATGCCAATTTACCCACCCCTGTTAATCCCAGATGATTCTTCTCTATATCTTCCATGGAGGATCCACCCAACAATAGACAAGATCTTTTTCAAGGGTAAGGGTTCTTAACTTGAAATCCATGGATCCCTTGGTTTATGGATAGATTTCAGGAAGTCTGTGACTTTGGATGGATGGAAAATTATATCTTCAATTGAGTATTTCCTTGGTAATCCTACACATTTTATTTTTATTTTATGCATTTGAAAACATTATCTGGAGAAGGAGGTCCATTCATGATACATACACACACAAAGCTAATAATCCCTTGCTCTAAGTATTTGAACATGTATAGGTGCCAGTGCAAGGATTTGGGTTGCCTGTCCATTACCCATCACTATCTGTGTACAAGACAACACACTTCCAGAAGGCTCCTGTTACAGCATGCATATTTTATCTGGAAGAGTTAATGCCTTAGCCCCTAATTATGTTAGCACAGATAAACCAAGAACAATAATTCAGGGCTCTTAACCCTCTACCAAGTGTTGCAAGAAAATGAAAGTGCTCTAAAAAGAGGAAAGAAGGCATTAGAAGGATGAGGAGAGGGCCACCAAAGACATCCTTTGCTAATATCAAACTTTGGCTTAGAGCACAAAGAGACAAGAGAGGCCAGGGTGGCCAAGAGGGAACTATCTCTCTACTCTAATTAGGCATTTTCCTGGTAGATAGAAAGATAACTTGCTTTCCTGATACTTTTCCAGGAGTAGAAGGTAAGCTTTTTGACCCCTAGAAACTGACCTTTTCATTTTAGGAATTTTCCTTGCTTACTGGTATGGGGTCGTCTGACCTTGAGGCATAGGACTACTGGATTGTAGGCTGCTATTCCCTGGGGGATCATTTCTAAACAATGGCAATGTTATCCCAGGATGTGCTGGAGACCTAGACTTTTTCCTATGCTTTTAGGCTAAAGTGACATAAGTGTGGAAGGATGTGGGTAGTGGTGGGTGGAAACTTGAAAGCAAGGCTTCTGCTCATAGGGTTGTCTGGTAGGAACTTTTACAAGTGCATGCCTCTTATGGGACAGTTTGGTAAACATTCAATCCAATATCAAATATCTTTCATTCAGCTGTTTTAAGGTCTGAAGTTATTATTGATAATAATAGTAACTGGCCTTTATGTAACTTTTTAATGATTTACAAATGCTTTCTGCAAAACTCTGAGAGGTAAGGAGGATTTAGGATATCCCAAAAGTCTACTGCCCTTTAAAATTTTAGTTAAGGCAGCTAAGTGTTGCAGTGGATGGTGCATTGGGTCAGGAATCAGGAAGGTTCGTCTTCCTAAATTTAAATCCAGCCTCAGACACTTACTAGCAAGTCGTACCACATGCAGGTCACTTCACTCTATTTGCCTCAGTTTCCTCACCTGTAAAATGAGCTGGAGAAGGAAATGGCAAACCACCCCAGTATCTCTGCCAAGAAAACTCCAAATGGGGTCACGAAGTCAGACATGACTGAAAAATGACTGAAGGCTTTTATGTTTGGTATCATTTTACAGATGACCCCAAGTTCTCCAATTCCAAATCCAGGTCTCTCTTTCCTACCTCCTACCTTTCTGTCCCAGTTTACTCCCACCCTCCTAATTATTCAGCAGTCCAGCAGCCTCAGGGCTTACCACACTCCTGCCAAAGCCTAACCTCTTGGCCAGCCCCAATGCCCATTTAACAAGCTTTTCTGCTGATCCCTATATCCAGGAGCCAGGATGAAAAGAGTTTGAGGTCACTCCCAGGGGGAAGTTGGAAGCTGTTAACCAGGAGAGCTGGTATTTATTTGCTGCAGCATTATAGCTCATTCATTATACACAGGCTACATAGGAAACTTTTTCCTTCTTTTTCCTCCTTATCCCCCCTCCAACTTTGTGAGTAACAGATGTGATTTCTTTTTAACACTCTGGGAGGAAAAAAAAAGAGCCCAATAAAGGCTTCTCAGGTGGTTTCCAAAAGTAAAAACCATTTCATCTGTCAATCAGGGTCGGCTTTTCATTAATTCCATTTCAGCAGGCAGGATGGGGCTGAGGCCCGTTCCTTTGCAGCAGCAAGGAGCCCCAGCAGGGCAGAGCGCTCCATCGATTGGTGATGCCCATAAACCAGAGAGGGTGTTAATTAGACTGAATGCTTTAAACCTGTGAGGCTCACTGACCTAATCACTGGCCCTGGAGGAATCAACTCACTTTAGTGGAGAGGAAGTCAGGGTTAAAAAAGAAAGAAAGAGAGAAAATAAATGACAAACTCTGTACAGGAAGAAGTGGGTGGTTATTTTGGCAGAACCAGGTCTCTGCCTTGACTTCATGGGCTGATTCTGAGCTCAAGGAGCACTGGCTTGGAGCCAAGTGGGTTGGCTCAAACACAGCACCCTATGGCTGGCTTAAGATCCACCCACTTCTAAGCCCTCAGTGTGAGTTAGAAGCATTGTGATGAGATTGAGCAGAGGAAAGACTGAAAGTTTTGGGGCAGAGGCATGGAAGAGACCAGGGAACTGAAGGGTGCCAGTTAGGAGTGGCTAGGTAGCACAATGGATAAAGCACAGGGCCTGAAGACAGGAAAGCCTGAGTTCAAATCTGGTCTCAGATACCTATTAGCTATGTGACCCTGGGCAAGTCACTTAACCATGTTTGCCTCAGTTTCTTCTTAGGTAAAATGAGTTGGAAAAGGAAATAGCAAGCCACTCCATTATTTTTGCCAAGAAAACACCAAATGGGGTCATAGAGAGTTAGAAGTGACATGAATATCATAGACTAAAGGCAATACTCCTTGGTGTGGCAGTCAAGGCTACTCTCAAGTAAACACCATCTAACCTTCCCACCTTTATATGCCTTTACTTCCCTTTAAGAAGTGCCTCTTCTAAGTTAGGCTCTGGTTTTCTTTCCACCATTACTATATGGAATGTCACTGTTTCCAGGGTGGGGTGCCAGGATGAGGTGAGATGTTTATGATCTCAATAAGGGCTATTGAGGAATGTCCTGGTGTCATGGAAAGAACACTGGCTGTGGAGTCAGAAGACCTAGGTTTGACACTTGGCTCTGCTACTTACTGCATATAATATTCGGGTAAGTTACAACCTCATGACATTTCTCAGTAGTTCTTATTGAGATCATAAACATCTTACCTCCATTCCTGGCACCACAACTTGGAGACAACAACATTCTGCATAGCAGTGGTGGAGAGGAAACCAGAGCCCAGCTTAGAGGAGGAACTTCTTTTTGTTCTTTTCAGGTAAGCATTTTTAAAAAAATATTTTGTTTTTTTTCAATTACATGTAAAAATACTTTTTAGCATTTTTTTTAAAGTTGACTTTCAAATTTCCTCTGTCTCTCCTTTGTCTTGCCCCCTTGTTTGAGAAGGCAAGTGATTTGATACAGATTATATGTGTTCAGTCATGTAAGGCATTTTCATATTAGTCATATTGTGAAAGAAAACATAGCTCAAAAAGAAAAAAACAACCATGAAGAAAATAAAGTTAAAAATAGTATGCTTCTATCTGCAGTAAGCCTTAGTTCTTTCTCTGGAGGTAGATAGCATGTTTCATCATAAATCCTGAATTGTCTTGGATCTTTGTATTGCTGAAAATAGGTAAGTCCTTCACGGTTGGTCATTATACAATATTGCTATTACCATGTACAATGTTTTCTTGGTTCTGCTCTCTTCACTTTGTGTCAGTTCATATAAGTCTTCTCAGGTTTTTATGAAACCATTCTGCTCATCTTTTCTTAAAACACAATTGTATTCCATCACAATCATATACTACAATATGTTTAGCCATTCCTTAATTGATGGGTGTCCCCTCTGTTTCCAATTCTTTGACCCCACAAAAAGAGCTGCTGTAAATATTTGTGTACATTTAGGTCCTTTTCCTTTTTAAAGCGTCTCTTTGGGATTCAGACTTAGTAGTGGTATTGTTGGGTCAAAGGGCAGGCACCGTTTTACAGCCCTTTGAGCCAGTGAGAAGGCACTTCTTAAGAAGGAGTGAAGGTAGATAATGGTGGAAAGGTTAGATGATGCTTATTTGAGAGTGGCCTTGGATACCAGACTGAGGAGTATTGTCTTTTGTCAATAGCCACTGACTTATAAGGGAAGGGATAGATGTCTATGAAACGGGGATACTAATGCTCATACTACTTATCCAACAAGAAAGTACTCTGTAAACTCTAAAGGGTTATATAAATATGAGTTATGATTATCATCTATATATTCTTTACTTCTTAGACTATAACTATGGAGACTACATTTGGAAGAAAATGAAGAATACAGTCAATGAAACTTAGCAATGAGAAGCCTTAAATGGTTGCTAGATATCATTCTAGTGAGAAACACTATGATGTGATAAGAAAGCACTGTTAGATTTTGTGTCAGGGGACCCAGGTTAAGAATTCTGGCTCTCTATTTTTATCACCTTGGACAAGTCACTTCATAGCTCTAGGCTTTAGCTTCATCTTTAATCAATCAATTAGCATGTTCATGTACCTACTATGTGCCAGACACTGTGCTGGAGGCCAGTGATACAAATACAAGGAATAAGGGAATACTCGGTCTTAAGGAATTTACATTATAGGGAGTAGGAGAGGGGTGTGTGTGTGTGTGTGTGTGTTTGTGTGTGTGTGTGTGTGTGTGTGCGTGTGTGTGTGTATGTATACTTGTGCCTCCCCCCTGCCACCATGGAACAAATATAGAGAGAATAAATACCAATAAATACAACATAGTTGGAGGGAGAGGGACTACTGTAGGTGAATCTTCTGACTAGATGGCCTGAGAGATTCCATGAGCTCTATATCCTTTGCTCTATGGTCATGGTGCTAACTCTTACTCATTTGTGGGATGTGGCACAATATACTTAAACTTGATGAAGCTTAGTTTCATTATCCATCAGATAGGGATAATAATACCTGGCCTTCCTACCTGACAGTTGTTGGGAAGAGATAATATACCTTAAGGCATTTGAAAAGAAGAGCGTGTTATAGAGATGTCAGCTGCTATTATTGTTATCATCTCATGGCCCAATTGTTTTTCCTCTTCTGTCTCTTTTTATTTTTTAAGCAAGAGAGGATCAGAGAAATATAACCACAAAATGTGCACCTCTATCATCTCTAATAGATAGATTCTTGGTTTGGAAATATGAACCAAATACAACATCAAAGGGTGTTTTGATGGATTGCCATTGCAATAATGGATAGAGGACAGTTGCCTGTAATGCAATTGCTTCCAGCTTCCATTCTGTCTATTACAGAAGAAGGGTAGAGACCTCTACTTTTCAAAATAGATGCCATTTTAGAAACAATGAACTCAACTCAATGTGCTAACCTCTCTAGATGAGGACAAAGGGACTTCCTTTTGGGAGGCTTTATGTAGGGTTGGCCTCATGAGTAGATGGAGTAGGTGGCTGCCTATAGAGTATGATTTTAAGTTGGGTAACTCTCCTGCCCCTCAGAATGTCTCTCTTTTCATGCTTGAAATTCTGCAATTAGAAATGGGCTGCTTTCTGACTTAAGCTTCTGTGGAACAAACACTTGCCAGGAGGGCTCCAATATTAGCCTTACTAGTACTTTACATATATCTTCCTGTAAAAGAGCTATAAGGACCCTTCCAGAGAGCTGGTTGTCATTGGGTGGAGAGTAAAACGCATAAAGTCATCAGGAATCCAAGGAGAGGAGAAAAGGATGTGGTTACCAAGAGTGAGTGGGGTCTAGAAGAGAAAGGTGGCCACCAAATACCAATTTTGACTGTCCTATAATTTTGCCTAAGACTGACCCAAGATGTGAGCTTTGAGTCATTTTTTTGGCAGTGGTGATTTGTGTTGAGCTGTCTAGGCTCTTTCTTCCTTTGGTCTCTCTTATTATCTCTATAGTTTGGCCCAGTGGGAAGTCAGGAAGAGCCTCATAGCAGCTCAACCCTGCTTGGCCTGGTGGGAGGTCTTTCTATTCTGGGCTTTCACATGTTAGACACACCACCTCCTGTCTTAAAGGAAAAATACTGCCAAATGTTAGCCCACTAAAAAGGGCAGACTGGTGAAGCCAAAGATCAACTTGACAAGGTCACAATTTTGCTGAGGTCCTGCCTTGATTTTTCTTAACCTTTAAATGATTTCCTTCCCACTAAGATGGCAATAGGACCATAAATTGAAACTTGGAAGGGACTTCAGAGGCTAGCTAGTCCAGCCTCTTCATTTTGCAGGTGAAGGAACTGAGGACATGGAATTAAAATGACTTTACCAGGGTCACATGAGTAGTTAGTACAGCAGCTGGATTTGAACCTCCATCTTCTAATTCCAGAGACAATTCTTTTGGTACTAATTGTCTCTTATTTAGCCATGCTTCCCTTCTGTTTCCTTTTTTAACATATGGTTCAGATTCCTATCACATCAAATTTTCACAACTTTAAAATGCCAGTTCATGAGATGAAGGGAAGGGAGATAAGAATGTTTTCACTGAAGAACTGTGAGGATCAGGTAACTTGGGCTACCCGTCCAGCATCAAGGAGTTTCAAGGGCTCCTCCCAGGGGGCAGATTTGCCAGGAGCCAATTTAGAATTCAGAATAAAGAGAATTCAATCCACCTTCCAGGAGTTTGGGGCCTGACATCAGATTTGTAGAAATTGACCAGTCTAATTGGATGGGGATTGATTTTTTCCAATTTCAGCAACAAGGGAAAGAAAATGATGAGACCTAGTAAAGCATATAAAAGGCAAAGCAGAAAAATAGTCTATGCAGACTGGGAGGAAAATAAGATGTGAGCTCCTTGGGGTCTGGCAAGGCTACTGACTGTCTTGGGTTTTAGGATAGCCTTAGAGGTTGTTACTCTCTTGTACTTTGGTCCATGTGGTTAAAAAAGAGGAGGGAAAAATGTGGTATGGTGTATCAGTTTGCAGATTTTTCAGCTCATTGAGTACTTGTGCTGGGTCATTTATCTACTGTTTGTTGTTGCAGAAAACCCTATCAACACCTCTACAACTACACCTAAATAAGGAACAACATAAATTCAATACATCAAAGCTTTCCTCCCTAGGGCTAACTCTTGAACTCATTCCTTTCTTGACTGACTCATCACTCCCTCCACCCCCCCAGCTCCAATGTCCTGTGGGTGGTAGAAAACAAGAATACTGTGGAAGAAGGAGTACAGGGCCATTGATTCTTCTTGGTGGTGGTAGGTTTATGCCTACAAGGAATAGGAGGGGTGAGCCCTCAGGCTTTGTTGCTCATTCCAATAGACAGTCCCCATCCAGGAAGCTTTCCTTCTTTGTCCCTACTCAGCACAGCATATCCCTTTATTGGGAGGTAGAGGGAGGTGACAGTCATGTTAAGTCAAAAGGGTGCTAACTCCTGAGTCCAAGAGCCCTGCTATTTACTATGCATGGCCTTGGGCAACAGGTAATATTATATGTCCTCTATCCATTATTTCAGTCCAAATCCATCAAAACACACTTTGATGTATTTGCTTCATATTTCCAAACAAAAAACCCACCTATAGAGATGATAAAGATCCATACTTTGTGATTATTTTGATCCTCTCTTGCTTAAAAAAAGAAAGAAATGGGGTGGAGCCAAGATGGCGGAGTAGAAACAGCTCATCCAAGTCACTCTCCCCCCAGATTCCCCCCAAACTATGTAAAAGGGGACTCTGAACAACTTCTGGAACCCCAGCACCCACAGAACGACACAGAGAAGCTAAACTCCCGCTGAGGACAGCCCAGCAGCCCTGCAGGAAGGACCAGTGCAGAGGTCTGGGACCTGGCAGCGTGCAACGCGCAGAGTGCAGGAGCCGAGCCGAGCCCAGGTCCGCATGAGCTGAGGTTTTAGCCCCAGGGCGGCAGGGCCAGCAGCCAGCTGGAGGAACCCCAGAACACCAGGAGCTGTGGCGACTCCAGAATTATCAACATAGACATGCCTAGGACAAAGTAAGAGGTTAGTGTCCTATGGACTTTGGGACCTGTATTTGGGGAATGCGTCAGCTCCCTCCCCTGGGGGCTAGAAGCCGCTGAGGAGACACGCCATTTTGTAGTTTTCAGAGGCAGTTCCGGCTCCCAGCCTACAAATCGTGGGGAGATCCAGCGATCAGTCTTGGGGGGTAATCGCTCTTGCTTTAACCTCCCTGGATCTGGATTGTGATCTAGGGTGGAAGTTGTGGGTGGGTTTACAGCTTGCCAGAAACGGAAGTTGCCCCCCACACGTTCGGGACGAAAATTCCTCTAGCTGGCCCTAAAGCCATAGTGTGGCAACAAGCCCAAAAGTCAAGTAATTAAGTGGCAACATGCCAAGGCAAAGGAAACAGAAAAATGCAACCCTAGACTCCTATTTTGGGGCATAGAGCAGGAAAAGGACTGTGAGGTCAGAAGTCCTGCTCCAAAAGCCCCAGGGGAAAACATGAGCGGGTTGCAGGCCATAGAGGACCTTAAGAAGGACTTTAAAAATCAAATAAGAGAAGTGGAGGAAAAATTGGAAAGAGAAATGAGAAGGATGCAGGAAAAGTATGAAATGAGGGTCAACAGCCTGACTGAGGAAAACAACACCTTAAAAAATAGACTAACTCAAATGGCAAAGGAGGCCCAAAAGGACAATGAGGAGAAGAATGCCTTAAAAAGTCGAATTTGCCAGATGGAAAAAGAATCTCAAAAGTTCACTGAGGAGATTCATTCCTTCAGAGTTAGACTGGAGCAAATGGAAGCTAATGACTTTATGAGAAATCAAGATGCTGTTAAGCAGATCCAAACAAATGAAAGATTAGAAGGCAATGTGAAATATCTCATGGGAAAAACCACTGACCTGGAAAATAGATCCAGGAGAGACAATTTAAAAATTATTGGACTACCTGAAAGCCATGATCAAAGAAAGAACCTAGAAATCACCCTTCAAGAAATTCTCAAGGAAAACTGCCCTGATGTTTTAGATCCAGAGGGCAAAATAGAGGTTGAAAGAATCCATCGATCACCTCCTGAAAAAGATCCCAAAAAGAAAACTCCCAGGAATATTATAGCCAGGTTCCAGAATCCCCAGATCAAGGAGAAAATACTACAAGCAGCCAGGAAGAAACAATTTCAATATTGTGGAAACACAATCAGAATAGCCCAGGACCTGGCAGCTTCTACACTGAGGGACTGAAGGGCATGGAATATGATATTCCAGAGGGCAAAAGAGCTGGGAATGAACCCAAGGGTCACCTACCCAGCAAAACTGAGTATTTTGTTTCAGGGAAAATATGGTCATTCAGTGGAATAGAGGACTTTCAAGCATTCTTGAGGAAAAAACCAGAATTGAATAGAAAATTTGACACCCAGACACAAGAAGGAAGAGATGCCTGAGAAGGTAATCAGGGAAAAGAAATCAAAAGGAACTTATCAAAGTTGAACTATTTACATTCCTATATGGAAAAGCAATATCTGTGACTGATGATATCTTTCTCACTATGAAAATAATGGAAGAAGGGGGCGTGGTCATATGAATACATATGTGAATGTGTGTGTATATGGTTACAGTTATATATGGATAGAGGGCATAAGTTGAATTTGTTGGGAAGGGAGAATACTCAAGGGATGAAATTATGAGGTGAGAGAGGAAAGTGGCAAGAGGAGATGGGGAGAGACAGGGTAGTGTAAACTATCCCACGCAGAAGAAGCAAGGGGAAGTGGTTGCAAAAGAGGGGGAGAATAAGGAAGGCTAAAAAGGCAAAACCACATTCACATTGAGTTTGGTTCAGGGAGAAAATGACATACATACTAAATGGGATATCTCAACCTGCAGCAGGATAGGGGGAAGGGGGATGAGAGGAGGGATGATGGATGGGAGGGCATCCTTGGGGTGAGGGGAGGTTGGAAGTACCCACTATAGAAGAGGGACAGTATCATGTAGGGAATGGACCAGGTGGGGGGTGGGATGAGTGGGAGGGAATTATAAGCAGCCTTGTACAATATATCTACTATAATAATGTTTTGCATAGCTAGACATGTACAACATATACTGAATTACTTATCTCCCAAGAGGGAATGGGTGACAAGGGAGGAAGGAAATGGATCTGAAATTTGAGGTCGTAACATTAAATGTTTCAAATATATATAAATGCTATTATTAATACT